>CM074945.1:21059296-21066796 GCA_037577455.1 Pangasius macronema
GAATGTGATTGATTCAATCTGAGCACAGCCACATCCCCAGTTATAAAAGGGGGTGCACACTTATGCAACCAGGTTATCGTAACTATTTTTCCAGTTTTTCCCTAAAATGTTTCTGATTGCTTTTCAATAAATTTTTATACGTTGTAATTTCACATTGAGGGTGGGAAAAGTTCTGACATTTTTTAATTTCTTTAACATCGCAAAAAACCTTTTAACAGGGATGTGTAGACTTTTTATATCAATTGTATATATTTTGCAGACATACACTCTGCGACAACATCTTATCGTATTAGCAGTGTTAAATCGTTTTATGTGACTTTATAGGATAGGATTGAGACGTCGAGAAAGAGGTGGAGCGGGCAGGACGAAGGACACTTCAGATGATTGGATTGGGTGGAATGGCCGTTTGTGCTCTTCTCATTACCATCTTTCTTCAGCTATTGGTGGTGAGTCAGAGCTGACATTTACTTTTCATTGTACAATGTTTCCACATTTTCAGTTTATTTGTCAGGCATTTACTCAAGCATATTTCTCATTTCAACTATTTACTTTTTCCTTTTAACCCTTTCAGACATAAATTATTTAGACATGTATCCAGATTCTTTTATATTTTCTCTTTATTTGTTACTTAAAAATGCATGATAGATGAATTTTGATTCTGTCTAAACATTAATTTTTATTAAAAAGTAAATGCATTGTCCATGAGTAAAATGGATTATGGGGCTAAAACAGCATGCATGAAATAATAATAATAAAAAAATTAATGTTCCAATGTCCAAAATTTTTTAAATTTGCGTCTGAAATATGTAATGTTAAAGGCATTTTTTAAATCTTTTATAAATGCTTGTATGTTTAAACTGTGTAAACTCCTGAGAATGTACTACGTTTCTCCATTTTTTAATAATAATAATAATAATAAAATAAATAAATAAATAAATAAATAATTATCTTCCCAAAAAAAACACTTGTTTAAAACAAAGAAACAATAAAAAATATGAAAACTATTTTTTCTAATAAAAAAAAATCTAAATAATAATGTTTTATTATTTTGAAATAATAATTATTATTATTATACATAATAATTGTTATGTGGAAATTTGTAACTGAATGACAAATAGTCTAGAGACCCGCAGAAGTTTATGATAATTTATAGTAATGCGCTCAAGTGATTCCTTCCACTAAATGTAGAACATAATTTTATATTTTTTTCTCTGAATTTAACAGGCATTCACACCTGTTGTACGTACTTAGGGTTAAACTCTTAAACCTAGCAGATATCAATGCTCAGCAATTTAAATATGTGGCTGGATGACCTATTTGAATGGTTCAGTTAATAGAAAAACAGTTTATGATTAATGGCACTTGCCATAAGGTAAAGTTATTTGGTAGCTAATACTATCTTTTTGTCATAACTGTGTTTTCATGACCACAATAAGGATCCATGTGGACAACAAGCAGACAACCTTTCTGGAATTCCAGGCTCGAATGACTGCAATAGAACCATGGAGGCAACACATGGGGTTAGTGTTCATGCACAATAAACACATATTACCTACTTTGAAACTAGCCATAACCTACTTTCAGTGCTACCCTAGCATGTTTACCCCAATAGATTTATACTAATTTACCAACAGCCCTAGATATCATCCCTGATAGCAAGCATGATTGAGGTGGATGACCATCATTCTGTCAGTACATTCACAACATATAGTGTCACCTTCATAAAACAACATATTAGAAACATTTGAGAAAGTTGTAGAGAGCTGATGCCAATTCACATAGTATATTAGTTAGTTAAAGCTTTTATTCCCCATTATCATAAATGCTTTGGTTCAGTCTGTTACGTTTGTATCCACTGCTATTAAAAACGAGCCACTGATTGAATACAAAATCCACCAGAAATAACTGCAAAGACCATCTACTGTGTACAAAATTATGTGTACAAAATTTTGATTAGGTCTACACAAGCAAGAATCCAGTTGCTTTCTATGCTACCAATGAAAACCTCGACAAATATGTCATCAGATGATTTAACCTGGCATCAAACTGGGGGTGTAGCTTCACCAAGACCACGAACGTTGCCATTCATCTGTGTTGGTGTCGTCACTACTTAGCATCCTTCCCAAATGAGGATTTACGGGACTTTAGTAATAAGATGAGAAATTTTTTTTGTGGTTTTATATTTGCTTGTTTAAAATGACTTTTTGCAAAAAAAAAAAAAAAAAAATGCTGTGGTGCCAAAAGTCATACTTTCATAATTTCATAATTTTTGACATTTCATAAATAATTACATTGAATGTAGCATTGAGGTCAGTACTGAACTGATTTTGCACCACCTCTGAACTGGGCCTTATATTAAAAATAACATTCAAAGTAATCAAAATTTGCACAAGCTTATGGCCAGATAATGTAACAATATTCTTTATTAATCTGGGCTGTTCTAAATCTGTGTTGGTGCAAAGCTGTAAATAGGATCAGTTCTGCTATTGGGTCATGCAAGACACTGTGTTGGCTCTGCTGTGTGGAATTGGAGTATTTTTAATATAGATTTGTGGTCTGGAATGTAAATATAATAATGTTACAGGTGCGAACATCATACAGTCATATTTTACAAGCAAAGATTCCTCACCATTTATTAAAACCAATGAGGCCTCTCAGATCAGTAGCAAAATTTGTTCAGGACTTAAGAAGTGCCCTTGACTTACGGCTACAAAGCATTCAGCGTGACCTTCATCCCCAGCATGATGGCTAAACGTTTGTCACTTTTTTCCTTTTGCAGGATAAATCTCCAGTGATAAGCTACGTGGCCATCGTGGCTGTTTTTGGGTTTGTGGCAACTTTTGAGATTGGCCCAGGTCCAATCCCATGGTTCATATCAACAGAGCTCTTTGCTCAAGCTGCACGGCCAGCTGCTGTCGCTGTCGGCGGCTGCTCCAACTGGACAGCCAACTTTCTGGTGGGTCTGGGCTTCCCGCTTCTACTGGTAAGAACACTTACATTTTCTGTCTATGACAAACCTACCTATTTTACACTCTTAATAAACATGGGACAATATGAAAATTATTTCCCACCATGCATTTCTCTTTAAGATTGAAAAATCATTACTTACAAATGTATATTTTCTTCATGAGTACTGTCTCCTTATCATGTGAGAGGAACAAGGCAAAATGAAAGTGATAAAATAACTGTTTTTGTAAATACAAAACAAGAAGGTGATTTAACTTAATTATTATTGCTAAGTACTGAACAAAATCAAAGGGTAAAGGCTAAATGGGACAAAGATCATGCACTAGAAAAGACCACACTAAAGCCTCAAAAAACTTTTATTAGAATGAGCTCAGAGCGAAAACAGAATGAAAGAGATGATGGAGACACCAGGGGATTAAAATTAACCGTGCGGCTTACTTTCTTTCCCCTCTCCAGAGCGTGTGTGGACCATATGTCTTCATCATTTTTCTCATCCTCCTTGTGTTCTTCTTCCTGTTTACCTACTTCTGGGTTCCTGAGACCAAAGGTCGGACCTTTGAGGACATTGCCAGTGGATTTGCTAGAAAGGCAGCTTCCAGCTCCACCCAGGGAGGGGGTGTGGCCAGTGTCTCAGTCTCTTCCCCCACAGAGAAAGTTGCAATGGTGGAATTTAGTGGACAGGAGGCAGCCAAAACCGGAGCTAACCCATAGAGCTCAGGCAAAAGGTTTCATTTAAACTCCTCACATGTTGTTACAAGCACCAGAGAAGAGAAACAGTTAGTCTAAAGGCTAGTCTAAGTTCTAAAAGAGAATACCCACTTGGATCAGATTTATTAAAGGAAGCACTAAATCGAGCAGTTTTAGCTACCATGATGGCATGTGTTGCCAGTGTAGAGGGCGATCTACTAGAGACGTGCATGCAAACGAATACAGCCTCACTTTGCCTAAGGAACAAATGCCTGCAGCAAAAGAAACCCCTTTTAATGCAAGCTTTTGTGTCTGAAATGAAGTGAAGGACTTGCACTACTACTCCTGTTAGTTGGGATTCATATTTTTCTATTATTTCCTGCAATAAATGCATAAGAGTACAATTTGGCAGGTGCTATGTTCGCAGAGTGGTTTCTTCAGGAATCCAAATCAATTTAGAAACAACAAGAGCCATTTATGACCTGAAATATGCAAAAGGTAATTTTTAAAAATCTTTAAAAATCTGAATAATGGCTTCATTACAGTGACCTCCACTCAGTATTTTTGCACTTTGAGATAGAAAGTTCTGTAACTCTCACATTCTGTTTGGGTTGAAATGAGCTATTTTACATTTTACCGAAGCTAAATTTACCAATCAGCTCAACTGATCTAACAAACATAAAAACATATTTAAAGGTCATAAGTATAAACCACAATGAGGCTCTGGGTTATTTTCTCCCTGGAGTAGTAAGGGGAAGTATGCCCCATTCTTTCACTATCTCTTATTCATTCTCCCTGTACACTCAAACACACCTGCCATAAGGAAATAAGGATATATTGGATATTATGTGATGTAAGTCAAAATACTAAAGTTAAAAAGTCTTTATAAACACATCAAGGCCATTGTCAGTCTCAGGAACAGGTTGTAACACAACACCTTTTTATAACTGGTGCATCTTCTACAAAGCTATATTAATACTTGAGATGAAGAGATGGGATTTTATTTAAAGACATGCAATTATTTACTATTAAATATTCTTCTTGTAATATAATGTATTGAGCTACACCACTGTGTGTGATGTTTTAATCTACAGTATCTTCTTATAATGGAGCACTTTTCAATATGAAAAATATGAACTACAAAAAAATCATATACAATATATACAATATTTATCATATACAATATTTATTTTAACTGGATTTGGAAAATAGTGAAATCATCATTTTCCTTGTTATCTGTTAGTTTCAGGCATTTTTGAATGGTTTTGAGGCACATTTCTTCAGATGAAGCCTTGCACTATATGTTATATCTGTATCATTCTGCTCCTAGTGTGTCCTAACCTGCATTTAACACATGCAGCATACCGTAAATCAATTATTTGCTTGGAATTACATTTATTTATGCCTTTATAATGTTTTTATTCATGTTTTTGTTTATTACATACTTTAAGTAATAAACAATAAACATTTTTATTAATTGCAGAAAGACATTGCAATTAAGACTTTCCCATTTTAAATCCACTCTATGATCATCTTTAATTATGTTTTAAGCATTTCAGTTTCTACAGGTTTGTGGACCACAGAGTGAAATGAAGTTAATGACCTCTGCAGGGAACATAACCTGACCTACTTCTGTAATAATATTAATAATGATATACATTTATATTTTAATCACTCTTTATTTGCTGAAGCTAAAAACATGCTTAAAAACATAAAGATTGTAAACTATGCTCAAACTTTTTTTTCTGCATGGCATATGACAATTCAATAAATAAATAAATAAATAAATGAATGAATAAATAAATGTTTTATGCATACAGTTTACATTATGCATAACTGAAACTGCACTGCTACTGCCCAATTTATTCAATATAAATACTTCTCGGATTTTTGTTTTGTTTTTTAATTTGATTTTTTTCTGTCTTTCTGGATTTATAACCATATCAACACAAATCAGTTCAGCAATGTTTCTGTATACTCATGTTGCTTGGTTTGGGCATGCTTTCTTTTTGTATTGCTTGCATGTATTTAAAGTATTATTTTATTAATTATGAATGAGTAAAATACTTGAATATTTCACAAGTTCTGTTTCTGTAATGACTATAATGTCTTTACTCTATGGAGAGGTTGGGAAGCTAGAGGAATGTACGTTTATCAGGGGTGTCAAACATCCAGTACTGTGCAAAGATCTTAGCACATGTAAAGACATCATGTAAAAATGCCTTCAAGAATAATAAAATGAAACATTTCTACATGTAAAGATGGAGTATCAAAAGCAGTTAACAGTATAAAAAAAATAAATAAAAAAAAAGCAAGTTGATATTTGGTGTGATCACACTTAGCATTAAAACTGCATCAGTTCTACGAGGTACAATCATGCACTTTTATAAGGAAATTGGATGTTTTTTCCAACCTGGCTGTCGCACTTGCTTCTGTTTCTTGCTATTATATTATAAGACAGTCTGATGGTCTGTTACTTATAATTTTACTTTCTTTAATGACATTCAAACATTTCTCTGTAACATTTAATTTTTATGGAAAATGAATGTTTGGAAACCTAAAAATTGCCTTTTTTTGCTGCTGACACAGTAATGCAGACATAAGCATCTCTGACATAATTGATACAAAAACTGAGGGTGTATTAAAAGACTTTTGAACAGTACTGTAAGTCCCACAGGGATCTCGGCTCTAGCCCAACAAATAACCTTTACAATCTGGGGTCTAAGCTAAAATCATTTTGTCAACTATAAATGAATAGTCTCTTTGGTTCCACTAGTGGACAAAATAGAGCAATGAACTCATGGCCATAAACTCATAACTCATAAAACTCATAAGGACCATAATCTACACACAAACTAATTTAGGGGTTTTACAGCAACAGAACTGAATATTTACACAATCACAACCTTTGTGTTTTCTATAATCATCATTTATTCCATTTCACTTACAGGTAGTAACACTACAAACTGTGGAAGGCGCCTGTCAAGGGGAGGGATATATAAGGCAGCAAGCCAACAATCAGTTCTCAAAGTTGATGAGTTAGAAGTAGGAAAAATGGGCAAGTGTAAGGATTAGAGAGACTTTGACGAGCCAAATTGTGATGGCTAGAGGACTGGCTCGGAGAATCTCCAAAATGGCAGGTCTCGTGGGGTGTTCCCAATATGCAGTTAGTACCTACCAAAAGTGGTCCAAAAAGGACAATTGGAGAACCAGCGACAGGATCATGGGCGCTCAAGGCTCAATGATGTGTGTGGAGAGCAAAGGCTAGCCTGTCTGCTCCGATACCACAGAAGAGCCACTGTAGCATAATTTGCTGAAAAAGCTAATGCTGGCTGTGATAGAAAGGTGTCAGAACACAGTGCATCGCAGCGTCCAGTCAGAGTGCCCACGCTCACTGCTGTCCACCGCCGAAAGCATCTACAATGGGCAAGCGAGCATCAGAACTGGACCATGGAGCAGTGGAAGAATGTGGCCTGGTCTGATGAATCATGTTTTCTTTGACATGTGGACAGCCGAGTGCACTTTCCTGAGGAAGAGATGGCACCAGGATGTACTGTAGGAAGAAGGCAAGCTGGCGGAGGCAGCGTGATGCTCTGGACAATGTTCTGCTGGGGAACCTTGGGTCCTGGCATTCATGTGGATGTTACTTTGACACGTACCACCTACCTAAACATTGCTGCAGACCAAGTACACCTCTTCATGGCAACGCTATTCCCTATTGGCAGTGGCCTGTGTATGGCTTACTTGACATGTGTCCTGTTGCATAAAATGAGCTTGGCACCCCTGTATTAAATGTTCTGTAAATGTTTTATTAGTGATGTGCAGCTGTTGTAGTGGTGAAGTGCA
>CM074945.1:21071796-21080148 GCA_037577455.1 Pangasius macronema
TTTGTTTGTTTTTAATTAATCAGTCCCTTGACCCACTCTTTACAGCTGTATAGTATGTGTGAAAGTGTGTGTGGTGTGTGCACGTGTCTAGGAGAGCAGTGTGACGGGAGGGAGTATGTGAATGCACACAGCAGTGTGTTTCGAGCTGAAAGACAGCTGAACATTTTAAAAGCCTGGCTCCATTAATAGTCTCTACCGCCCACAGTCACAATGCAGTATGGCCCTGGTGAACGAGAGAGTTGCGGAGGAGGAGTGGAAGGAGAAGTGGACAGAGGGAACAGGGCCAAGGGACATTAACCTCATGCAAAGTGGAGTGGCTATGGGCTTCTGACTTTGCTTTTCAGCTCTCATTTTTGATGTCTCTGTGTGTGTGTGTGTGTGTGTGTGTGTGTGTGTGTGTGTGTGTGTGTGTGTGTGTATGTGTGTGTGTGTGTGTCCTGCCAGATCAGCTTGCTGACATGACTGATCTCTCATGCCATCAATGTACCCACTGCTGCATCTTTGGCTCTCCATGCTGTCGCCTATCCCTGCACGCTATCATCCAGCCAAACAAAACACACTCATGGAAAACGATACGTATTTAGCAATGAAGCTAACACAAAGAGCACGGCGATATCAGCAGTATCAGGTTTATATTAGAAGACATGTTCATACCAGATCAGAGCTGATGAAACACACATGTGCACTGTCTCATTAATAACCGAGGCACACTGCAGTCAACACAAGAATTAGCCAAATTTACTCCATTTCCTGCATTTATCCGAATGAAACACACAGCAGCAAGATGCAGTGCCCTTTCATACCATCTCCACGGATTGCCTCCCCTGTTCATGCGCCAGTGTGAGGAGTTTTTGCTTCACTGCACTGTAACGCCAACTGACCATCACTCTCTGTGCCTAAGAATTTTCAAACAGCTGTATGTTGCACCCATTCTTCTCAGATGCCTTTTTACACTAAATTTATTCCCTGATGCAGAAAAACATTCATGAAAAAATTTCAGAATCAATTTAGCACTTTGAAAGGACTAAAATAATGCATAATTTGTAGCCAAGAAGCCCCTTCAACATGCCCACTTGCCTTTTTCAGGACCCGGAACGCACATAATCCACAGCACTGATTAGAGCCAGAGGTCATTTCGATTTCAAATACAATGTTCCAAATGGATTGGTGCTTTTATATATATTAAAGTAGTGTCCAAAAGTCTGAGAGCACTAGTGAATGCTACTATTCTTCATTCTTTTCTAATTTAATACAACAATTTTTTATTACAAATTATATTATTGACAACTACTTGAGGGAAAGTAGAATCTTTGAAATATGTATATGAATTTTTGCTTTAATGATGGGGTGCACTTGAGCTGGCCTGGACTCCACAAGTTTGTATAAAACCTTATGATTCATTTTAGATCAAATCCATTGGAGTGTTTTCTGAACGCATGCTTCAGTAGAAGAGATTAGACATGGGGAAACTCTGACCCTTTGTACAAAGCAGTTAGCATGCTCAATATCACTAATTTGCTTACATTTAAATAGGGACCTAGAAATAGTGCAGAATCTTGAATATTCAATATTCAAGTTATTGAACATTTACTTTCTTTGTTTAAAATTTTTAAAAATTCTAAATCCTTCTGTTTATTTCCAATTTTAAATTAAAAAAAATCCCAGATTTTCAATGTTGTCTCAGACTTTTGGACCCCACTGTATATTTGGAAGATTTTTTTTTTCATAGAGAGGCATTTAAGTGCATTTATACCATAGCACTGTTGAATTCAAATCTGACTGGTCAGAAGGTGTTGATTAATCTTCCATAACCGCATGCCTCTGACATGCACTCATTTTAATGCATTATCGTTTCTATAGTAACAACTCATTCACAGAGACTTGAATGGTAGATGATATACAAAATCTAAAGCTAATAAATAAATGTATTAAAAACCTATTTTAGCAAAGAAAATAATTTATAATTTTTGATATAGGAAATGTATTTTTAACACTTATGGAAGGAGTCACGGGTGTCAGCACTTTGTAACAGTCAGTAAGTTTTCCACCTTCAGTTTGTGCTTTTCAGTTTCTCGCAAGCTGCCTTTTTTTGTCTTATTAACTTCAAGAAAAAGAAAAAAGAAAAAGTTCACACACTCTTTTACTTCATAGGCTGTCGGCTAGCTGGCTAGATAATTCACAACGATTTGTACATTCCTGTTAATGGTGCAACCAGTAAAACTGGTGTCCTTTCTTCCTTTTCATCTTCATCTGACAAAAGTTATATTCCACAAAAGCATCATTTGCCATGTTTGCTGTGATGTCTCTAACTCTACTGTAGTAACCGTTTTGAACTAGGAAGTGGAATTTTACGTGATGAACACGTAAAGACGAGTGGAGTGATACACACAGTGAAACGTCCCAGTGCTGTTATAGGAAATATAGGCACTCTTGGAACACCACTCAGCCAATCAAATTAGTGGACTGGAACTAACTGTTGTATTAATAACTAACTGACTGGAGCTGTGGTATATAAGTGATTATCATACACTTGTCATCAATTAAGTGATTATTGATTAACCCCAAATTAAGATCAGCCTCTTCTTCTGTAGGATTTTCTTGGCATCTTCTTGGTTTCATCTGATTGTGAAGCCATGGAGGAGCTTACAGAGCATGTACAGTACTGTGCAAAAGTCTTAGGCACATGCAAAGAAATGCAGTAGAGCAAAGATGCCTTCAAAAAGTAATGAAATGAAATGCTTTTACATTTAAAAAATTCTGTAGGATGAGCAGGAAACAGTAATAGCAAGAGCAGGAAACAGTAATAAATGAAACAAAGTCAAGATTTGGTGTGACAATCCTTCACTTCAAAAAAAAGAGTAGTTTCAGGTACAATGTGTGCAGTTTTATAAGGAAATGAGCTGTAAGTGTTACTGAGCATCTTGCAGAAGCAGACACAGTTCTTCTGGAGACTTTGACTTCTGCATTTGCTTCTTATTTTTGCAGCAAAACCCAGCAGCCTTCATTATGTTGTTTTGTCTGAAAAGTGTCTCTTATGTAATATGCTGCTTTCTTTACTGACATACAAACATTTTTCTGTAACATTTAACTTTGTGCTGGAAAACTAATGCTTGGAAATCTAAAAAGGTTTTGTATTGAATCAATAATGTAGAAGTCATTAAATAAAAACCTATAACAAAGTTTGTACTAAAAGAAATAGGGTGCCCAAGACTTTTGCACAGTACTGTACATTATCTCACTCCTGCAAGGCATCAATCAGCAGAGGGGTATAAAAAAATTTCCAAAACGTTAGATGTACCATGTAACACCTTGAAAACAATCATCAATAACTGGAAAAAATGGGGCACCACAGTAACATTACCAAGAACAGGACAAGACAAAAACTTACCAAGGAGGCTGCCAAGAGACCTAAAGACCATAAAGGAGCTGCATGAATATCTGGCAAATACTGGTCACTGCCTGCATGTCATAACAATCTGTTGTATTCTTCACATGTCTGGGCTATGGGGTAGGGTGGCTAAATTTCATGGGAAAAAAAATCCAAGCCTGCCTAAATCTCCCCAACCCAATGTGGCAAAATGTGTCATGGTCTGATGAGAAAAAGATAGAACTTTTTGCACATAATTCTAAAAGATACGTTTGGCACAAAAAACACCACCACTTATCACCTAAAGAGCACCATACCCATGGTGAAACATGGTGGAGGCAGCATCATGCTAAGGTACTGCTTCTCTTCAGCCATGGCCGGGACTGTTGACAGCTGAAAATGAAGACCTGAAAATTTCACCTTCCAGTTTCCTCCAAGTCAACAAAGGAATGGCTTCAGAAGAAGAAGATCAAAGTTTTGGAATGGACCAGCCAAAGCCCAGACCTAAATCCTACTGAAAACCCGTGGAATGACTTGAAGAGGGCTGTGCACAGGACCAAATTCGATAGATCTGCAGCATTTTTGCAAAGAAGAGTGGATTTGCTAAATCAAGATGTACTGTTGGTAAGTTGGTAGACTCTTACCTAGAAAGCCTGAGTTCTGTATTACAAACAAAAGATGCTTTAACAAAGGTTTAGTTAAGAGATGTGTACACTTATACAACAGTTATTCCTGGTCCACTAATTTAATTGGTTGAGTGGTGTACCAACTGTGATTTATATTTAGTGTAATTGCACTGGGATGTTTCACAGTTTGTATCACTCCGCTTGTCCATGTTCACCATATTAAAGTCCACTTCCTAGTTCGAAACAATTGCTAAAGTAGAGTTATTGACATCATCATTGGGCATGGCAAACAATACATTTTTCATTCACACAAATATTTACCTTAAAATGTGAAAGCTCATCAGATGAAGATGAAAAAGAAGAATGGATGCCAATTTTATCAGATACACCATTAACAGAAATGTACAAATCATTGTGAGCTAGCTAGCCAGCTAAGTGAAGTGCTATAAAGTGAGTGTGGCTTCTTCGGGATCTATTTCTGCTAGCAAAAATAAGCAGAACATTTGTCCATATTGTGTCTGAAATGTCACTTACTCAAAATTAATTTCTTGTTTATAGAACTGTTGTATAAAAGCAATATCTGTTGTATATAGCTGATATCACAAAAAAAAAGAGCAAGAGTGCGGTTATACTGAATTTCGGCATGACTGTCATTAACTACGGCATTCAGCCTGCGGCTTCGTGCCTACATCGAATCACAGCCGTGTCGATATTGCTTATTTTTCCTACAGAACCCTTTTAATAAGCTTTTATTGAAAAATAAATAATAGACAAGAGGTTTTCTTTTGGTTACAGAGGTAAAAGTTAGGGTTAGATTTAGGTGTAGGCATGGTGTTTCAGGTGTGTGTGTGTGTGTGTGTGTGTGTGTGCACATCCTGGGGTGACTCTTTGTAGATAATGACATCTGGAGCATATTAGAGAGAAGACAGGACCCTCTCTCTCTCTCTCTCTCTCTCTCTCTCTCTCTCTCTCACCCTCTCTCTCTCTCTCTCTCTCTCACCCTCTCTCTATTTCTGTCACTAAGCCACACACAGACAGAATTTTCAAACAGTTAAAATCACTTTATGGGACACACCATTGTCTCTTACTCTGTCCTTGCACTCTTTTATGTACCTATAAGTCAGTATGTGAATGTGTGTATGGTGTATGTGTGTGTCTAAAGCCACTCCATCCAGTAAAGGTGTTAGAGGAAAACACTTCACTAGTCACATAACAGAACTATTAACCTTGTATCCTCAACTCAAGCATGACGGACTAATCAAGCATGAGCTAAAGCAAAGTGTGTTAACACGTCTGGAAGGCAAGAAAAAAAGGCACACACACAATTCACCGAGAACAGAAAACATTAGCCTTTCGAACACACGCCTGCACTTGAGTGAGAATGAGAGCAAGTCTGAGCACTCAAGTGAACACAGCTCTGACACCAAGAGAGACACAGAGTCACTAATGTAGGACCCCCATTCAGACTATCAACACCCAGCCAAGAGAGAGAGAGAGAGAGAGAGAATAATAATACAGTTTATTCATGGTAATTCACTCTTCTATTAGCATCAGCAACATAGAAATGAAAGCTGGCAGGAGGTACTTAAGAGACAATAGAAGTAAAGAGAGTGACTTTTGAACATGGAGTCCATCTACCTAAATCTCTCCCTGTCTCTCTCCTCTCTGTCCACGTGTCACAGCTTTCAAAACAAAGTGACTCTTCTTTTCTCTCTCACATCAATAATAGAACTCAGTGTAGCCTTGTGTTTAAACTCTGACAGTGGCCTTCTGTCACTTTAGCGATTAATAATACACACACAAAGAAGGGGACCGAGAGTGAGGGAGAGAAAGAATAGGGTGTGTGTGTGTGTGTGTGTGTGTGTGTGTGTGTGTGTGGGTGGGTGTGTGTCAGAAGGATATGAATGACCTGTTGGTGCAGTGCATTACTG
Source organism: Pangasius macronema (assembly GCA_037577455.1). Taxonomy (NCBI): domain Eukaryota; kingdom Metazoa; phylum Chordata; class Actinopteri; order Siluriformes; family Pangasiidae; genus Pangasius; species Pangasius macronema. The sequence continues at coordinate 21,077,721 of CM074945.1, forward strand.
TTGCACTTCAGTGGGCTTTTTGCCTACAGAGCAATTTATGCCTCCATCAGCACTGAAAGTTTCTTCCATGCACTCTGTCTGAATAGTGACAGGATGAGTATAAGACCTTATATATACCACACAAAAATGACCTCCCATCAGCTTCCAGTGGGCAGAGAACAACAAAGCAACATGTATTTTAGAACAGAACACAATCGTCTTTACTACTTTACCACTCTGTCCTTATCTGAATGTCACTGGATCTCATCCACTACACAGATTTAATGATCTCGAAATAAATATTTATTCACACCCACTCTAATGCCTTGTAAAAGCCTATAGGAGCACGTAGGCAGCATATATAATTTTGAAAGCATAGGGCTCACAAAAACATCACAAAATGATTAAAGCTCTGAACTGCGTGTATGTATATATATATATATATATATATATATATATATATATATATATATATGAGTAAAATATTTCATTTATATTCTCTAATTCCTAATGCTAATAAGAATTGTTCTTTAAAGGTTTATTGGATAGTTAGGTAAGCTTAGGCTCTTAAATGGATTCTAGGGAACCTTTTCTGAAAGTGAAACACTGTTATATGGTTCTACATTGAACCTTTACACGTTCTCTCAGAAGAATAACTCTATATGAACTGTATCTGTTCATTTACTGGGGCAGTGGTGCAGTATTAATGTATCTCTTGTGTAAAAGACTACTTCAGTATTATAGGCTACCTTAAAAAATACTGTGAAATATATTTTTACGTGTAAATAACATATAAACAGCACAAGGTTGGAATGTTTCTATATACATTCCTGGGGCCAGACTGGCCAGGGACAGTGGTGGTGTAGATGTGGAAGGTTTAGATGTGGTGTAGATGTGGAAGGTGGAAGGTTTCAGATAATGCATTTAGAGAGTGAATGCATTTGTTTCTGAGATTGTGAAATCATTTAACTGTATTTTATAGGGTTGACACTGATGGAGAGACAACCAGCTGAAACAGTTCTGTAATATTTCACTTGCAGCTTCATTTCAGCGAATGGCACAGCCTGTTTTCTAAATTGCATAGTTCTTTTCAAAGTGCTTTTGTTCAGTGGAATTCTCCAGCCTGCTCTGTTTGGAAATTCAAATTCTTGCCTTCCACTTTGGGATTCATACAATTCCAAAAAGACTATTCCTGAACTCAGATGAATGATGGTACCCTCACTACTAAACATTTTGCTCATGTTTTCAGCTAAATTAATTTACAATGCTAGCAGGGCAAAATTATTGCACTGCTTAACAAGAATGGAGCTTAAAACATTTTAGAGATGAACGTGTTCAAGCATAGATACAGAAAGTGCCTTCCGACCATGGTGTGTGCTAAGTCTTCATCACAGAGAGCTGCTCTTGATGTATTATATTAGCCAGAGCACACATCCCTGCACTGTGGTAATTCTGTCACAGTCAGCATTGGGAGAAAGAGTGCATATGGTGTTGTGGGATGCATAGCACAATCCAGCCCTAGCCATCTTTAGAGTGGCTTTTACACCACCTCTGGCAGTGAGGAGAGATGTTATACAATTTTAAAAATGGATTGAAATTAAATAAATACTTTTCTGACACAGTAGGGTGTGTGTGTGAGGAAATATACTAAATAGAATCAATGTGTGAGCTGTACAAATATGTTGGTAAGCAAAACACTCTCAGGCATTTTAGGTAGATGTCAGATAGCACTTAAGACATCTACAGTCAACCAGTTTTGCCATATTAATGGAGGGGGTTACATTTTATCTTCTAAAAGCAGATCTAGCCCTCCTACATTAGTAAATGTCCAGTACTTCAACAGCTGTCACCTCCATATCACTGAGCTCAGGGTATAGCTATAGCAGCTTCTAAGCAGAAACGGGGAAAATGCATGATTCTGACTATTTAATCCTTCTCACCATAGCAGCTGGCATCAATAAAATGTATAAGAAACACCTTTATGTATTTGACATTTGAGAGGTTAAATGTGGAATGGTAATTCTGACTTTGTTGACCTGGATGTTGAACATCCATGCAGCGCAATTACTGCGTAAAACTTGTTATTTGACACATATATAATCATCTGAATTGTGTGTGTGTGTGTTATGTTGACCACCCTTGAGTAAGCATGGAAATGTCAGAATGTTTAAAATGCCCCTCAATTACCTTCACCCCCATTCAAACTGAGTGGAACAATAGGGATCACTGGGGTCTGGCACAGTCATGATTCAAAACCAGGAGTAATTTATGGCTGAGCCATAAGAATAGAATGACACTCTTGTAAGGACCTAAACTGATCACCTAAGAAATCAGTTTCATTAAAAATTTCATAATCATATATAGTGGTGTAGTCTCATTCCATTCAGTATTTTGGAAGTCAGGTGTGTTGTTATGACATTACTGTTTAGTGGCTGGTTGTGTAGCCGTA
>CM074945.1:21080248-21108970 GCA_037577455.1 Pangasius macronema
CTGAGTGGAACAATAGGGATCACTGGGGTCTGGCACAGTCATGATTCAAAACCAGGAGTAATTTATGGCTGAGCCATTAGAATAGAATGACACTCTTGTAAGGACCTAAACTGATCACCTAAGAAATCAGTTTCATTAAAATTTTCATAATCATATATAGTGGTGTACTCTCATTCCATTCAGTGTTTTGTATTTTCAGTATTCTCATTCCATTCAGTATTTTGTATTTTCAGTATTCTCATTCCATTCAGTATTTTGGAAGTCAGGTGTGTTGTTATGACATTACTGTTTAGTGGCTGGTTGTGTAGCCGTAAGCAGCTGCTCAGTTTGCTTATGCATAGGAGTGGCCCTGGAGAGAGGTGTGTTTATGTCTGTCTAGCCACAAAAACTCTGCCTCTCTCTCCAGCTTATTGTAAGGAGTCAGGGAAAACTTGCAGTGCACCCTTCTGGCATTTTGATGTGGCACATTGTTTTGCTTTTGTTGTGCAAAAATGCAGAAGCTATCCACAACGCTGTGTTGTGTACAGAGCAGTAAAATAATCCCATGTTATAAGATGTACAAGTGTCCTGTTCTTTATCATTTCTCAAATAAATACCCCAGCTAGAATTTTGGAATCAGTGGGAGGTCTTTTTTTGCACTGTGTTTTATTCTAAAATCAAGCTCTGAGAAGATCATGTTTGTTTTTTGTTTTTGTTTGTTAGTTTTTTGAAGTTTAACACTGAAATATTCCTTCATTCCTGGGTGAAAAATAAAAAGGCCAAGTGCAAAATGGCAAAATATTAAACTTTTAACGGTTTTAACAACAAATCACTGGTCATGAAATTAGCAAGAATTAAACAAAAAAAGGGAGTTTAGTATGGGAAGCTTTTCTTTCTTTTGAATTCTTTAAATGTTTAAGCCTTGTGGCCCTTGATGGGCTGCATCAGGTGTGGCAGATAACCAAAGAATGACTAATCTACTAAGAAAAAGATCATTCCAGAAGATATTTTTGGAAAATTTTGTACACCCAGGCATGTGTTAGTTTGAATTTTACATCAGACATTTTAATCATTATCATGATTTTACTTCTGCATACAAGACGACTATATAAGTGAATGTCCCTGTTTCTAGCTTTTCCCCAAACAGAAGTAAACGAGCAAATGGTGGCACAGGAGCTCTCAGGAGTGCATTTGTTTAATTCTTGCTAATCATTTCTAATGATTTGTTGTTATACCATTAAAAGCTTAATATTTCCCATTTTGGGCTTGGCCTATTTTTTTGCCCAGGAGTATATATTAAACTAGCAAGATCATCATCAATTATCCATATTTACCGCAGGCAAGGTTATATGAATTTATGCTGAGGGATTTCGCTGATTAAATCAAAGGCACACACCGCATGACTTGCAAATCCATATTTACCAGAAGCCCTGCAGCTGAACAATGCTGCTCCATAAATTCAAATAGCTCTGGTATAATGGAGTCTGACACAAACATGGGTGTAAGAAAATTGTAGAAGCAGGTGGCAAAGTTTTAGATCATGCTTGCCAATTCTGCAAGTCTCAGATCTGGCTCTCGGCAACCTCCAGATGGACTGAACATATTTTAGCTATGAGCTGAAAAACCTTTACTGAAGCGTGGCCCCACTGAAGCTACTGAAACTCATGCCCCATCTCCATCCGAAAATTCACACTGCTCTCAGTGTTTCACTGCCCTTTCCAGCAGCTTTAAGGGTGATTGGAAAAAATATGGCTGTTTCACAACAGTCTGAAATATCTACAGGACGATTTCCTGGACAGAGGTTAAAGCTTTATAAAACTAGCACCTGTCCTTCCCTTTTAAGATTAAAAGTAAAAGTCAGTAAATTCTTTCTATCACATAACCATACATGGCTTACAAATCGTGATTTTATCCTTAGACTAAATATACTGAAACTATTCACAAACGATTACTTTGGTGAATCCAGATATCATACTGAGAGTGATGATAGCTGGGGTGAGAGGGTTGAGCTAATCGTTTAGTACTTGTTAGAGATTATTTGAAATCATTTTAGGTGATCTAGTCATTAAAACTGCTCTGACAGTGCCCTTTAGATTTAGAAGGGTCAAGCGTAGTTGTGTAACATGCCACTTAAACTGGTGATTTGATGTCTAACATGTCGATCAAAAATCTCACATACATTGGTGTACAATTGGGTTGATATCTGGTGATTGTGAAAGCCATAGCATATGATTTACAGTTACATTTTTATACTCATTAAAACATTCAGTGAGCCCCATGTGCTGTGGCTGGGAACCTTGTCACCCTGGAAGAGACAAGTCTCATCAAATGGGTTATCAGAGGATAAAGTTGTCATTATAACTTTTTTATAGCTTTGCAGTGATGCTCCTGTCGAAGGGGACAAGTGGACCCAAACTTTGCTAGCAGAATGTCCCACGGGCATAACAGAGACAATGTTTGTCACTTTCTGTATCTAAAATATTTCAGAATGTGTAGGCTGTTTAGCAAGATTTCATAGCTAACCTGGGTGGCTAACAAGCTAAATTTAGCTACCACGCTCTATAACAATAACAAATGAGTAGTTAACACCAACTAGCATGTGAGACATTTCTGGAACACTGACAAAGCATGAGACAACATACTGATGACTCAGCAATAAGTAACAGTCAACTCCAATATGTTATTATAGAACCAGACAATCTCTATAGATGTAGCTTCTATTTAGATCGATCTTTGATGTACCACAAAATAAAAGGTCCTTAAAGGTTAGGTTGCTTGACAGGAAGTTTCTGCAGTGGGAAATGAATATGTTCAGGTTAGATTAATATTGAACTGTGCAAGGGACTAAATTAAAACAAAATCAAAATGGAAATTATAATCCTTTACATCTAGATCTAATTAAGGTTAAATGTTTATTGCACAATTGCTATTGTTGATGTGATGACAAAAGAAAATCCATAAAAACATGCTCACAAATGGATTCTGCAGTCTCTGTACTTGCTGTAGTGCTGCTGAATTGAAGCTAAAGCAGAGCTTGAACTCACTCATCACTCAGTTCTATGCTTTGGTAGCTTCTCTAGACTAGCATCCGCTCTCAAGCTTTTAATCATTGCATGGACAGGACTGTATGCACAGGGCAAGCGGTGTTTAAAAGGCTGCTTTACATGACCAGTACTGTAGAGGAGGAACTACTCAACCCTCAAGTGAAAAAATATGTTGCTTTAAAGAAACATGAAACATCAAAGTTTTATCTGGTGAACTGCAGAAATAATTCATGTATAAACAATATGACAGGTTCCTTATATAAAATAACCTCTCATTTTCTCTCTCTGTCAATTTCTAATGGGGTCCCTTAAATATCTAATATCAGAGAATGTGTAATATACTACATATGACATACACTCACTGGCCGCTTTAAAAGGAACACCTGTAGCACCTGCTCATTCATGCAGTTATTCAATGAGCCAATCATGTGTCAGCCTTCATGTCAGATCGAACCAGTTTGGTCATTTTCCTCGGACCTCTCACATCAACAAGACATTTCCACCTGCAGAACCATCTTATGGTCACTGAGAGCACATTTTGTCCCCATTCTGATGTTCGATGTGGACATTAATTGAAGCTCTTTGACCTGTATCTGCATGATTTTATGCATTGCACTGCTGTAACATGACTGGCTGATTGGATAATTGCATGAATGAGCAGGTGTACAGATGTTCCTATTAAAGTGGCATTTGACTGTTCATAGAACAGTTTACTGTATAGATTATGTATGTGTTTTTGTTCATTTGTCTGTATGTGTCAGTGTATATTGGTTGTCATTTCTGTAGCAGATTCATATTTCCATAAATCTTCCTGTATTAATAAAGGAGAGTTTTCTACTTTTGAACTTACATTTTATGAACATTTTTCTTTCTCTCTCTGAGTGATGCTGCTGGACACCACTGAATCCACTTCTGAACTTGGCTGGACAACTTATCCTGATACTGGGGTGAGTCCCATAATCAGTGTATATCTGTGTGTGTGTGTGTGTGTGTGTGTGTGTGTGTGTGTGTGTGTGTGTGTGTGTGTGTGTGTGTGTGTGTGTTTGCATGCATTCCATGATTTCGAGCCCTCAAATGAGTCACTCACTCTTGAAAGGTTAAAGCCATTTTGCAAATTCTTTCTACAATTAGTGGCGTACAGCATGAGCGTTCTCATAACTTCAACCTAGCACTTTTATGCTTCAAATTCTGGGTCAGGTAAAAATGACTAAAAAGCATTTACATTGAATTAACATTATCATTTTAAAGGAAAGGCTCGTCTATGTGTATGTTTAATAGGGTGTCATGATGGCCTTAATGTTCATTGCCTCTGAAATTTTGTCTTATTTATCTTAGAGGGAATCGATGTGATCTGAGCCAAAAATCCCTAAATAAAGGAATACTATGCATGTACAGTTTATGTATGTACAGTATGTGTGTATGGCGTGTGTGTGTGTGTGTGTGTGTGCGTGTTGGTGTGTGTGCCACACATCGACCACCTTTGTGATTCCTTAGAGACCGAAAAAGTGACCACAATGGTCGAGAGTAACACTGACTCTAGAGCGGATGTGACCCGGGGCTCAGAAAAAGCAAGGGAAGAGTAAAGAAGTGGGGAGAGAGACATGAGTTTATTATTAACCTTTATTACTCACAGTCTCTTCAGTCGTTCCTCTCTAAGGGATCTCTCTTTCTTCTCTCTGTCTCTCTCTCCTTCTGGTTGAGTTGCAGTATGTTACACTGGTGATGCCAATAGACCAGTCAGATATGCTGCCTTCATGCCCTGGAGCATCTTAGTGACTGAACTACAGATGAGCACACTACTCATCTCTTTCTCTCTCTCTCTCTCTCTCTCTCTCTCTCTCTCTCTCTCTCTCTCTCTCTCATATTGATCCACCACTCTCATATGACTATATAGTGACATGTACTACATACACCACATAAAACATTAAGTCTTTTCTTTGCTTCTTTTTCTAAATCGAATCCTTTTTTCTTGCCTGTTCTCTTCCCATCTCTTTTGTTGTTTGTTCTGCAGCCTGTTAATCTATCCATCTGTGCTTTTATATAATCCCCTCCTCGATTCTCTCACCCCCCTCTCAATCTGCCTACTTGTTTTTTAACACCCGTTCTCCCGTTCTAGCTGCCAGTCTCTGTCTCCTCATCCCCTCTTCTGTCCCTCAACATTCATTTGAATCAATCACACATCTCTGTCTTGTTGGCATCCCTCTCTGTTCCATTTGTTCGTCCTTTTATCCTTCTCTCATGTGGTAGTTGTTCCCTGTCTCTGTGTGACCATGTCTGTGTGAGAGTTGCCCTGGTATATTTTAGATTTGGTATATTTCCTGGGAATTTCAGGTCAGATTACATCAGTAGTGAAACTCGCGCCGAGTTCGACTCACTAGAAAGGCTAGCTCAGACAATTTAAAGATGGGTTTAACTATTTAACTGTTTTATATGATCATATGGTGACACATCTCTCACTCTGTTTCCCTTCTCATTCACATTATTCATTATCTGTTTTCTATCTTTGTTTACATGTGAGGAAATCAATAATAGCGAGTGTTTGGGCCCTATTTTCGTGAGCATGACACAAAATCACGTGTTAAGTTTAAAGTTAAGAAAAATGCTGTTTTTTTCAAATGATGTAGTTATTCTCTGATCACATTATATAATTTGAACATGTATTGTTTGATTTATATTACATACTAGGCTTGTAGTAGCAAGTTCTTGTACTAGCTACATACACTCACCAGAGGCACCAATGATCTCTGACTGATAAGATGAAACCACATTTATCAGTTTTTCTTTCCATTTTTTTGCACATAAAACATAGGTAAATGGGAACTAATTGCAGGTAGGAAGGGTCTAATTGGGGAAGAGAAGAAATGTTGGACCAATCATGCCATAAGATTTTGTCAGTAAATGTATCTTGACTCCCTTAGATTTATTTTAACAATGAACAGTATGACAACGAACAGTGACATCGACTTTTACGTTGTATACATAGAAAATAACCGGTAACCTGTCAATTTGTCATTTACTAGTGTGAACACAGAGTAATATAAAAGCAATCTTGGGTCAAATTGGGTTGAAAATTACATTGCGTTTGAAGATTTCAAATGTCATCACTGCCCCTGTTAAATGGCTCCGCCCACATCAGCTAAGATGTTCATTTACAACCATGAAAATTAACTCAAACTGGGAACAATGTCTTAAATCCAACCATATTAGTAGTACACTGTCATCATTGAATTATGTTACACTTGCACATGATTTTAATGAAAGTGAAATTTTATTCTCCTTTTCAATTCATCCATTCCTGTTTTTAGTGGGATGAAGTGAGTGTGCTTGACGACAAGGGCAAGCTTATCCGAACCTTTGAGGTGTGCAACGTCAATCAAAACCAGCGTCTCCATGACAACTGGTTGGCCACTCCCTTCCTATACAGCCATTCAGCTCCTCGGATCTTTGTCACGCTACGCTTTTCCGTACGTGACTGTGCCAGTCTGCGCTCACCCTCACCCACCTGCAGGGAGACACTCACACTCTACTACAGGCAGGCCGACTCTCAGAGAGAACTGGAGAGAACCTGGAGTGCGGAGGTGAGAGCCACAGGACTACGTTTTTTAAATATTGTGGATACAAATTGAGATGAATCCTGATCAGTGAATGACATATGGGGTTATTGTTTTTTGCCACAGAAAAGCCTATTGAGTATCATCAGATAAAGAACCTCAGGCTTAAGTAGGCCGAATGCACACTCACACACAGTCAATTGCCACTTTATAAGGTACACCTACACTCAGTGCTCTAACTGACACAGTTGGTTCCTCCTCTCCATACTAAAATTTAACCATAGGGTAAATAAAAAGTGTGTTTTGTGTTTTGTCTGGTGTCTTGAGACTCTTGTTTTGTCAGATGGCCCACTATTTAAAATATAAAAATTTGTATAATCTAAATTTGATATTTTTATCAGCTATACCTAACATAAAAGTAGGCGTGCTTTGTCGGTGCACCTGACTTTAGCTGATATGATGCTGTGTTCAATTTATCAACCACACCTCTCTACCCGTAGTCTACTTTTCCTGGTGAAGTCCTCGTGGTCCCCCGCCAATTGATAACTGTCGTGTCAACACTGTGATTGTACCTGATGGCATCTTAGTATGTGTGTGGCACCAGTACAAATGCTAGGAATTTTAAACACTTCACTGTTACTGCTATGTTGAGAACAGTCCACCAACATAAAACTACAGCGTGCACTTATATGGTGGATGTACCTGATAAAGAAGGACAATTGAGTAAGGTAGTGCTTCCTAAATTGCATTCCTTTTTTGTTATTCTGTGGCTAAAACTGGCATCTCTGAGTATTAGAAAACGTGTTGTTTTTGGCATGTTGCTCTGCACACCCACACACACTGACATACAACAACTCTCAGCCTGGCATAGAGTCTTTCTGTGTGAGTTTCAGCCAAGAATAAGAGTGATCCAAGGGGGGTTGTTGTCTGTATAGTTTAATCTCCATGCTTTTCTAATGTTTGTAAAATTGTATGAACTTTATTTCCCATTACACATTAGCTAGGGGACAGACCCGCTGAGATCGTCCCTCTTTTCTCTCCTCTTATGCATTTCTTGTTTGAGAACATCCCATGGGTCAAAGGAAGAGGAGTTTGAGATGTGTTAACACTTCCAGATAGTTTCAGGGGAAACTGAAAATGGGACTCTTAAATGCTTTGCCATATTTTAGTGACATGCAAGTGCCTAGCCTCATGACATGTTTGCAGTTTGAAGGGATGAGAGACAGGTACTGACAAATCTGAGTTCTGATTTTGGCACTTTTAATGACATTGCCTGGCAATACCTAACAATACCTAATAACTGAGAATTTTGGACCTTTCTTTAGCATGAGAGGGCAATGCTCACTGTTACAGCTGCAGTGTAACAAGCAGAGATAAAAAGCAAGTCATGCTTATTAAGGGCAATCCATGAATGGTTGTCAGAAGTCCAAGTGGGGGGGTCAGAGCACAAGCAGATGGCAACAATCCATAGTCTTTAAAAAAAAAAAAATATATATATATATATATATATATATATATATATATATATATATATATACTCTATTTGAACTCTCAATCTATTGATGATGCCATAGCCATCTGTGGCATATATATGGCTATGCCATCATCAATAGAGTGAACACTTTTCTGTTGTGCCAATCTGGAGCCTAACAATCCATAATCTTAAAATGAGGAAAACAGGTAAGGGTCACAACAAGGAAATGCTACACAGTACTTAAGGCACTAAGGACTCACTTAATGGATTTAATGACCAGATTGCACATTAATGCCCCTTTATTATTTATTTCTGTTGTTATTATTGTACTGCTGTAGACTGCCTAAGCCTCACAAAAAGCACTTCAATGTACATTGTCACTGACACAGATAAACTAGAAACTTGAAACTTAAGACTTTGAGATGAGACAAAAAAAAACAGTAGGGTATAAATAGACAACTGAACACTAAACAGGTATATACCATCAGTTAACACACCAATGACAGGACAGGGCGTGGAGACAGGACTATAACAGAAACAAAAGCACACAGCAATGTACACAAAAGTGCACGATGTAAAGGGTTTTGTTTTGTTGTACCTTGTCGTGAACAGAGCCTGTGGTGTGTGGTGTGTGGTGTACCTCTCTTCCTTAAACAATTTGAATTTGCATCTGCTATATAAGAACCAAACAGCAGACTCCTGAATGATCAAATCTGATGAATTTATTGACAAAATATTAAACATGGCTATCTTACTCAGACACCTCTTCAAGTCAAGTCAAATTTTGACAGCTTGGCCAAGTGAATTAAACAAAAAAACTGTAAGATCAACAAGTCTGAAAGTCTAATTTTCACAAGAAGTTTGAATTTTGACAATGGCATTGTCATCTGAGGCTGGATCTAAAGACTGGGTGGGTGGAATGTCCTATCTCTCTAAACTTTCAATCATAGCATGTGCTAGCTTGAGCTACATTGTGGAAAAAAATGTAGTGGCTGGTTTCATATGTCTCCATATAAACTTATTATAGGCTTTGCTCTTCTTGGTAGCTGTTGTGCAATAGCAGAGAACTAGCCAATGTGTGGAAATATGCAATGACTAAAGAAAATGAGGTAAAATTGGGCTGGAATTGATAGAAGGTAGTAAGCTGTAGTAACAGATTATCTTTCCCTTGAAGTAGAGAATATTATAAGGTTCTTGGCTCATAGCATGTCTCCTAGTCTATAAGATCAAATTAGCCATGCCTTTCTTTTATTTAACTGTTTGAATACTAATATAGAACTAAACTGCTGGTGATATAATTACTAAATTAAATCTATCTTTTAATCACTAATTACCACAAATGCAACACATCATCAAGTGCATGCAACTAGAACACTGAATCATGCACTGATGTTAGTGGTTTTAAGTCAGAAACTCCCTATTTAATCATTCAATTATACAAGTAATTTCATCTAGCTTTACTGCTTTGAATTTAAGGAGTGGTTTCTTTGTTATAATGTGCGAAGCACGCTGAGATCTATTTGTCAGCAAATCAGTGTGAGCCAGTGTGCTGGTGTGTTCTCCCAGGAACTGAGAAAGCACTACATGTCATATTCATTCCAGGTGCATACATAGTGGTGAAGAGGTATGATCACTCAGTAGGGATTAACCAAGAGTGCATACCAGGGCCAGAGCAGACAAAGGCCACGGAATTAACAAAATAGACAGTGTATGTTTGCTGAACTTCCTAATCCAATTGTTCACCTTAAACTTGGGTCTCATTCGGAAGAATTATACTTCATTGAAAACTTAACATGCTTAAAGACTGTTTTTTGGATTGCCTTTTTTTGATTGACAGTCCTGCAGTTTGCGAAGTTTGGATATAGTTTATGGGATATGGCATTCCACAGAGTTCAGCTCTTAAGTCACTGCATTTTGGAGCCAAATTTTTTTAAATTTGATGCCCAGGGAATCTCAGCAAAATGTCTGGTTTAATGTAGCAGTCCTACAAGAATTTAAAATGCAAATGAAAGCCCAGCATTATGGAGAGTGATAGTCTGGGATTTGGAGTCCAGGTTCCTGCACTGAGATGCAAAACTCAATTTTAGTTTGGCACATCCCTTGATACCTTTAATACACTCTCCAAATATTATGCTTGCATGCTTTCTATTCTTGCTCTTGCTCTCTCAGGATCAGCTAACGCAGTTAACACATTTATGTGTTAATCTGTGGTGCTGTGCAGTAGACTTGCTAATATATTTAACAGGAATAGAAATGTCTATATTGCAGTGACCAGATCCATCACATTCTGGAAATAAAGTTTTATTTTTATTAAACAATGGAGCCTCAAACTTATGCTTGTTTTGATAACTACAGCTGACCTACATGCACACACAGCCCATACAAGTAACTGAAAACACACAAACAGGGTGAACTAAAAAAGTAAGAAAACCTAAGAACTTAGAACTATGAAAACTGAAACACTTAATATCTTGAAACATTTAATAACACAATAAGCCCAGGCCTTAAAGCTGACACAGAACAAAATGTTGAAAACAACATCCATAACACTCAACAGTAAATCAATTTGAAGTTCCTCAGGGCCATATGCAATGGAACTTAACAATAAAATACACATTCTCGACTCTTCTCGGTTCTGGCACCAAGGTGGTGGAATGAACTTCCCTTAGATGTCTGAACAGCTGAGTCACTGGCAGTCTTCAAACGACGTCTAAAGACTTACCTCTTCATTAAGTACTTAAGTTAGCACTTGNGATAGACTTCAAAGCACTAATGTAAGTCGCTCTGGATAAGGGCGTCTGCCAAATGCCATAAATGTAAATGTAAATGTAAATGTTTTGAAGACAGGAATTGGTAAGTCTCACTTATCCTTTGAATTATGTATATGAATACTGGCAAGGAACACAGATAAAATCACAAAAACATTTGGAGGGTGGGACATGTTGGTGCAGTGGGTAGTGATTTTGCTCCTAGGTGTGAATAAGTGTGTGAATCTGTGTGCATGATGCCCTCCATTGGACTGGTGTTCAATCCAGGGTGTATTCCCACCTCACGCCTAGTGTTCCTGGGATAGGCTCCAGATCCACTGCAACCCTGAGCAGGATAAAGTAGTTACTAGATGTGAATGAATGAACATTTTGAGGCACAGTGCTGATTTCTTGCATTTTTGCCAAACTGCAGTTTAAATCCAGTACAATCGTTTACTCTCTGGTATGTGCTCAACTCTAAATGACTCTCTCTCTCTCTCTCTCTCTCTGTCTTTCTTTCTCTTTAGCCTTCCAGTGGAGAGACCAGAGAGGGTTGGGTGAAGATAGACACCATTGCAGCGGACAAGAGCTTTAGCCGTGTGGAGCCGAGTCTTCCACACCAGTACAAACCAGATCGGATGCGCCGCATCAACGTCAAGACCCGCAGCTTTGCCCCCCTCACACGTCGCGGGTACTATGGCAACTCCCTTTGACCTTTTCACGGTCACCTTCACATCGCTGCATGGTCCAATGCTGATATGTGATTGGTCACTGTTCCGAGATGAATTAAACTCTGTGTGGTTCAACTGGCTCTGTGTGCCTGCACAGCCAAAGCAATTCAACTGAGTAAATATCAGTGCATTCCAGTGCTAATATTTGCAGGAATAAAGTCTGTATGGAGAGAAAACAGGCAACAGGAATTAGTCAGTCCACATCAGCTTGTTTTCTTCAGCTCTGAATGACAGATAAACATGCAGTGCATGACATTTTTTCACCTCCTTTCATCCCTCTCTCTCCCTCTTTCTCTGTCTCTCAGATTTGTGCTGGCTATAGTAGACAGTGGAGCATGTGTGTCACTCATGGGTGTGTCCATATTTTACCGCCGATGTTCAGCAACAACACTGTACCTGGCCTCCTATGTGGCCACGCCCTCAGGGGCAGAGCCTACAGCTCTGGTGCCGGTGACTGGGACTTGCGTACCTCACAGCCAATCACAGGGCGGGATGGCACCCAGGATGCACTGTAATGCAGAGGGTGAATGGATGGTGCCTGTAGGAGGGTGCACTTGTGACGCAGGATATGAACCAAATCATAATGGCTCTGCCTGTATTGGTGAGTTTATTAATGCTTTACTGAGATCGTTTTACCCTCTCTAGCCCTACATCAAGGTCTTTAAATGTATGTCTAAGTTGCAGGAGTATTTACATTTACATTCATTCAGCTGGCAGATGCTTTTATCCAAAGTGATTTATATCATACATTCCAAGTATACAGCTGAGAGCTAAGGTTGTTCAATGGTCATCAGTTTCTCTCAGTCAGCACTGGGATTCTGAACTCATATTATTTACTGTATATCACTAACACAGAGCCTTAACCACTGAGCCATCACTGCCTCTAAGATATGCCTGTCTGTACAATCACTGAACCAACCAATCTCCTGTCATTCTGAAAGTATTCCAATTGAAAATTTGCCTCCAGTGCCAACAACATCCATCTGTGGTTTTCATACCTCTGAACAAGACACTGCAATTGGACTCAAAAATTAATCTAATAAAAACTGGTTAAAATCTGATATATACAAAACCCAAATGCAGACATGAGGACAAACCAAGTCAAGGTAACCAAGGTGCACAAACATATACACATACTCAACTCTGTAAACTATTGTACATGTATGGGAATTTTACTCTTATCTCTAACTGCTTCTTTTTCTCCGCATCAGTAGAGCGTAAGTGTGTTGTATGTCTTCGTTGTGTCAGTGTGGCTCTGGATCAATAGTCCACGCGCCCTCCTGTCACTGTAATTATAATCCCCGCTTGACGGATAGAGACGATGGTGTGTATGTGTGTTTGTATTATACAAAGTGGACAGTGCGTGTAGGGGGAATGAGCTGCACAGATTTGTTTACAGACAAAAGAGACCATCTGCAGCACCCAGTGTTCTTTTATGGTGTGTGTGTGTGTGTGTGTGTGTGTGTGTGTGTGTGTGTGTGTGTGTGTGTGTGTGTGTGTGTGTGTGTGTGCATGTGCCAATCTGTAAATGTGTGTCAATGCACTGTATGTTTGTGTGTATCTGTGTGGTAAAGTGTACATTTTTGTGTCACTGCACAATACATATGTGAGCATCAGAATGGCTTTTAGTGAATGTGCACATGTAGAATTCGTGTGTGTGTGTGTGTGTGTGTCAGTCTCGGCCTTGACCACTGTATAGAAATCTGTGCATGTACATGTGAAGAGGCAGTTGATGTGAGTGTTCTCGTTTGTGCAAGAGCTGCTTTGTGTGGCACACGCAGAGAGAGAAAGTGTGTGTGTGTGTGTGTGTGTGTGTGTGTGTGTGTGTGTGTGTGTGTGTGAGAGAGAGAGAGAGAGAGAGAGAGAGAGAGAGAGAGGAGTGGAGCTCTTGAGATGAAATGAAGAAGAAGCAGCAACAAGTGCTCTTCCTCCCATAGGGCCAGAAACAAAGGGTGGAGCTTAATTCCTGGGGTGATGGCGAACATATCTTGGAGAGAAGAGGAAAGAAGAAAAAGAGCAAGAGAGCAAACGAAAAGAGCAGGGCGTGACACATTTAGGTCACGTTGATGTATTGGCCACTCGACTGTGAACAAGTGACAGAAAGTGCAGGGGAAGGGGTTCAACATACAGTGAGTGGACACAAGTTAATGACACAAGACTTAAGCTAGCATAAATCCGAGCAAAGTTTGATAAAAGGTATGGGAAAGACTGAGGTTGTGCATGGTGTAAACACACTGGGGGTATTTCAAGGCGCGAACATGACAACATGACATTAAATTCACAGTGAGTAACAAGGTCCTGAAATTTTAGCTCTGCAAGCTTTTCCATGTCGAGGGAGCAGAAATCATGTTTGCCCTTCTCAGTCCATACTCAAGGAACACTCATAAGCACAGTGTTCTGAGATCATAAATCATAAGTTGCATGTTTTCTTGACATTAAATCCGCAAATGCCAACTTTTCTAAATGTTTCAGAATCTCTTCATTACTCTCTGTCTCTCTCTTGCACATTCTTCCCATCCACTCTGCAACAAATATCAAAATGCAAAAATGTACACACATGCACATTTACGTTCAGTAACTCGTACAGGCACAGAGAAGCAGAGATGTTTGTGGATCAGATGATCACGTGTTGGGCAGGCACACAAAAACATGCAGATGCACATTTGGGCAGGACTGAACGCACATGCTATCTCTCTCTCTCTCTCTCTGCCTCAGATGATTAAATTTTAGTAAGTGCAAAACTCCTTTAGTCCTGTTCTGCACTGCATGCAGGAACGCCATATATAATCACAGTGAATCATATAATATAGATTTACATATAGACTCCTACATTTTTCTCATGCTAAATTATAAAGCATGATGTTCTCTGTTCAGCTTCATTCAGGTGATACATAAAGTGGTTTTGACAAAGCACACAATGAATATACATAATGAATTTAATGATATAATAGTGACATTCATGGAATCTGACTCTAAAGCAGCAGAATATCTGTAGTCAAAGTGAGCTACTTCTTTGCCTTTTTGGTATTGAAAGAGAAAATATAAGCTTGTTTCTGGAATCCGAATCCAGGTTTGCCTTCCTTGTTTTGGGTTTCAGTCATGTGATCACTATCCAGCTCAGTCTGCTGGATGATGGGATTTGTTGTCAAGGCAGTGAGCACATAAAGAAAGAGCAAATGAGGAGCAACGTACAGCGTCCAACTTGCTCTAATCGCAATCACGCCCTGTTGTATAACAATAAAAGATTATCTGTGGAATAATACATGTCAGGGTGTGCTCTTATCCCTCTACTGCATGAATTATTTATTTATTTTTTATGGATTTTTATTATTTGAATTAGTTCAAGAAATAAAAATATATNTGTGCAGTAAAGGGTTAAAGTAAAATAGTCTTTTATTCCTTTTATACCACTGCAATTTGCCAACATTCACTACATTTATTTTCATTTACTAAAAAATGGCATACATTATATTTTAACCATTTAAAGTTACATTTAATGTTGTGGAATATCTGTGAGACAAGTTAGTGCATATTAACACTGACGTTATAGCTATCTACAAGCAGTCATCCCCTCACCAGCTTCTCTTTTTTCCTCTATTGAAGTTAATAATACAAAAAAGAATTGCTACTGTTACAAAGTGCTGACACTGGAGACTCCTTCTAAACATGTTAAATAAACATTCTCCTTACAGGAAGCTTCACCATATCAACAGTCATACATTTTTGTTTAATGGCAGTACTTTTTAATATATCTTTTTATTGTTAAGCTTAAATTATTAGACTGTCTGCCATACAGGTACCTGTGAAATAAAACCGAAGCAAAAACATTAGAACAAGAACATTATTATAAAACTGTAATTACAGCTGAACTAGTGTTTGAGCCATGCTGTTATTTAAAAAAAAAAAAAAAGCATCATCTTGAAATGGAGAATTCAACAGTGCTGTGGTAGAATAATTTTTGTAATGATTTTGAGCACATACTCAGTACAACAATATAGTCATTATTCACACATCACCATTTTTACAAAACTGGACTTGGTTACTTTGTGCTAATCATGACTATAATTTCCTTATTGTTCCATAGCTGCATAGCCGGGATTGCTATAGTTTAAATCAACCAGGGTTAAGTTCAGATTGGTTGCTGTTTGTCCTGGTTTCAGTGTGAATCAGGTGATTACTCTCGTGTAGTCTCGGGAAAGGCTAAGTGTCACTGGTGTCTGAAGATACGCTACGGTTTTATCGGTTAGCCATGGGGAGAGGATATATCCTGAAACTCTGCTATGTGGGACAATTCTATCAGGCCCCAATTGTCTTTCCATTCAATGCCATCGAGCTAGAAGAGCATAACAACAAAGTTTAATAAAATCAGAAGAAGCTGCACAATTGAATTTGAAATCCAGCTTATGGTTTTCAGGTTGTTCTATTTTTGAAATAGATTTTTGCTTTTTGAAAGCTCTGTGGGGAGGAGGAAGTGTGTATGTTGGTGTGCCTGCGTGTTTCAGTCAGTATGCAGTGCTGCGAGCAAAAAAGCAAGAGAGAGAGAGAGAGACAGGGAGAAATTGGGTCAGTGGTCTAAATACCAAGTACAATGTCAATGGCAGATTACACACTCCACTGATATCTCTCACTTTTTCCTGTTTGCTGCATTTCTCTTCTTGATCTATACTATATCTACTGATTCCTTCTTTACAGTCTCTGAGGAGAAAATATATTCCCTCTTGTTGAAATGTCAACTTCACCCTTATTTTTATATTTTAAATCCCAAAGAAAACCAAACTACCACAAACACACACATCCCTTTGTGTCTTTGATCTATTCACCCTCAACTCTCCTTTGCCTTTCACTATCCTGTGATGCTGTGAGCAATTTTACATCAATTCATGTATTCAGTCAAGTGAAGGATTTATGAGCCTCTTCCATCAATACGTTCCATGCATTACATTTTCTTTTTGGGATGGCTGACAAATAGTGAACAGACTCTGTGTCCAAAATGTTGCACGGATGAGATAAAAGAAGGCAGATGCCAAACTTTTCTTCACATCTCCATTGTTACTCCTGCATTGATCATATTACATGCAAGGAAAAAAAGTCAGAGAAGGAGTATATGAGGAGCTGGGATTAGTAAATGATGGGAGCTGAGGGATCACGGAAAGCCAGGAAATATTTTGCACTTTCTTTGTCGCAGCTCTGAGAAAATCACATAATCAGTTCCAACAGCATAAAAGATAGAAAATATCTCCCCATCGTTTTCTTTCTCTCCCTTATTTTCTTCCTCTCGTCTCTCGCAACAGTGCTGGGAGCGATTCGCATATTTGGTGGAAGTGAAAACAAGGAAAAGCTTTTATCTCGGGGAGAACTGCAACACTTTCTTGCTTTCCGCTGTTTTGTCTCTCTCTCATGCTCTGACGTGTCCCACTCAGACACGTGCACAATACTGAAGGCTTGAAAAGGTGTTACACTTGTTAGACAGCACTATGCTTGTGAGGTGTTTAAGGGCCAGCACTCAGGTAGCTCAGTGGAGCTATACACACCTTTACATGTATATCTGCTTCTACACACACTCACCTGACCAGGTTTTTTTTTGGCTCTGTGTCAGTATGAATATACGTGTATGATATAGATCTTTATGAGTCAATTAAATCAGTTACATTTCATTATTTACATGCAGTTAACAGGCGAATTCAGATGAGTACTTCTGCAAGACCTTGTGTAGATGTTTTTCCTCTGAATTTTACTCTGCAAAATAAAAGCTGACAGCACTTTTTCATAAACCATCAAACCCCTCTTAAAACTCATTTCTATATCCTTTGTGTTCCCAACCCTATCTTTTTGTCCTCAGCCTGTCAAATGGGCTTCTATAAAGCCGTGTCGGGGTTGATTTCATGCACTGAGTGTCCAGCTAATAGCAGAACCAGCTTGGAAGCGTCTAAAATGTGTGAGTGCCGCAGTGGGTTCTACCGGGCACCAAGTGATGCCAACACCACTGCCTGCACTGGTAAGGACCACATGACTACTGCAGCATGGCTTTATTGATTCCAACAATTCCAAAAAAAAAGAATAATCCTAATTAAATAAACAGTAGGTGTTCAGAAATTACATGTT
Organism: Pangasius macronema; assembly: GCA_037577455.1. Lineage (NCBI taxonomy): Eukaryota > Metazoa > Chordata > Actinopteri > Siluriformes > Pangasiidae > Pangasius > Pangasius macronema. Next base: position 21,097,877 of record CM074945.1, read on the forward strand.
GGGGGCTCAGGAGAGGCGCATCATAATCCCGGTCCCTAGCTGGGGGAAAAGGAACAGCCAGACGTTATGCAACAGGCAAAGCTATATTAATCAGAAAAACAGGGGGAAAAAGTTAGCTTCCCTGCAAACATAGTCACAGCTGTCGGAGAAACAGCTTAAATAAGGCGAGAAACAAAGGAATAGTTGGAACATATCAACAGAGCACAAGCAATGGGGTAATTGCCAATACTCTAATTAATTACTGCAGTCCATTCTAAAGTGAAGACGTCTAAGTAGGGCAGTTGGAATATAGACAGGCCATGACAGCTATTTGTAGGCTTATTCTGAACTGAAGAAAAATGATGAAAAGTATTTGCTTCAAAGCAGGGGTTCTTAAACTTTTTGCAGCCAGGGACCCCTTTTACAGTAAAATAAATTCCACTGACTCCCTGAGGACATATTTATTTTATAAATATAATTCAACTATGCATGTACTAGGCTCATTATTTAAATGTGCACATTAATATTTTGGCTAATTATTGGAGCCATTTAGCATTCTGTTCCTGAACTTTTCATCAAAAGTACATATTTTCAGTAAAAGTGTCATAGTACGAGTTATTAAGCTTAGAAAGAGTTTAAGCATCAGTCACACACGAGTAAAAAAAAAAAAAAAAAGAATGTCTGTGGTGCGTAAAACAAACAATGTATGACTCATGTGCATCCAGTTTGTATTGGTCTTTAGGCGATGTAGTATAAAAAACTTTCAAGGACAAAGGAGCTGGTGCTCAAACTTGTGTGTGAAATGATTTCACTATTTATAGACTGAAATACTGGTTGGAACCTTTGAGTAAGAGTGTGTTTGCTTTACCAGCCCCCCCCTCGGCCCCTGTGTCTCTGTCCTGGGAGTACGAGAGCTCACAGGGAGGGGTGTCTCTACGCTGGAAGCCCCCGCTGGACCTGGGGGGTCGGAGTGAAGTGACGTATGGGGTGGTGTGCAGAATCTGCCCCTCGGCCACACTGACACACCCTGGTGCCTGCTCCTGGTGCGGAGATTCAGTCACTTATACGCCCTATAAAAGTGGCCTCAGACAAACTAAAATCACCATCAGCAATCTACTTACCCGAGTCACCTATCTCATACAGGTATGCAGACTACATTAACATGAGCACTCAGCTAACATAGGAACAGTCCAACAAACAGAACCGTATCAAGTTCAGTCTGGATAAAAATGTAATGTAAGGAAAGATTTGCATGAATATTACTAAAATTATTCCCAGAACACCCAAAAAAGCTAAATGTTTTCATTACCAAGAGTCCTTTGAAATGTAAAGTGTCGCCTGAATGTGTTGACTTCGAATACATTAAGGAGTGAATGGGACTTACACTGGATAAGCAATGTTTCGTTTTCATTTTTGTTAATTCACTTTTACTTAAGTTTTGAAAAATATTCATGTTCTTTAGTAAATGTTATCCAGAAACCAGCTTGATGAGGTCCAAATCCAAGCACTGTTATAGATCTGTATTAATATTTACAGGAATCTAACCCGAACCCAAAATTGCTATTCTAGAATTTTTTAACATGTTCATCACCATTTAATGCTTTACAAGAAAATGACTCACTAGATTCATAATAATTATTCAATATCACATCCGTCGAGCCCATGAGAGATTTCTCTGTTGAATGTTTGTGATCTTGCATTCTCAGACACCCCTTTTCCCACTGTATTAGGTTATTACACGTGGTACTGTGTGGTGTGACTATTCCAAAACTCTTTCCTTAGAGTCATTATCAAGAAATAAAATAAAATGCTAATATTTTTTCATGGGATAAAATAATGGCATGGCAGAACAGTGATCAGAATGACGTAGAGGATTTAAGTGGGACAATATACCAGTATATACCATGATAAAGAAACCTGAAATAGGTGTATGACATTAAAATGACTTATGTTTTACTGGTTTAGATGATGTCTGCAAAAATGTATATAAATGTATACACACACCATTAAATATACTACAAGACTTAAAGCAGGCTAGCCGACGTATTAAAGAACAAACGTACCACGCACAATGAGAGACTTTATATACACTACTGTCATAAATTCCTGCAAGCTAAAAGCTAACCTATTAATAAGCTTTTTGTAAAAATCCACAAGCAGTTTCTTAGCTAATTTAATCATTTAAATCTTTTTGCCAAAGGCCAGAAAACAGATTTTGCGCATGTTTTGGGGGGTGCCTATGTTCAGCATTGAATTTATTTGTGATGTCACACTCCACAGTAGCGGTTAATGGCTCATATGAAAATAGACACCGAGGGCTTTAAGCATTTGCAGGCTTTTATAAGTATTTCCTTTTTTACATAGCCTACTAGGTTTAAATTTTATTTTTAATTTGATTGTGGTAGTTGTATACAGTGTTTTACTATCAAAAAAGCTTTAGTTGTGCTGTCCGTTTTATCTCTGTACCAATGTTATTTTGGAGAGGTGTGAGTTGTTTGCCCAGCAGGGGGCTCACACCCCTCACTTTCCCATCGCCCTGCTCGCCAGCAGCTAAACAAAGAGTCACGATACTTTACACACAGAAACCCAACAGTATCCTGACTTGTGGCAATAAAGTAATTGCTGTGTTTATACTGATTGAAAATGTCCAATAAGTTGATTTCCATTCCGCCGGCGGAATGAAATGCCAGTGTACTGCAAGAAAGGGTTAATACTGTGATACACTGTGATCCATACTGTTTGTGCTGCTCCAGTCTCAGTAAGCCTCTTGTTCCTGTCTATAATAGTGTCTATAAAAGACATCTGACCTCATTTTATAATGATAACTAAACCTGAAAGTGGGCGGGCCATTTCTGGCTGTGAAAAGAAAGCAGTGTAGTTTGATGGCCATTTACAGCCCATTTGCTAAAATTAGCCTAAATGGACTATCCTTCATTTTCACAGACAGATTAGAGAGTTCCTTCCATTTGTATACAAATCTCTTTTACTCTGCAACTACATTTTCAGTCAACGTGAGAATAAATGGGTGTATTTGTTGTCCATGTCCAACAGTGATTATCAAAGATGTATCTTGTTGTTGTGTTTTATACATTTCTTGTACATAATATGCATTATGTATGCATGATATTATATATATCGTTTTGTTTTTAGCTAGACTCTACTGGAGTTTAGGCTAAGATCTTGACTGAATTGTATTTGAAAATATATTTATACGAAAACATATTTATATATTTTCCTGAAACACAACAGCAATGAATTAACAGCAATTTTGCATGATTTGTCAAAAATGTTGATTGGCAGGTTCAAGCTATGAATGATGTGTCTCCACTCAGCCCTTTCCCACCACATTTTGCTACCATCAACTTCACCACCAGCCAATCAGGTGAGAGTTACCTTACTTTGATTAAATTGTTTGGTGTAATCAGAGAGTGTGTGTCTGTAGCTGTGTATATATAATGGTCCGTGTACACTGAGGGCAGGAGCGACTCATTACCACAGATTTTGGTGGGGCACAAGATGGCATTAATAACAGCACAGCCTCAAACAAATTAAAGTTGCACTTAAATTATGCTATAGGCTACTATCTAGTATATTTTTAGAGTAACCCCAGTTGAGAGCCAACAACATACTGTCACCCAGCATCCAGTCTAGTATCTTTGTTTTGAGAGGTCTTAGACATACCTTTGTTAAACTGTGTTTGATACAGCAAGTGTGTTCTATTGAAGGTACACACAGAAAAGCAAATATCATTAACCAGGATTGCCAGGTTTCAGCAAAATTTCCAGACCAACTATGCCTCAACCACTGCACACAGGACCCCCCCCCCCCCCTTTACATCGCCCAATCTTTGTAATATAGCTTACAGAAGAAATGGTTCTGCACATCATAGACATATAGACGTCTGAACTTACAGTTTGCCTTTGTTTGTGCCAATTTATTAAATGTAATTTTTATTATTATTATATTTATTATTTGTTATAAAATAAGATCTTGGCTAGTATTTTTAAACTAGCCCATATTGGTATAAAAACAAAAAAGAATAAAGAAAAACAATGACTGTGACAACCCCATTAACTGTCCTGTCCGCTGCTCCTCTCTGATCACGGGGCAGCGTGATTCCTGCCCCAGTGGGTCTCTTTTAGTGCTTGTTGCAATAACTCAGTGGAGCTAAATGGTTTGTGAGTATCTGGAAAGGTGAGCAAATCAATGGAACATTGGCATATTTCTGTCAAATAGCATTTTTTCAAATTAAATCATTAGTCACTCAAAAGAGGTCATTAGTATTTCGACAGAATTTAAAATGTATGGAGTTGTGAATGAGGACAAGGTTATGAAGATTATGAACATTTGTTGAATGGCTGATATATGTGGCCAGGCTCTGCTCCATCTGACCCTACAGACAAGCCACCACTGACTGAAGGTATAGATCTGATATGAGAATGTTACTGTTTTTGTGCCATTTTGTCTTTACCCCTGATTGTTTTCAGATTATTTCTGCAATTATCTCCATATCTTGTGTGTTGTGTGTTTCTAGAATACACAAGTGCTTATTCTGTGTATCATTGTCTGTCATTTGTTATTAGTGCATTTTTGCCTGGACTCTCTCCCTCCCTCTGTCTCATCATTTCTCTCTGGCTTTGGACTGTGGTGGTTTTGGGTCACAATAACCTGTCAGCTCCTATAATGCTCAAGAAAGCAGAAAGAGGAAGAGGTTAATCGTTATGGCAGTTCACAGAAACTTTGGGGATGAACAACACAATTCAGGCCCCCCTCCACATGAAATACACGAAGATTCTGTGCTTCTCACTCTCACACTCTCTTTATTCCTGATCTCTCTCTCTCTCTCTCTGTCTCTCCATCTCTTTCTCTCTCTCTCTCCTCTCCCACTTTTTTGTATATTAATATATAGCTTTAGTCTGCACCCATCTACAATTTTACTCTGTACATATTTCTAAACTGATATGATGTAACACTTATTTAAATGTCAAGTGGTCTGTACCAGTACTCAATGTAGATTGTCCCTGCTCTTATACATGATTGCTTGAGACTTGATTTAAATGAGTGAGGGGAGGTTTGTCTCTGAGCAATGAGTCAATGAGTAATGTGTGACATCAGGGTCAGGAGCATCTTCCACTGTTTCTTTATAACTGCCAAATATGAACACTAGCAAACATCTTTTTTTTTCCCTTACTTGCTTACCCATCCATCTTATTAGGGAGTTAATATGAAACTACACAGATTAATGTCCTCCTTTTAAAATGATTTCAAGCCCCTTAAATTAAAAAAAAAATCTACAATTAGTAGAGCAAAACAGTGTTATTACATTTTAACATGATATATGTTGATTCCCCCATGTGGTTACAGTTATAATTGCAGTTTCACTCACTGTACGTCTCTTTCCAAGTACCTTCTGAGGTTCCCATACTGCATCAGCTCAACAGTGCTCCAGATTCTATTACTCTGTCCTGGCCTCAGCCCGACCGGCCCAACGGCGACATCCTGGAGTACCAGCTCAGATACTATGACAAGGTCTACGTTACTGCATCTACACTATATTTCATAATCATAACTTTGTCATGATATTTATTCGAGGATTGGATTTTAAGGTTTACAATTCTGAGGTCAGGAATAACTCCAAGACATGTTTTTAAGTACTGACATATAAAAATAAATCGAGGGGGAGGGGTGTAAACATATGAATGTGAATTATGAGTGAATTCTTTTTTTTTAGATTGTTCTGCCATGCTTTTTTTATGATATTGTATTTATTTCAAGGACCTAAGTGAATGAAATATGTTTTTAGACTGCACAGCTTTTCCCATGTGTCTTCCCCTATTTGCGTAGATATTGCTATTAATATCCTTGATATCTTTGCTATGTCTATACAGTTGTATGTAAAAAAAAAATTTGGGCACCTGTGTCCAAATTATATGTTCTACTGATGACAGCAAAGGACCTACAGGATGGTTAAGCTGACACAGGAGTGGTGGTGCACCATTTTGCTGTACCGTGTTGCATGATGCTCCATGGAAGAGTCATCAGAAGGGAACCATACTGATGCAAGACAGCCCAAGATCTCAGAACTAGAGCTAGTCTGCAAAGAAGAGTGTGTTAAAGTTTTTAAAACAAAAGAGACACCTAGCAGACTAGAAAAAGCATTTGCATGCTGGATTAGCTTCCAAAGTGGGTGTTACGTTTGCAAAATATTTTTCAAAATCTTAATCAAAATCTTACCAAACTTTTGCAGATGCCACAATTACTTTTTTTTAATTTACCAAATATAAACAAATATTGTGCAAAAATGTTTTTTTTAAATACAAAGGATGTTGGTATAGGATGTAATTTGGCCAGAGGTGCCCAAACTGTAAGTATGACATATATTTAGTGCAAAATTGTTGTATTTTGAGATCTTTCATTAAAATGGGGATTAATCTAAGAGCACAAATCCAATCCATTTTTTCCATCTGCAGAGTTCTGATGAGAGCAGTGCGACCAGTGTGTTCACTGAGACCAACACAGTGACCGTGGCTGCTCTGACCCCAGGCTCCATTTACGCCTTCCAGATCCGAGCACGCAATGAGCGAGGCTATGGCCCTTACAGCAATTTGGTTTACTTCAGCACTCTGGCTATGGGTACAGATTATATACTCTTCCACCAACTTTTCACCTTTTATGCCAGTGATCTATCACTATGGAGGCCTGTTCATTTATATCATCAGTACAGCATGGTTATTAATTCTTCACAATATTCCAGCATCATCATTTATACCAATAATCTGTCACTATAGAGAGTTCATCTATGAACAGTTTTTCAGTTTCCTCCCACTTCCCAAAAACATGCTAGTAGGTGAATTTGTTATGCTAAATTGCCCCTTGAGTGTATGAATTTGTGTGTGCATGGTGCCCTGTGATGGACTGGCATCCCATCCAGGGTGTACTCCTGCCAAACACTGGGTGTTACTGTGATGAATGAATCTTCACTACATTATACATTTTTACATTTGTACATGCATTTTTTTATGACAACTTCAGTGCACATAAGCAATATTCCAAAACCAGTACAGTCCCTGGAACTCAGAAGGATACAGATGGTTGTATTTCTAAGACTATACAGTATACTGTAGATAGATAGATAGATAGATAGATAGATAGATAGATAGATAGATAGATAGATAGATAGATAGATAGATAGATAGAGTATAAGAGTGCAATATGGTAGGAGCAGACTTGAGTGGAATTAAAGTGGGGGTGCAGTGCAAAAATGGTCAATAATGTAAACATTGTGAATAGGGATAAAATGAATAGGGATATACAGTATTATATATACAGTGAATATGAGAAAAATAAAGAAAAGGGGAGCATGAACAGAAGTATATAGCTTATATCTGCATTCAGAGTATTCATGCAGGCTGTTAATTGTCTTGATTGCTGTTTTTGTCACTGTAGAAGAGAGGTCAAGGCAAATTCAGAGCCGCCTGCCTCTGCTGGTCGGGTCTGTGATGGGTGGAGCTGCATTTCTATTAGTCGTGGCAGCAGTCATCATCGTTTTTGTCTTTAGGATGTAAGTGTATTTCAACATTTAACAGATTCTAATATTTCCTGTATATAATGTATGAACTGCCTATACAAAGATTCGGATGCACTAATAAAGGATATAATTTATTACGGATTAAATAGTGAGATATGAACATCTGAAATAGATAATAACAATTTCATGTTAAAGGAAATTCTCACTGTATTCTTACTTCGACAGTAAAAGGAGAGAGAGCCATTACAGTGACAGACTTCAGAGATATATAAGCAACCGAGGTGAGCATGCACGTGTGTGTGTGTGTGTGTGTGTGTGTGTGTGTGTGTGTGTGTGTGGTAATATGAACTATAGTGCTTTCTTTTCCTCTAGCTCCAATTTAGAATATTTTATAGGAAAGCATTTTCTCTTTAGCACAATTCCCTCAGGACCATGAACACATCATTTGCATTTTTTTTTTTTACAGCATCTGCATTTACTTTGCTTTTTTCATTATACTGCTCAGGTTATGATGTTATTTTAAAATGCATATTTTAAAATGTATTAACATATCAAAGAAAATACAGAATTACGTATTCTAATTCAATGTTCTGAGTTGGTAAATAATTCTCCAGCTGCACTGTAATTTTTCATATCTGACAGGTTGACAGGTGTGTCTGCTACTCTAAGGATGAGCACACACTCTCAGAGTGTCTCCTGCTGTATCTGTATGGTGCTTGTGCTGATGTTGTTGTGTGCTTCAGAGGTCACATTATGAGCTGCTATTTTGGGCAGTGGGAATATTAATATGTGTTCTGTGTTTTGTTTAGCTGGGGTAAAGTATTATGTGGATCCTTCCACTTATGAAGATCCGAGTGAGGCAGTTAAAGAATTTGCTAGAGAAATTGACCCAGCTCACCTGAAGATTGAGGAAGTCATTGGTGCTGGTGAGTAGATAGACGAGGGTTTACCTGGCTCCTGACCAGTGTTGCATTACAGACCTAATAGAGTCATATTTGTAGAATGGTTAAAAAAAAACACACACACACACAGACACAGGTAAAGATTAAAGTAATCCATGTGAAACGTGTCTAATATTGGTTGCACTTAATTATCAAATGTACTTTGCTATCAGAATGAGTAGCTAGCCTGGGGGAAAATCTTCCACGTTTACATGTTTTAATATGATATGATATGATATGATATGATATGATATGATATGATATGATATGATATGATATATGATCAAAAATGGAATTTAAGGTTGATAAAAAAAAATCTGGAATTGAATAGTCTTCCTAAAAAGGCAGAAAGTATTGATGTGTCATCCAGAAACTGAGTCAGTTTTTTGTGTTGGCTTTTTTAGGTGACCTTTTTTATCATGTCTTTGGCTTTTTAGGAGCATCACAGAGCTGTTTTGGTGACTGACCTGACGTGAAAGAATAGTCATAAAAAAGAATTGTAATTTCGAGTGTAATTCGAATAGGCCAGCAGGAAAGGTCACCATCTGCTTTTGAAAATGTAGTGAAATCAGAGTTCACATTTACAGATTGAATTCTGATTGCGGATATTTGAAATACATGTATTGCCCAAAAATATCCAGTCTCTGCATAGATATATGTGAGAAAGTAAGAGAGAAAGAAAAAAGAGACAAAAGAAGAGTTGGTGTGTAATTGGATGTGCACTAACAGTGACTAACACTGACACACATTGTAGATTATGTAGGAAAATGGAAATGTGAGGCTGCCACAGATAACCAGCAGGCCTGCTGAGGACAAGTCCAGTGATAATAGGAAGAGGGAGTGAATATTAATGCCAAGAATGGAAGAAGGAATAAAATGGAAACGTGGAAGATTTTCACAGAAGGGCATCATGAATTCTAAGAAACTGTGAGAAAGAACAAGTTCAATTGTGCAGAGTCATGAAAAGAGATTCAGATGCCACTAAATCTGTTTTATTCAGCAGATATTATTCTGTCTATATTACAGCTAAACCATTGTCTTTCATTCTCTTTGCTTCTCTTTGTCTTTGTTTTATATCTGTATTGTCATTGTAATACTTACTGTATATTGTATTATACTGTAATTCAGTTTTCCATCTCACTCTTTCTTTCCCTCTGTCTATCTCTCTCTCCAGCTCAGTTTGGTGAGGTGTCCAGGGGCAGATACAGACCTTTGGGCCGTAGAGAAGTGATGGTAGTGGTGAAGACTCTGCGTTGGGGCGTCACAGACCGTGAGAGAGGAGTGTTCCTCAGCGAGGCTGGGATCCTGGGCCAGTTCGATCACCCCAATGTGCTGAAGCTTGAGGGTGTGATCACGCACACTCCTCCTGAGCGCATCATTATGGAGTTCATGGAGAACGGCCCCCTGGATGCCTTCCTCAGGGTGAGAGGGAGGAAAAACTATACCACAGATCTTATTAACACCGTAGATTCGACTGTGACTAAAACATAAGGTTAATTTGTGCAAAAGCTTGTGAGTGGGTTTTCAACATCTGATTTTTATTTCCTTGAAATCTAAAAGTATATGATATCTTTGTGTTCATTATTTCTCTTGCTCCCATGTTCCAGGAAAATGAGGATCAGTTCAGTGTGTTGCAGCTGGTGGGTATGGTGAGAGGCATCGGAGCAGGAATGTGTTACCTTTCTGAGAGGAACTTTGTGCATCGTGACCTCGCAGCTCGAAACATTCTGGTGAATTCAAACCTGGTTTGTAAGGTCTCAGACTTCGGTCTGTCACGGCTCATGAAGGACCTGGACCACAATATGCCCACCTACACTGCATCACTGGTGTGTTCTGAGAAACTGAGCTAAGTCACACTGCTATAAAAGTTAAAATCACTTTGAGAATGGTGAAAAGGAAATTTGTTTAGTCATGTATTTATGTCTGTATTTATATTAATACATTTTAAGGCTTTTCCTATGGTTTGCCAAATGTAAGATGTTGAATACTCTTCTCTCTCTGAATTTTTGTGAACATCTGAGGTCATTCTGACACATTTTCAGTATAAATTTTAAATTTAAAATGTTATAAATATAAATGTTTCATATAAATATTGAATATAAATGTTCAGTGTAAATGTTAAATGTGTTTTGAAAAGCAGGTCCACTTGATGGCAGCCACCAACATTTTATTTTAAAGCAAATAATCAGAATTAAATAAAATCAATTTTTGTGAATACATGCTATGGCAAAGGGAAAATTTAAATGCAGACAGTTTAGACCTATGTACACTGTACAGAACCATTTCTGTTTTCAGATATATTGCAAAGATTGATTGAGGATGTTCATCTAATCTAGCCATGGGGGTCACAGTCCAGTGACTTCTGTGCCGGTCCCAAGCCAGATAAATAGAGAGGGTTGCGTCAGGAAGGGCATCCGGCGTAAAACGTTGCCAAATTAAATCATGTGAATAAATTGCTAAGAGGATGGACATGGCTGTGGTTAACACTTAACACAGAAGAGGGAGGAGCATAGCGTGACTTACAAGAGTGGAGGTAGGAGCACACAGGTAGACTACATCCTATGTAGAGGAGGCAGTCTGAAAGAGATTAGTGACTGCAAAGTGGTAGTGGGAGAGAGTGTAGCCAGACAGCATAGGATGGTGGTG
>CM074945.1:21109850-21134176 GCA_037577455.1 Pangasius macronema
GTGTTGAGGATGCAGAAGATAGGGATAGGTGGAGAGTGATGATTCGCTGAAATTCGTCTCTGCTATGAAATTACTGATGTACAAAAAATACAGAAGTAGGTAAATGTAAAAGTAGGTCGCACCTCTAGCACTAGCTACTCAGATAACCAGCTTAGCTACCGCTAGTGTGCTGTGTACCATGAAGAGATGAAGACATATATACCATAAAGTATCACCTCTGATTAAAGTCCTCAATGTCCAACATTACAAAACTTGGTTTTAACCTTAGATTTAACATTTTGATTTAACATTTAGATGTAACATTTGTATTAGCATTTAGATTAAACATTTAGATTAACATTTATGTTTAACATTTCTATTTAACAGTTACACTTAATTAGATTTATTTTTAACTTCTTACATTTAACATTTATCTTAAAATTTTTAAATTTTAGATTCATATTTAAAATTTATTCTGAAACTTGAAACTGTTATTTGATGAGGAGAAGATGAAGTGAAAATAGAGTATTCAACTTTTTTACATTTGACACCCCATAGTTTCCCAGAACTTGCAAATTCACATTTGTTCTGTCCTTTTATTTCCTTTTTCTCAGGGTTGTAAAATACCCATAAGGTGGACGGCTCCTGAGGCTTTCCAGCATCGCAAGTTCAGCTCGGCTAGCGATGTCTGGAGCTTTGGCATCCTCATGTGGGAGGTGATGTCATATGGAGAGCGGCCATATTGGGACATGGGCAACCAGGAAGTAAGGCTTGTGTTTTGTGTATGTGTTTGTGTCTGTCAAGGCCTTCTAGATCTTTGCTGAAGGAGCAGACTAACTAATTAAAGCAAACTTACAGAGTGATTCATGATCTGATGATAGTTAATCAATTAATCATTAATGGACAGATAATTGCATATTATCAGTGGAACTTGGGTAGGCTTGCAGTGTACAAATCATAGTGTGATGTTCCAAAAACAAAGTGAACACCAATTTGATAAGCAACAATGAGTTAATACCCTAGGCATGAGTACAGTCAAAAACAGGCCTCTAAATTTTGCAGGAGCTTGTTTCTGTTAGGATTCATGTGAGGGTTCATTCAAATAATTGCCTTTCTTTTAGCTATTTTAATCATGCCTGTGTAGTGCAGCGCAAGACATGATACGTCAGTTATGTGCAGTGATGAATAAATCTGTGTATGCCTACAGCATTCTGATGATGGTGCTGTTATGCGATTCAGTCTGTTCCAAGTCACACACACACACACACACACACACCTCACGTGTGACTCTACGTATTACAGTCGCTTCCGGAGGTCGGTTTCTGTACCCATGCCACTGAAGCAACATGATTCATCTGGCGTGTGTATCTATTTTTATAACAATTGTGGTTGGAAGTTTACATTTCTGTAGAATGCCTCCTCTGTATAAGTAATTCACATACAGAAATGTGCATGTGGCTGGTTACTACTTGCTATTTTGCACTTCTGGTAAGATGCTAACTGGCTAATTGGCTTTGTACTTGGACTCTGCTCAACAACAGTGAAGTTTAATCTAATCTAATCTAGTGTAAAATGAGAGACACCCAAAATTTGCAAAAATGTGTGTGCCCACACTCAGTAAAGTAGTCCCTACAGGTTCACTGCAATTATGCAATGAACCCTAAACCAAAACAGTGACAAATAAGAGAGTAAATGGCAACTAGCAGCTGTCACTAGTAGTAACCTACACTTTATTTCATTTATTTCCTCATTTCTCTGTCTCTAGGTAATGAAGGCAGTAGTTGATCAGTATCGTCTTCCCGCTCCTAACAGTTGCCCTCCTGCTCTACACGCTCTGATGCTGCAGTGTTGGCAGGCTGATAGACAGGTCCGTCCCAGATTCAACTCTATCCTGTCTTCTCTGGATCGTCTCATACGTCACCCTGCATCCCTGAAGGCTGAGCATGCTCGGTACGACAAGTACTGCAAACTACATCTTCCACCAGGAGCTGTCATTTAGTAGATTTTATATGTCCTTGACAAGGAACTGTGTCAGCTTTTCGCTCGGAATTCCAAAACATCTTCAGCCTATGGCTTCATCCTGATAATGACAACATCGGAAAATGTGAATGTTTGCAACCTGTTCTTATCATGGTCAGTCTAATAATCACGTTTAGAGAAGTTTTAAGTATACGAACTTCGATTTACACATACGGTGATTTTTTTTCCCCGCTAACTCAGATGTGGCCAAAAAATTAGAGAAACTTTGCCTTCTGTGAATGCTGTCCTCCCTGCCAAAAAAATAATAACATACTCCGGATAAAATATTGTGAAATTCTTAAATGCAATGTAAATATTTTAAAGAAATATATTCCTCAGGCAACACGTTCATTCACGATTCATTCTGGCTAATGCATTCTCTCCCATTATACCCCTCTTAACATGTTCTTTTTAAGCCCCACCCAACCCCTGCTTAGCCCCACCTCTACAGATCTGTCAACAGTGACAACTGTCAGCGAATGGCTGAGTGCGCTGAGAATGGACCGCTACAAGGATGAGTTCGAGAGAGCACAGCTGCACAGTCTGGAGAGAGTGAGCTTGCTCACTATGGAGTAAGTATGCTTAGCATACATTGTACAAAATTTTCATTAACTGCACCGAATTAACGGCTAGTGGACTAATACATTCACTAGTCAGACAATACACAGAGTAATCCAGCTAAGGTAGAGTGGCACAAGGAAGCCTACAAAAGCCAAACCAGACTTGTTTTATGATGCTACTATAAGGCCTTTGTTGATGAGCTTCCACACTGTACAGCCTCAGTTCCAGAATCAACTGAGTTGAGCCACCAGGTTGTTCATACCAGTGCATTTTAAGGCTCAGTACATTTGTAAAAAGTGTAAAATATCTTTTTTGTTAAGAGTGTAGCCTAAGAATTATTGTAGCTAGAACTGTAATTAGTAGTATGTCTGTGGCTGTTAAGTAAAGTGTGGTTTGATGCATTCTTTGCTGTTGTTTAATAGCATTTAACTGCACTAAAAAATAGCCTAAAAATAGCCTAAATTTCCTAAACTATGAGGAAAAACTTTGAAAACTAGACATCTAGTTTTTTTTTTTATTTACTCGTAAAAGTAACTAATCAGAATGTACTATTAATAATAACCTGGTTTTCAGTTATCCAGTTTTGCTTTGAATGTAAGTCGAAGCAAACGGACTTGTGCTAGATTCTGTAAGGCCTTTTGCCACTCATCATTCATCACTCATAGGTATGGCATAATGACAGTAATTAGGGTCCAAATTCAAATTCAATTTTATTTGTATAGCACTTTTAACAATGGACATTGTCACAAAGCAGCTTTACAGAAATAAAGACATTCAGATTAAATCAAAATCTATTATATATGTGTGAATTTATCCCTAATGAACAAGCCAGAGGTGATGGTGGCAAGGAAAATCTCCCTGAGACGATATGAGGAAGAAACCTTGAGAGGAACCAGACTCAAAAGGGAACCCATCCTCATCTGGGTGATAATGGATAGTGCAATGTGTACTACATGGACAAATAGTACAATTACAGTTTTCAAATGAAGTCTAGTTTGTTGTACCTATCCACTGTCCACTGATTGAGACCTGAGTGCAAAACTGCTTGCGGCAACCACAGCCCCACACCCACCACTGCAATGGCAGTCACAAGTCATCACAGTACTCCCCATATGAGATCCCCAAGCCATCTCCACATCCCCCAAATGGCACCTTCCCCAGCAATCCCAATGATCTTCAGGCCATCCATGTGGGCTCACCCCCAGCAGCAGAAAGCAATCTCAACCGATGAGAACACCAATCAGAATTAGGGCATCGGGGTGGATCAGGGAGGTCTGGAGAGCAGAAGGAGTCAGGATCACTGGTAATTTCAGGAGTAGCATGTGTAGCTCGACAGTGAGAGAGGGAAAGTAGGAGAGAGTCCAGCGGTCCTGGGACTGTGTGAAACTGTCAGCATAAAGGTATTATGAATCTAAAAACAAGCATTGCAAACATTTCAGAGGAGTTTTATGGCCACTCAGACTAAAATATCTACAGGAGGTCCAATAGGAATACAGACAAACAAGTCAAGAAAGAAACAGTGCAAATGGACTGTTATTCCCAGTGTTACCTTCACAACATCATATTTCTGTGTATTCCGACCCAATAACACACTCAAACAGAAAGCTCATACACCCGACATCCAGTGCAGAATTCTAGTGCAGCAGGAATATACAGACTTGTAAATTGACAAGGCAAAGCAGCCACTCTACACATGCACCAACCAGGAGCTCAAATTCCTCAGGACAGGACTCTCCAGGCAGTCAGCACAAGCAGTCTACCTATTTTAAAGGATGAGCAATGGCACATTTTTGATAGACAAGACAGTTTGTAGGGCATCTGTGTCAAAGTGAAATAGACAGGGAGGCCTGCACCACCATTTGTCAGCTATGTCCAAAGCTGTGATAACAGCTTTCTTCTTTGGCCTGGCAGTTTCACAACCATTTACACCTCCAGAATACAATGAATTTATTGTGACCTTAATGAAGTTTGACATTGGTGTGAATCGCACACTGAAGATTAATTGCTAGAGAATGTGCCACCACTCCAAAGGACCCCAGAGTCCTTTGGAAGAGTGGCTAAAGGTCCTGTCATTATGACTTCCAGCTACTAGACATGCTGTGAATAGGGTTACGTCATATGAGAACACTGAAGTTGAACGACTGAGGGGAACTTTTGTTCTTCATGATTAAAAGATCTGTGAGAACTTTTCATATACATGGCTATTTGCTACAGTAAATTTGTAAAATATGACTGATATCTCAGTGTTGCTAAAGGGTAGAGATGCATCAATATCTTTTTTTATCATGTTTTTGATACCACTACCAATACTGATACCAAAATAAGTATTATTATATAAGTATATAAGTATGTTTAGTATTATTCAATCATGAGTGTCATGGAATATTTTATTTAGCTGTTTATGTTTCCTCAGTTTACATCATGGCCCTGAAAAGCATACCTGCATATGTTGATGTACATAGGCTACAAGGCTTGTTCTTTATAACATTAGTGATTTGATTTTAAATGAAGTGTATTAGCTAGCATAGAGCAGTGTTGCAATAGACAACAGGCTGTGTTTCATTCTGTAAAAGCCCTTCTGTGCAGCTGTAAGTAAAGCTCGTTTTATTGTCTTCATCACTTCAGAATCCCTTGTTGTTAAAGACCTTGTTGTTAGTGTTTGGTTTTCAAGAGTAGTATTCTGGCTCATCTGCACACAATGTTTCTTGCGTAATGAATGATTGCTTCAGAATTCGTTGCTGTTGAGTGCTGTTAGCAGTGAACTCATCATGCTGAGTGTTATGTTTAAAGTGTTTTATCAGGTTACTTGTATTGTAGAAAGATACTGTAGTACCTCCTATTGAAATTTTTGCAGAGCACAGTTTGCAAACTGCTTTGATTTCATATACAGTCCAATACTTCTATCATATCATGTCATCTCTTTCATTGTGTGGCAGTGTACACCAGGCTTACATCATATGGTATCACATGCTATTGAATCTGGAGCATTTTTATGAGTAGTAAATGAATTTTCCACATATAATTCTGTATTGGGATTTTACACATACAGTATAATTCTGTTATGGACTGAACATGCCCAATTCTGTAGCCAATCTCTCATTGTTAACACCATCTTTTTCAAGAGTCACACAGTGTTGGGGACCGGCATTATTAACAACACTGTTTACTGAAGCTGAACAGAAAAAGAAAGCTACTATCAGTTTCCTTTTTCATAAAAGCAATTTCATGTCATTATGGTAATTTGCAGGGCAAAATTCAAGCCAGCAGGGAAGGAAGTGTGCAGGTAACTTTGCATGTTTTTTAATAGTACGTCATGGAAGACCAATCAAATTTTAACATCACATTAATGATTTCTCATACATATACACATAAATTGTGCCTTCTCGCATTGGCCATTTGATCAGATATCACAGGACCACCAGAGACCGGATATTATTCGGATGGTGTATCATTCTCTGCACAGCAGTGATACTGGCATTGTTTTGTGTGTGTGTGTATGTGTGTGGTGGTTATATGAGTGTCAGTCACAGCAGTGTTGCTGATATTTTTTAACAATGTTTGCACTTACTGGACCTTGCTGGTGCACCTAATCAAATTGTGCTTACCGGTATCTGTGAAAGTGTAGAAGCAAATATATGTCAGATTTTATTCAAACACATATGATTCTCTTTATGTACTGAATAAACTATACTATGCTTTTTTAATTTCACCTTGAAGTTCAGTACGTGGTGGACACAGTAAGAGTGCCAATAATGACCTCTGTCGCTCTCTTTTCCTATCTTCTCTCTCTCTCTCTCTCTCTCTCTCTCTCTCTCTCTCTCTCTCTCTCTCTCTCTCTCTCTCTCTCTCTCTCTNTTGGGTCATCAACGGAAGATTGTGAATGCAGCACAGCAGCTCAGGACTCATCTCAATCAGGGACAGGTGGAGGTGTAGAGAACTTTCCCCTCCTTTCTTGTGGACACTATAATACACAGATGTCCAGTCCAGCCTACACAGCAGCCTAAGCCCTGCAACACAGGGAGATTCAAATGACTAAGTGTTATGGCACAATAAGAACATTGTTTTACAATATTTATTTGCTCGTCAATCTGTCAGTATCTCGCTTGTTTACCCACCAATTTTCTCTCTTCCTTGTCATGCTTGTTTAGGTGCCCAAATTCCTCTCTCCTTTGTCTCCACTTTTTATCTGTCCATATCCTTGTCTGCCTTGTTTCTCCAACACTCCTACACACACACCCAACTGTCCATTCTCCATTAATGCAGATTGCAAAAAAAATCAGCTGTAAGCTAATGTCTGAAAAAACAAAGGGAGTACCAATACAGTCAACTGCAACGAGAGTTGTTTGACTGACTGTTTGATTTAGTTTAGCAGTTATGAGGCTTTGGATTGGCTCTAGATGGCTGCTAATTCATGTACTAATTCAAATTAGTAATTCTAATACTAATTCAAATCTTTTTCAACTTTGTTCCAGGCCTTCTCATCTTTAATGATTACAGACCTTATTCCTCTAAATATACATAAGGCTGTTCATCATTCTTTCAAGAGCTGAATCACATTTGTTTTGAAGTAGGGAGCATTTACAACAGTGCAGGGCAGTGAAGCTGACATGCTAGAGCTTATACGATTGTATTAAGTGGCTTTCGACTCACTCATTAATTTCAAGGACCAATCAGAATGGCAGATTTATTCACTTTCTTCACAATTATGCGATGGATGCAAATTGAGACTTTTATGTCTGTTTAAGGTAATTTATTTACCTTTTAAAAAGCAAATCACTACCATTCATCACCATACCAAAACCCTTTTAGTTTTACCCATGTTGCAATTCCCAGTCAGAGAATAAGGATTCTTCTCTGTATTTATTACATTACAAAAGGTTATGTTCAGATTATAAGGCTGAGGTGGCCCAAATCCATTTTTTTGCCTAGATATGACTCTGATTGTTTATTTTTTTCAAATATAATTTAAACCACTTTCATGTATGATCATAGATTGTACTGATATCTGATATTTGGCTATGTGACTGTATTAAGAGCTAAATTTAAATTAGCTTTTTCTTACAGTACCACTGGCTCCAATTTCATACGCCAGCCACAAGCAATGCCAGTACTATCTACAAAACAGCAAAAGCTATGTATTTGGCCTTTTATTACCTTTTTTGACCCAGTGAGCCTCTAAGCAATGAAGGCTTGTATACTGGTTCATTCATTTTGTGTTCATGATGGTCAGATTCGGGCACTGTTAGCACGTGTGGGTCACTTACACTTGCACAAAGCAGAACAGGAAGCATCACATATGTGCTAAAATCAGCATTAAGGCTTGATGGTATTAGGGAATGGAAAGATTTTGATATTTTTTCAGTGATTTGCCTGCAATCATATTGCTCACAACAGGCTGTTATAGTGTAAACTGAGGTACATTTCTGTAATATTTTTTGCAACAACATTTTACAAGAAGGTCTATTTGTGCACTCACGTTGTACACTGATATCTGTCATTTTTTTACACTGAAGTGTGCAATTCATGAATAGTTATTAGAAGTTATTTCATTATTCATGTTTCTTGTAACATAACTTAGGCTACATAAATGGTTTAGCACAAGTGCGCTTATTTACCTCTCTGCAATAGGTTTACTAATTAATTAATAATAATAATTAAACATGAACCACAATAATTCATAAGATGCAGCTTTTTATATCGGTACCACGTTCATCTGCTAACACTAATCCACCTGTCATATACTTGTTCCACCGTAGAGTGCTGTGTGTTGAGTTTGTAGTGTAGTGTAGTGACATTCATAGATAGGAAACATTAAAAAACCCTTTTTGAAGGCACTACTGTTGATCATCAGACTTTATATATAAAGACTTTCCTTCAGCAATTTCTTTATTTCTTCATCTGGACCAGCATATATTTCATGCATAAGTTTGAGAGCACTAGTGAAAATGCATCTATTTTTCATCCTTTTATAATTTAGTACAACATTTTTTGTTACAGTTTATATTACTGAAAACAGCTTGTGTGAAAAGTAGAATTTTTGAAATATTTTCATGAATTTCAGTTTTTTAGTATAACTTAGTCTCCTTTTTGCTTTAATGATAGTGTGTACTCGAGCTGGACTCCTATATCTTATGATCCATTTTAGATCAAATTCATAGGAGTGTCATCTGAACACATGCTTCATCAGATTAGACAAGAGGAAAGTCTGACCTTTTGTACAAAGCAGTTAACATGCTCAATATCACACATTTGCTTACATTCAAATAGGGACCTAGAAATAGTGCAGAATCTTTATGCTATATATGCTGGTCCAGATGTAAATAATATAACTAGATATGGATGAATATGCTTCCTAAAGAGTAACTGATGAACTGATGCAGAGTTTCCGTTTCAAACCCTTGTGCTCTGTGCACGATGGCTGAGATCATGAATGCGCATGGCTGAGACCAACAAGGTCCAAGTCAGTGACCCTTAGCTTCATGAAGTAAAACTGCAAATTCATCAGTTCAGTAACAGCATAATTCGATGCTTGCAGGCTGCCAGAAAAAAAAGACCTGTAACTGTTGATTCAGAACAATTCTTGATGATACAGTGACTAGAGTTTACAGTTAGCTTTTACTCCGACATAATACTTTTATCTTATATGCAAAGGCCTACAATTTCAGAACTTAAGGGTGTAAGGGTGAAACATAGCACATTAGTCTATAGTTTCTGCAAGTGTAGTAAACTAAACGAATTTTCCCTCTAGAGCTCATTAAGGCATTAATCATTTAATTGATCTCGGTACTGGTGTGAGTAATCTCAAGCAGTACACTCAAGCATAACTGGCATATTTTCTCTTTGCTGACCTTTTCCATTGTAACCTGTTACAGACTAATAGTTGCCAGTTAAAACATGGCACCCTGGCAAAACTCAGCACTCCATTGTTAATCAGGATGTTTGTCAGTGCATATTTTAAGTAAGTATACTACATTCATTAAACAGAATTAAGCTTTTTTGCCTCAGAACATACAGCTGTCTGTGCCACAGCTCACCCAAACCACAAGCACTTCCCTGTCCCTTTCAATGGAGACACTTTTTCCATTGTACTAGAAGCATATGATCATTAGGGTGAGCTCCCACAGCCAGTCCTCTGTCCAGTTCACCCCATATGTGTGTATTACACAAGTCACCACCTGCTTTATTCACCGCTTTATTCTGCATGTAACATCACACTGTAACACTGTACATGTCAAACGAGTCGGCATGTATGTTTTAGTTCATGGGACTTCTGATCAATGAAAGGAATGGGGACAATGCTTTTCATGCACACGTGTGTGTGTGTGTGTGTGTGTGTGTGTGTGTGTGTGTGTGTGTGTGTGTGTGTGTGTGTGTGAATGTGTTTTCACAGGAGCACCTGAGTTTGTATAATTTGTTACTGTTCACCAATATTACACTACTGTGAAAATTTGTAAAAAAAAAAAAAAAAAAAAAAAGAGTAAATGAATAAATAAATAAAATAATTTTTATTTATATATAACAATGGTCTAATGTTTACTACATTGAAGCTGTAGCATATTTCTATGATATAAGAAAAGCATTTATCTTTTTAAGTAATGCTATTGTCTAGTTGATTTACACAACTAGATTATGGACTAACAACAATTTTTTCATTTTAGAAATAGAAATTACATTGAATCAGCTTAATATTCAAGGCTAAAGGCTAGAGTAGGCAGCGCCACTGCACCACTCAAGAGCTCTTGCTATTCCTCTCTCTTTTTCATATATTGCCTAAATGTTTTAGCGAACCTAACTCAAAATTTGCCTGTAGTATAGTGGATGTAAAAGTATGCATTCAAATAAAAAAAAATTCATCCAGTTGGTTGAACTTACTATGTGAAATTTTTAAAATAATAATAATATCATAGTTTTATTTATTTACGCTGAATTTGCTTGGTTACATTAAACTTTATTTACTGACCATCAGGTTCAGGGCTTCTCATAATCCGTCATTCTTGCTAGTGTCATGTACTGCCCTGTTCCCATAAAACATTGCCGGTCAGCAGATAGCTCCTGTTCAGTCTTAGTCAGCGCTAGATCGAGAGATCTTATCGGTATACAGCATAAGATATCAATCTACTATACGGGTGAAAAACACAAACAGCAGTCTCGAAATGGGTTTATTCCCTTAGAATGGAAATGTATTTATTTTGCCACTATGTGCTATGAGGCCAAACAAAAAAGGTAATTTCTGTATTTATTCTACTTACTTACTTAATAATTACTTACTTTATATAGTTTATATACTCATGAAATAGTCTTTTTAATTAAATAGTTCATTAATTAAATAGTCAGGTGATCAGAAAAGGCAATGAATCAATTCACACAGCTGTCTCATGAGCGCTAGTAAATTCCCATGTTACATCTTCAGTGTAATAATAAGTCAATTATTAACTAATACATTGTTGAAGCACCTTTTGATTTTATTACACCACTCAGTCTAAATGTATACCCCTCTCCTGGTTGATATCTTTTGACAAGTGAGATACTGTACATGTTCTGTGCTTTTCGCGGACCATGGCTTCAGCAGTCAGATGAAACCAAGAAGATGTGAGGAAAATCCTACAGAAACAGCTGGTCTTTATTTGGGGTTAATAAGAATCATTTCATTGAGGACAGCTGTGTGATAATTACTTTTGAACAGGAGATCGAATGTGATTGGTTCATTCTGAACACAGACACATCCCCAGTTATAAAAGGGTGTGCACACTTATGCAACCAGGTTATTGTAACTGTTTATTTTTCCTAAAATGTTTCTGATTTTCACTTAAATATTATGCATTGTAATTTCACATTGAGGGTGGGAAAAGTTCTGATGTGATTAAACTTTTTTTTTTTTTAATCACAAAACCTTGCCATTTTAACAGGGGTGTGTAGACTTTTTATACCCACTGTATCTATCTATCTATCTATCTATCTATCTATCTATCTATCTATCTATCTATCTATGTGTGTATGTATATATATGTATATATATATATATATATATATGTGTGTGTGTGTGTGTGTGTGTGTGTGTGTGTGTGTGTGAGATTTGAGTCTCATGAGCTTGCAAGCCTGAGGCCAGATAGATAGTGATTATAGTACGAAATTATAGGTCAAGAGTGTTCTATTGCTAATATCCTCTATTGCTAAAACCTACCTTAATAATGAGAAGTAACGGTGATAATCATAATATGCAACACTTCAGAAAATGTTACATAATTAATTACTTAAATGCACATTTTGTACAGAGTTCTACACATAAATGCCTTACAGTAGAACTGTATCACTTCTACTAATTTAGCTATAACATTTAAATCATGAAGACTCATGCATTTGGGCATTGATGCAGACGCTGTCTCCACCATTATTACACCTTCTTTTGTTTATTCATTTGGATTCCAAAGCAGAATCCAATCCCAGCAAATGGTTCAGCAGTTATTGAGGATTTAACAGTGGCTCTTCAGCAGTCCTGGGATTTGCACCCACGACCTTTCGGTCACTAGTATAGACTCTAATATTGTATAATTACACATGTTTCTGATTGGTTGGTAAAACCTTAGCCTTGCAGCAGTTCTATCACGTTCAGCTACTTTATCAGCTCTTTACTTAAATTGTATTCTACTTCACGTTTTTTTAAGTCACTATCAGAAATGTTAAAGGTCCAGTACTACAAAAAGCAACCTCTCAGAATATGAGCACCTCACCAATGAAGAGGTTATAAAAACAAGGTGAAAAGGCCACCCTTTACCAAAGACCCATAATGATACAGGGGACATGCAGTGTTCCAGCACACAACAAAACATTACAGAGCTGAGTCTGAAACGGTCATTAGACCTCAGTAAACACCTAGTCGACCTGGATTCAGTGCCTGTACTAAAGATAGTGTTGCACAGTGCCTTCTTAAGACATTCACTCATCCTTTAAAAAGCAGTTGGCTGACCACTATTACTCATTATTTGAGCTGACTAGCTGCCCGTTCACCCTGCTGTCTCTCTCTCTCCCCTCGTGGATCAACAAACAAAATCATTTAAGCTGATAAATGACTAACAGACAAGGACACTGTTTGTTGCATGTGGACATTAAAGCTACATAATGTAGGCTCCGACTATAGACATTATCTTTGGCTCATCCTTCCAGATCCCTTTCTTCAAATAGCAACAAGATTTTTCTTAATGGCCTAAACATATAATTAGAACTAAGTCTTGTTTTCTTTTTCGTCCCTCAACAAATCTTCTACTGATGACTTTAAAAGAGCACCTTATTAACACCTGTATTAGCCCATAGAAATCTTCTGTAGCCTGTATCATTTTTTGTGAATGGATCTTGACATTTAAGTCTAACTGCAATGACCTGTATCTAGTCTGAAAATATCAGAACTGCTGACTATATTTCATATTTCACATATAAAAGCGTGTTTAGCCTATATATAAACTTAGTACAGTAAAGCAAATGCCCAGTGATCTGGTCAGATATTTTATCACTTTTTTTTTTCGACAGTTGTTGGTTACAAAAATAAAATCAAGAAGAAATACAGAGGGAAAGAGATGTGAAGATCCAGTGTACAGGTTTAGTTGTAAAGCAGGACAAATCAACATAAATAGTGACACATGACCTTACAGTATTTCAGTCCACCAGATCAGTAAATGAGTCCCAAATTTGAAAATATTTCCTCTTTTTTTGTAGCTTATTTAGCAGATTTGTTCTAGAAGTAAAACCTTCCTCAATGCTCTGATCACAAATGTAGGGACTGTTTCTGATTTATAGTTTTGTAAAAATCTATAATATACTCAGGGGAAATGGCTACTGGTTCAGATCTATTCATTACTATGTCTGGGTTCTTCACTGATCACCTTCTTAAAAGCTGCTGAACCAATAATCTTAACCTGTAGCATGTGTGAAAATTATGGCAAAACGTTATGACATACTGTCCCTATGTCTGTTGAACACTTTACACATACTGTTGAAATATGCGGATATAATTTATGTAGAAAAATAAAGCCTAAGTACTATTTTGAACTGTATTAGACTGTGTCTGGCATTGGCTGAACTATGGTGTATATTTTGAAGACATTCCTCCCACACTTCATAATTGATTTCCATTCCAAGTTCCTCCTCCCAAGTCTGCCATTTTCTTTTCCTTTCACAGTGCCATGCATTGAGTATTTCAGAATCTGCTGATCTCCTGGGATTTTCACACACGACAGTCTCTAGAGTTTACACAGTATGGTGTGAAAAACAAAAAACATTGAGTGAGCGACAGTCCTGTGAGTGGAAACGCCTTGTCGATGACAGAGGTCAGAGGAAAATGGCCGGATTGGTTCGAGAACATGGGCTCCAGACTTCAGGCATTACAAGGCCTACTAAAGACACAAAAGATATAGCACCCCACTCGCAAGTTCAGATTGGTACCTTTATTTCTGAGAGTGTTATAGCGCAAATATGTTTTAATAATATATTTACAAATATGCGATACATTAATGCTTAACTAATTCTTACCATAATGACGAATTAATACATCCACTAATCCTTAAGACATCAGGAAATAATGAAGTGTACATTCAGCCAGCTGAGTCATATATGAACAGCCATTAGTAAAGGTAATACTTAAATATTAACATCTTGTTAACTCGTTCTGTTAATTAGTATCATGAATTACACAGTAATTATAAAGATCCATTATACTTTCTTTTTCTACACAATGTAGGTAACCAAAATTTCAGGCAATTTAACTAACTTGGGGCAATTTGCAATTCACAAAGCAAATCCAGGACCACTACAATGTTGCTTTGAGATCATATAATCCAAATCAAACCACTTTATCAGTGTGACTTTATAAAATGATGTGATGGGAAGGACTGTGGAATATGCTAATAAAGGTAGTTGTTAATACTACTTAACCCTCTACTGCATGAATTATTATATTTACTTATTTTATTTATTTATGGATTTTTATTACTTTAATTAGTTAAAAAAATAAAAATNTATTATTGTCTATACAAAAAAAATGGAGATAAATTAATAGTTTCCATATGGCAACACCATGCAGTAAAGGGTTAACATGTGAATTTAGATAGCTGTATTATAAACTGTATGTTTCATATATTTTATGATAGCTTAGAATTGGGTGTGCTGGAAAGAAATGCTTGTTTAGAATTGCGAATTGCTTAGAAGTGGGTGTGCTGGGTCTTAAACTTATATTATAGCCTATAATTTGAGTTAACCTGTTTTCCAAACAGACTTTTCGTAATGTGAATGATCTGCATTAATACTGCATCATGATGTTAATTTGCGTGTATTAATATGTTACTTGTTTTTGGAACTTATAGTAAAGTTTTATCCTGAGTTCTCAAGAAATGTCTTGACTGTACACTATAAAAATTGGCTGGGGATTTTACAGTAATTTACTGGCAGCAGGGTTGCCAGTAATGTACTGTAAAATGTACAGTATATAATTATAAAACATATTTAAAGTAAAGTACTGTAATATCTTACATAGTACAAAATAACACATAAACCAGTACATTGTATGATGCTTTAAAAAAACACCTTCACCAGTGAATGGCAATCCTGCTACCAGTAAATTACTGTAAAATTTAATTTTTATAGTGTAGAAAACAAGGTAAAAATGAAAGGTTTGTAACTGGATTTTTAATCTGAACACATGAATGAACAGAATAAATAACTGTGTGGAACAATAAGAGTGAATTATCGATATACAATTACGACAAACGTCACAATCTGATGCTCTACCGAGATTTTCACAAATGGTTTTCAGGACTAATTCACACTTTTGGGCGTAAACAAGTGCAAGGTAACATAAACAGTGATTAGGCTACTGTAATTCATGGTGCAAAACAATGTGAAACTGGTGTGGTGAGTCATTTACAGCTGGACAGTTGGAATCTGGAGTCAAACTCCTGACCCCGGGCCTGACCACGACAGTATATGCTACACTGCCCTGAAGTAGCTTCGAGTTTTCGCTGGTTAAAACAGGCATTTTTTTAGAGGTTAATAGTTTAAAATTATTATTAAACATCACCCTGGCTTGTAGGCTTCACCCAAGGTCTACCCAGGAAACACTGGAAACTTGAACCTGAAAGAAAGAGGCCTCGGATGCTAAAGCTAAACCTTCCTCAGGACGGTTATCTCGGCAGTCATCAGTAGACTTTAAACAAGTTCGCCAGGATTGCTGTGAGGTTTGAGCTGAGCCACTTTAGCATATGGTATTGACCAATCAAGTTTCAGCAGTATTTCTAAATTCTAACATAAGATACATACAATTTCACTTAATTTTAACATAAGTCCAATAATTTCACTCATTCAAACATGTTACCTCCTCAGCAAAATGTGGGCTGTTCATTCACAACACAGTTTGAGGGAAGATAGAAAGATGTGACTACATAATGGCACATTCCAGGGCCTAGTTCAGAAATTTCCCCCGACTTGCCCGCCCCTTAATGACCTGTAAATCTCATGCTCTTTTTCTCTTCTTTAGTCTCACACCCTGACCTTTCTCTAACTTTATCCTCTCCTCCTCTGTCACTCCTCCTCTGGACCTAAAGCACAGCCTCCATATAAATACAGGTGACACATCCCACACTGCTGCTTACTGTGTATTGTCACAGGAAATCCATGACTTTGCTTTATCAGAGTTGTTCTTCATTTTAACAGTGGTCATTTGGTGGAATTTAAAACTATCCAGAGGGTAAGTCTTTTTTTTTAATAATGTCCTTAAATGATTTTATATGAATTATAAATTCAATATATCTTTATTTACTTTCTTTCAGCATACCTTAAATATTTAAACAAAACTTTGGATATTGTCTTTAGTCTATGAATGTTTCAATATCAACAAAACGCACAGATAAAGAACTAAAGAAGGCATGAAACCAGTTAAAATGTTTTACTTGCAAATTACACCAATGAGGGTATCACTCTTCCAAATCTCAATCATTTGCACAACTCTACTTGTATGAAAAGTTGCAAAGTTTAAGGTTAGGGATGGAGCTGGTGTTTTAATTTTAAGGTTAGGAATGGAGTTAGTGTTTTCATACTTTTCTCATGACTCATCGTATGAAATCATGTTTTATGGATGGAGCTAGTGTCGTAGTTTTAAGGTTAGGGATGGAGTTAGTGTTTCATACTTTTCTCATGACTCCATTTATATGAAATCAAGCAAATTCTAAGCACATTGCCCTTGTTTCTTTAAATTTGTACAGTTTTTCAGGAGATCAGGTTTGCAAATTAATCTGCTTTATTTTTAAAATGTAGCTAATGCTAAAACATGCTTCACTGAATGATTAAGTATTAGAATTTGATATTAAAACAATTTCACATTTTATCCATCTGAAACAAGTGTGTCATGTTTAAGTAGCTTTTCTGGATCATGCTCTGTATTGTCGCCCTGTCAGTCTCTGAAATCAGACGACCCCCCTCAAGGACATGGCTCCTCCTCTTTCACGGTCTGCCCCAGGGAATATAGTCCACTGGTATAATCACTTTAAATTCCGGCTCCAAAACAGGAAAGGCTGGGATGAAGTGTTGGACGAGATATTCTTTTGTCAGTCTAAAAGGTTGTTTTTACACAAATACACAGACACATCTAAACAATTACTCTAACATCATTATAGTTATAGTTGTGTAATAAACAAGAAAATGATACTATGCAATGTAAATATGTGAATGAAGCTATGTGAATGAGTTATAAATACATTTGCACAAATGATTATTTAAAGTATTATAACTATACCAGCAATATAGTTGCGATTCATTGTCTTGATTTAAAAAAAAGACGACTAAAAAACTAACTAGTATATATATTTATTGTAACTTTGGCAACTAAATGTCATAAACTTGGTATCCATTAAGAACATATCAAATCTCTGCCTCTTTGTCCATCAGAGTAAATGAAATCCCCCTGTTTTATGCGACAAAGGCGAACAATGTGGGCTGCATTAGAAAACTGCTGGACTGTTCTACAACCAATATCTTTGAAAAAGGTGAGTTGCTGTTATATTTGCATAACAATCTTTTTGTAACATACTTGTAAGTAAAAATCCTGTGTGTGTGTGTGTGTGTGTGTGTGTGTGTGTGTGTGTGTGTGTGTGTGTGTGTGTGTGTGTGTGACAGGTGCACTAGGTGAGACTGCTTTGCACATAGCTGTGATGAATGATAACATCGAGGCAGCTGTGGCACTAATGGAAGGAGCACCAGAGCTTATCAATGAGCCCATGACTAGTGAACTGTATCAAGGTAAACACACATTCTTACACTTAAACAACCAGAAATAAACTTAAGGAGTCCATGAAATAATGCTGATCGTTTGCATTCGTGGAATTTCGTGTCAAGGAAGTGCTGCTTGGTTCTTACAGGTATAACAGCCCTTCATATTGCTGTCATCAACCAGAATAGCAATCTGGTCCAGGAATTAATCCACAGAGGGGCTGATGTAGCCACACCCAGAGCAACGGGTATCTACTTCAACAAAAGAAAAGGAGGACTTCTTTATTATGGTAATAAAAAGCAAAAGGAAAAAGCTGTCCTAAAAAAAAGGGACTTTCTATGAGCTTTCTATGCACTTTAATGAGCCCAAAAGAAGAAAACATTTTACGTTTAAAGTTTTTTAATAAATATTTAAGTTTATTAATGGACTGCTGGGTATAAAATGGTTTCTGATGTTGTATGTTTTTAGGTGAGCACATCCTGGCCTTCGCCAGCTGTGTCAGTAATGAAGAGATTATCACCATGTTGATAAAGGCTGGTGCTAACATTCGGGCGCAGGACTCCCTTGGTAAGAGCAAAATATGGTCCTGGGTTACTATTCCCCTTTTCATGCAGACTACAGCCCAAGCTACTGAGCTAAAAGTACTGAAATTCTTTACTTAAGTGAAAGTGCAATTATTCATCTAACTAAATACACTGCTAAAAGTGGAAGTATAGCTTCAAATGCTTCACTCAAGTTAAAATAGAAAAGTAGAACAGTAGAAATTTTGTTGGTATGAAAGTAAGATTCAAGTACAAATAAGATTCACAGATGTCTGTCTAAAAACACACACTGATTATACCAACAAAATTTCTACTGTTCTACTTTTCTATTTTAACTTGAGTGAAGCATTTGAAGCTATACTTCCACTTTTACCAGTGTATTTATTTAGATGAATATGATTGTTCTGATGAGTTACTGATCGTAAATTAGTGCCCCTTTTAACAAGGAACCAAGGGCCGTGGGAAAAGAGTAAGACTAACTAACAACAGCCTTATTCCTAAACTCTCAAATGTTTAGCTAGCATGATAAGAACAAAATAGGTGACTGTTAATACTGCTAGCTGTCACAATACAAACTGCCTCAGTAAATACAAAGTGTACGTAGCAGCAGATAGATTACAGTAATGTATTAAGTCGCACTCTTGTTGTAACATCTGTTAAATTTTAGATTTGTTAGGAATTTCAATCAGCTTCTTAATGCTAACAAGCCACTTTAGGAAAGTAGTGAGTAAAAAGTTGATCTTCTGAAATATAGTAAGTAAAAGTCAAAAGTAAAGTACAGATACATAAAAAAATAGAATTATTTACAGTAAAAATCCTTTGTACTTGTTATTTTCCCCCTGACAATCTACGAAACATACGCCATACGGTACATGTCAAATAAACTGTTTTCATTCAACTCCCCTAACTTCACCTGTCTCACTCCCTTTCATGCTTCCAAACAGGGAACACTATTATGCACATTTTGGTTCTGCAGCCCAACAAAATAATTGCATGTCAAGTTATGGACATGCTGTTAGCACTAGATGCTGAGCTGGACCCCACATTGCCACTGGACATGGTGCCGAATTACAGAGGCCTCACACCCTTCAAGCTTGCCGCGAAGAAGGGCAATGTTGTGGTGAGTGACTTTATGCATTAACCTTGTATCACACACAGCCTTCTTTTACATAAAGAAAATACATCTTTGTCTGAAATAGCACTTAGCCTTTGTCGTAAGGATGCTTGAGCACAAGACCAAAAACCTGTCAGGTTACAATGACCCATTCAAACTTTTAATAAAACAACAGTAACAGTTTGTGTTTACCTCAGTTCTTCTAATATACATGAAAAACATAGTCATCATATTTATATTACAGAGGTTATAATCTTTTTGTTTTGAGAGCAACAATAAATATAAATATTAAAAACAGCCAAAGATTAAAATTAGTTGTTTGCACACATACTTGTCGCAGTCAGCGGACAACTTCCAAACATGGGAACCGATTTTGTGAAATGAGAAAAAAAATCAGCATTTTGTAATAAATGTTACAATTGCATTTCTGCTACATTAAAACAGATAGATGACCTAGTGAACAGCACGAGCACAGTTACAGCAAAACAGAAAGGATAAAATCTTTAGGAATGAGCGAACATAGTGAGGTGACTGAGGTGATATTCTTTCTCCATCACCAGGCTTTTCAGCACATGGTGAATCGCAGACGCATTGTCCAGTGGAGCCTGGGGTCTTTGACTTCCTACCTGTATGACCTTACCGAAATAGATTCCCGCACGGACGATGTCTCAGTGCTCGAGCTTATTGTCTCCAGTCAAAAAAGGAATGTAGGTGTTACGCTGTGAACTGATATCAAAAGAGAAGAGAACTAGTCTTGTACTGTATTCACTTGCTTCTGAACTGACTTACTCCAAGAACTTCTTTCAGGTTAATTCCTATATATTTGAAATTTTATTTCTTGTACAGGCCAGAAAAATCCTGGAGTTGACTCCCATCCAGCAGCTCATTAATCTCAAGTGGAATCTTTATGGGAAATACTATTTCAGGTAACAAAAATATGCCGTATAAAGGAGTGCTATAATATGTGTTTTATATATATATATATAGGAGTGCTATATATATAAATTTTCTATGACAGAAATGTCAGAAATTTGGCTCTGACAGTAATGCTGGGTGATAATTCAAATTCTGTTTATATTAATGTGCTCGTTCTAATTCTTTATCCTTTCTTTGATAACAACTTACACAGGGACTTGTATAGCAGATGCGCCACACAAGCTGATTAAAAAACTTGTAATCATATAGTGAAGTTCTGTGAGAAAACATTTTTAGCATTTAAGAGTGTCTAGGTGTCAGTGATTTATAATAGTACGAGGTAATGCTGTAACATAGAAATGTCTTAATGACGGAAGCCTTTTCTCAACATTATAAACCTTAATTTATGTCTTGCTAACTTGCTAACCACTTAAAGTGAGAGGAATGGGTGAGAGAGCTGCTATAATGAAAGTAGGACATCCTGATAGCAGGATGTTCCACAACAATAAAAGTAACTATAAACAATTAAGTATGATTAAGTATGATTAAATATGATGTGTTGTTCATTAATAAATTGAAAATGTGATTGTTGGCAAATAGCTATGTTATAAAGGAAATAAGACATTTAGGGATGTGTTGTTATTGAAAACTTTGTGATAGCCCAATTATGTTATTGTTGTTTTATTCCTTGCTCAATACACCCTGTATACTTGCTACATTATATCAGATTTTCTCTGTGTCACTGGAAAAAATATTTATGGAACATCAGCTTATCTTATTACACTGATATGTCAGATACTTCATGTTTTGTAAACATGCTGCCCACAGCGAGAGACAATGTGCTGGTCTGGTATCATGGTGGCTTTATATCATGGGAAATGCTGTCCTACAGGTTGTTGCTGCTGGTGTACCTGCTGTACGTTGGGACGTTCACTTTGTGTTGTATGCACCGCCCTCTAAAGGATAAGCCTGAGAACTACACATTGGCACCTAATGACCCAACCATCATGATACAGAAAACTCTCAAGGTACACATCTATTCATTTGTTTGGGGGGCATGACTTGCTACCTGNTGTGTGTGTGTGTGTGTGTGTGTGTGTGTGTGTGTGTGTGTGTGTGTGTGCTTTTTCCCCTTACATTTTTCAAGCCACATGATAAGTGTCTATGTGTGTGTACAGGAGAGTTATGTGTCTTATGCAGATCACCTGCGGCTCGGCGGAGAGCTCATCAGCGTGATAGGAGCCTTCATTATTCTGCTGCTGGAGGTCCATATACATATAATGAAACACAATTTCACACTACGCACTGTTTCTACTATGCTATCATGCATTTATTGCAGGAAGTCAAAATAATCTGTTAACTGTTTGCTTTTTGACACAGCTGAGTTAGATGACAAAACTTTAGTATGTCTTTCAAATAGTGTATTACTAAAGCGTTAATAATAATAGTCAAAGAGATTTATCTGATTATGCTCAGATACCGGATCTCCTGAGAGTGGGAGCAAAGAGATATTTCGGTCAGACTGCACTTGGAGGTCCCTTCCACATCACTCTGTAAGTGTAATTTACTTTATAATGTCAATGATCCTGTCACATGGACTAGAAAAAAAAAAAAGCATTGTGGGTAATACAGTTATATGAATAACTGTTATTCAAACATCTCCTGTTGATTTCTTTTATGTCCATTTTGGTGTGTAGGGTCACCTATGCAGTGCTGGTGGTGTTACTGTGTGTACTGAGACTCTCTGAGTTGCCAGGCGAGACTGGACTGATGTCTGTGTGTCTGGTATTGGGCTGGTGCAACGTCTTGTACTTTGCACGAGGTTTTGAAATGCTCGGGCCTTATGTCATTGTGATCCAAAAGGTGATCAGAGCAAACTCTCCATTCCTCATTTCCATTTGTAAACAAAGCAGAGATTTATAAACCACTCTAAAAATTAAGCACTCTATTATAATTCTATATGAATGTGTCTCCCTCTAATTATGTTACATTTTAAACCTAGATAAAAGTAAAAAAAAAATAATAATAATTAAGAGTATCTTTAGTGGTATAGCACTTACAAATGGAGCTCCTCCAACTTTGGGTTATGAAAACAGCAAGCGGCGCCAATGATATAATTTGGTCTCAGACGGTGGGCACTGGATCATGTGAACTGTTTATATAACTGTTTATATACAAAATGAACTATATATTTCCACATGCACTGAATGGCTGCTGTCAAATTTCTTGCTATGAATTGCAAACAGCTACAGGTTCTATTAGAAACCTGATGCCTATTTTTTTCTATTTTGTAGATTATATTTGGAGACCTAACCAAGTTCATGTGGTTGAGTGTCATTGCCCTCTTAGGATTCTCCACAGGTAAATTAAACTCTGGAATACACAATTAGAAGCACTGTAAATTAATCTAGCAACTTGGCATCTATGACATTTTCAAAAATAAACCCTTAACCTGCCATTTCTCCATCTGCACTTTAGCTCTGTGGACTGTATACATGACTCAGGAGCATCTGTCTGTACCAGCGATGCGCTCGTACCCCATCACGCTCTTCACCATGTTTGAGCTGACTGTAGGTCTGATCGATTTGCCTGTGGACCATACCATCCGCACTCACCCTATCGTGCATGTGGTCTTCTGCTGCTTCAGTGTGGTGTCCCATCTCCTCCTTCTCAGCCTCCTCACGGCCATGATGAGCGACACACAGTGGAGAGTTGCACAGGAGCGAGATGAGCTCTGGAGGACCCAGGTGGCTATCAAAAAAAAAAAAACTAGAAATGACAAACTTAAACAAACAGCTTTGAGGGATTGAATGGATAATTCAATTATCCATGTTGGATAATTGTTTACTGTGGGTTCTGTGTAGGTGGTAGCCACCACGCTGATGCTGGAACATCGGCTGCCACGGTGTTTGTGGCCAAGGCTGGGCATGTGTGGTCTGAGCTATGGCCTAGGAGACCGCTGGTATCTCCGGTAAGGAACACAATCATGATGGCCAATAATACTATCATCATGACCGTATTAATCACATCATGATATTATGATATTTAATCATAATCAGAATATTGTTCTTCTAAGGGCTTTCTCTGAGTTCTAGTTTCCTCCCACCTTCAAAAAACTTGCATGCAGGTGGATTGGCTGCAGTAAATTACCCTTAAATATGAGTGTGTGAATGTGTGTGTACCTTTTGCCCCAGGCTCGTGTCCCACACAGTGTCTATACCCACCTCAGGCCCAGTGTTCCCAGGATAGGCTCTGTATCCACCACAACCCTGACCATGAAAAATAGGTTACAGAAGATGATGATGGAATAATATTAACACTTATCTCATTTTACACTGTATTTATTTCAGAGTGGAGGACCGCAATGACCAGTTCATGCAGAAGATCAGACGCTACGTTAATGTGTTCACAAACAATAATGACTCAGACAAGAAAGAGGAAAATGAAAAAAATGACATGGCCCATGGCCCGGCAGAGAGCAAAAAGATCCAGAGTGACAGCTCAAATTCCAATAGGAAGTCAGTGCTTTGCTGGCAGATTATACGCCACAGTCTTCTCGGTTTAGAGATAGAGAACGAAGACCATTTGGACGCTCAAGAGATGAGACCTGTTTGAGAGATGAAATGTATTGAAAATATGCTGATTCTGTACAAATTAATCATTTCATTATTTTATTGAGTGAATGCTATTTCATGGTGAAAAATCACATCAAAGTGAAAACAAAACAGTAGAATTTTAAATTGAATCACTTTAAAGACAATGACTTCTCACTACATAGTTTAAAGGCAGCTACATGGGTATATATTTAGTTTTATAAGACATTCTGCAAAATATTTAGTGCAAATAAGGTTTTATAGAAAAGTGCAAAGTAATTTTGTATCTATGCAATTAAAAGCATTACAATTTCCAAGTAAAATAAGCACAGAGTCACTTTCAATGAATACACTTA
>CM074945.1:21167730-21208818 GCA_037577455.1 Pangasius macronema
CAACTTTATCCCCCTATAGTTGCTGCAACTCTGCACGTCACCCTTATTCTTAAAGATCGGCACTAATACACTACGTCACCATTCCTCAGTACAGTAATCTCATGCAACTAAAGATATCCACTCCAATCTAGGGTGACTAGCTATCTCAATTAAAGCTGCTTTAATCAATACTAGAAGTACTTGTTGACTTCCTCCAGACCCAAGACATGCACACATACAGTAAACAACAAAGAGATCAGAAGCACTTTTTCTCCATGTGTGAAATTTGAATTATTAAATATAGATGACCTACATTATCAAAGATTTAACCTGACATCATGGGTAATTTTTTAGGCAGCCTAAACAAAGGAAGAGCTGTTCAAGTAAAAGTAGTAGGAGCATTTTAAAAGAGCATACAGTTTGTCAGTAGGGTCAGTCCTTATGCATGTGCAAGTTCCCAACACATTCCCCATTTTTATAAAACAAAATGTTTACATTCACCTAACCAGATTCTATTTAAGAATTTGATGATGTAGAATAATACATATGCAAATACTCATTAATTAGCATTATTTATACACCATTATAGACGTGTGTTGCATTATAGATCCATTATAGTGCAGTATTGCTAATCCACATTTTTTTGCTGTGTCCTGAGCTACCAATGTTTAGAGTAATAAACCTAGCTAGATTAACTTTGGTCAGAAGGTGATTGGTGATTGGTCAGAAGGTGCTGATTAGTTTTCTACAACAGCAGCTCTGACAGTAGTGCTGGCTGTACTTCAAATCACGGGTTTCTATTAATGAGCTTGTTCTAATACGTTATCTTTTGGATACTAACAGCTCACTTGCTGTGAATTGTGGCAGATTCTCTACAATAATTCAAAGCTAATAATAAATGGATTAAACTGTATTGTTATTTAACAATTTTTGGAAAGAGTCTTCATGGTTAGTGCTTTGTAACAATCAGTAAGTTTTCTGCCATGGGAAAGTCTTCAGGACCATGGGAATTTGCACTTTGCAGTTTCTTGGTAACATGACAAGCTGTGATTTTTGTTCTTACTGACTTTAAGAGAGAGAAATGTTGTATCGTTCAAATTACAAATTGTCATCATTGGCAAATCGCTGTGGTATAAAAGGAATAAAACACTTCAGGGTGTGCTATTATTGAAAGAAAAATAATCATTTTCAGAGACACACTTCTGGATGGACTAGAATTTTTTCATGGAGTAGCCCTGTAAGTACCCGATTATTAAGAGTCAGAATTTTACATTAGGAGAAATTTGATGAGAATCTCAAATAATTTCTTTTTTTAAGTTGGTGCTGTTACTGAGAAGGGTTTAATTTAAAACTGAAATATTTCACCATTTTTCCATACAAATTGTTACTCATTATCACCAGCATTGATGCTAAGGTAGTATTTGATACTTTTTTAAAATGCAGATTGTGATGTGATGGAGGTTGAGTTGTGTCCATCTATAGGCTTATAGTAGCGACTACTGTTCCTCTTTGCTGATGCCATTTGTCCTTACGTATGTCACGGTGTCGAAAACTCTGACAAGGGAACTTTGTAAATTATTAACAAGGATAAAATACTTTCTACTTGGACGAGTTTGGACACACACTATCTGGCTATTTTTGAATTCTGAGTTGCCTCAGGTTGCTTTGAAATATCACATCTCAAACTGTTAACAGTCAGACCTCATTGAAGCTGATATGTTTGCAATATGTTGGTGATTTAGTCACTTCAAACTCAGTGTAGTTTTTGTGGTGTTTTACATACACTATATGGCCAGAGGTTTATGAAAACCTGACTCTCACACTCATACTGTATGTGGTTCTTCCCCAAACTGTTGCCCCAATTGTATAGGATCTGTAGCATTACAGTTTCCCTTCACTGTAACTAAGAGGCACAAACCTGTTCCAGCATGACAATGCCCCTGTGCACAAAGCTAGGTCCATGAAGATATGGTTTGCCAAGGTTAGTGTAGAAGAACTTGAGTGGCCTGCACAGAGCCCTGACCTCAACCCCAATGAACACCTTTGGGATGAACTGGAACACAGACTGTGCACTAGAACTTCTCATCAGTGCCCAAACTCATTAATGCTCGTGGCTGAATGGGCAAATCCCCACAGTCATGCTCCAAAATCTAGTGGAAAGCCTTCCAAATAGAGTGGAGGTTAATGTAACAGCAAAGGGGAACTGGAATGGGATGTTCAAAACACATATATGGGTGTGATGGGCAGATATACACAAACATTTGGCCATTCTGTATATTTACATAGTTCAGTAAGTTCTGAATTTTTTTGATGTGTTTTGTGCATATCACACATTTTAATTGTTTTAATGAAAAAAAATCAATAAAAACCCCACACCAGCACAACAACACAGCATATCTGTCTTTTTTGACCACAAAATTTATCATATACCTTTACAAAAAAATAATATTTTCATTAAATACAGGTGAGTCTCTCCTGGAACAGAGTCATGGAAATGTGGGATAATTTTGTACTGCACCACGAACATGAAACTGTCCCCATTCACTTTTTTATGTCAGTTACATCTCTTCTCTCTCTCTGTCACTTATATTTATATTACAATGACTTACTTTCATAGTTAAATGTAATTAAACCCATACTAGTTAAACACAAACCAGTTCAACATCCATCAAACCACACCGATGTTCAACGTTGCAAGCTCAGCTTCATACAAAATGGATTAATAGTGGTAAAACAATAAAAATGTCACCACACCACTGTTTAAATTCCATCCCTTCCTCTATCACATCCCAAAGTCCCTCACTGGCTAACACTTCCTCTCATTCCAACTTTTTTATCCTCTCAGGCACCGTACACACTCTCATTGCTGTAGGTCATATACAGGAACAGGTCCTCCTCGTGGTGTTCCTGAAACACACATGGTCACAAAAATCATTACCCGCCAAAATATACAAGCTCATGACCACATTTAATCACTGTAGATTAGCTGACTAGCTTGTTGCTAACAAAAGACGAAAATGGAGGGGTCCATGTTTTTTTTTTTTCGTAGGTCGAATGCATCATGGTTGAAAATTACGTCATTCTGACTTGCAAATTACCACTCCCTAGGTAAGTCAAATTCAGCATTAATATGCATATTTCCTTACACTTTGTGTGGGAAAAGATCCTCAATGTCAGGTCTGTACTAATAAAGTATGAAGAAATTGCTCTGTACTCCACTGATGATGTCAAATCAATCAAAGACTACATAATTTAGATATACACTCACTGTCCACTTTAATAGGAACATACCATGGTTAAAGTCACCAAGATCACACTTTTTCTTCATTCTGATGTTTGATGTGAACATTAAGTGAAGCTCTTGAACTGTATCTGCATGATTTTTTGCTCTGCGCTGCTGCTACATGATTGGCTGGTTAGATAACCACAAAAATGTACAAGTGTACAGGTATTCCTATTAAACTGGATGGTGAGTTTATAGTCATACTTGCTATTAAAGATATTATTTTTTTACTGTCTTAATGTTATTTTGAAGTTGTAAATGTAATATATGAATAAACATTATGAGAGTATGTATTTAAGAATTCTAAAATTAAACTTAAACTGTTAAAGCTTTTCATCATTAGTTACTGTTGAGGTCGAACAAATTGTGTAACAGTCTAATTGACTCACACACACACACACACACACACACACAGTGTGTGTGTGTGTGTGTGTGTGTGTGTGTGTGTAATATACCTCATACACAGCAGAAAGCGGGGAGCTGGAAGGAGGGAGGGAATTTTTTACAAAAAAGAAGAGAGCTTCTTCTGGCCTTATGCATACTCGCTGTCTGATCAGGAAGCACAGCTGGCCAACTGAGAGAGAGATACAATCAGTCTGTTATTCACAGAACAGTACATAAAGGATTTCATGAAGAGAAAGAGTGTTCTGAAAGATAAAAGTCAAAAGTCGATGTCTGTTCTCTGTGGTCTAGTTTAAATTACTCAAGAATTCAAATTAAGCATTCAGAATGACTGAAATAATGTGCGCACAGAGACAAATCTCAAAACAAAGTGTACTGGTTAAATGTAACTAATATGAGGGATGAAAGTGACAACAAAAAAAAAACTAGGACAAAAACAGCTGTCTTATGCTGTCCATTTTAGCCTTTAGAGTGAGAAGTTAAAGAAAAAATTAGGTGACATAATGGTAAATTGTCCCTACATTTTTTATTGATGTGTATTGCTGATTATATTACATTACCAGACCTGCCAACCATTACACATTTTGTGTAGGATTTCTGCAAAACCATTGGAGTACGCTAGTGTTAGAGAGTAAAGGGCAACTATTTAGATGCAATGCATTATGAGTATTGTAGTTTTTGGAGTGGGGACTGCAGCTGTGAGAAAGATGAATAATAGATCAATGCAACCCATTCAGTAGCACTCTCTTCTGACTCATCCTTGTGAGGGAAAAAGACCCAAAAATATGCAAATGACCCCAGAGTGGTGGAATTTTAGTATGCTCCGGATCTGGAGCTCTCTGAGAAATATGGAAATTACCCCGGAGCAGGAAAGGTAGCACTAGTACAAGTCACTCAAAATCACTCAAAATTGTGCCAATAAAACGGCAGATGAGCCAGTTGACGTGCATCTGGAATGATTTGAGCAGATATATTGTAGTCTCCAATATTAACAGATGCTTCCTGGAGGCTCCACCCCCTACCCCCAATCTCATCTCTTTCTAAAAATCTGAGAAGGTAAATGGACAATATTTGAAGTTCATTAATGTGAAATAAAATCTATCAGTGTACGTTTGATTTAGATGACATTACACAAGTGTGTGTATATACATATATGTATCTGTGTGTGTGTGTGTGTGTGTGTGTGTGTGTGTGTGTAGATAGATATAGATAGATATAGACAGATATAGATATATATACATATATGAAAACACACATTCTCACCATTCACTTTAATAGGAACATCTGTACACCTGATCTGAAGTTATCTAATCAGCCAATCATGTGGCAGGAGCACAGTGCATGTAGATACAGGTCAAGAGCTTCAGTGGAAACACCTTGTTGATAATAGATGTCAGGGGGAAATGTCCAGATTGGTTTGAGCTGCCAGGAAGGATATAGTGACGCAAATAATCACTCTTTACAACCATGGTGAGTAGAGAAGCATCTCTCAAACTTTGTGGTGAAATGATCAAACCTAGCAGAGGGTTCCACTCCTGTCAACCAAGAACAGGAATCTGAGGCTACAGTGGGCACGGCCTCCCCCAAACTCAAACCAGCCCTTCTAGTATCAACATCCATGCCACGATCAAAGTCACAGAGATCACACTTTTTCTTCATTCTGATGTTTGATGTAAACAAACTGAAGCTCTTGAACTGTATCTGCATGATTTTTTTGCAATGAAAATGATCACAATAACTCTTGACTGCACAGCTGATGATATTGAATACGGGAGGAGATGTGAGGAATTTGGCCTTTCCCACCTTTAAGAACAAAAGGACAGAAAAGGTCCGTTTACCAGGTGGGCAATTAAAATGTTTATTGATCTATTTTAAAATGGAAAGTCACAATCAGGTTAAAAAAAAAAAAAAAGTCGATATCACGCAAGGATAAACACAAACAATAGATGAAAATTGCTGAGAAATAAGACAGACATAATAGAAAATGCTGGCTTATTAAAATGACAGCACAGTTAACATTTTTAGTGATATTTAACAATATAACGAAAAGATTACTAGTTCAATAGTAGTCAAATTTTACAGAAAGTAACGAACACTTTTGATCAAACATTTGTTACTTTCACCCCTTTATGTATCACCTTGCTTGTTAATTTTATGGTACGAGACGAATGACAGAAAACGGTTTTATAAATCAGCTTTGAATTCTTTGTAACTGATTTTTGCGACTTATATATATATTAACAATTAACTTTTGTTACATTATCCTCTCATAAAGGCAGTGAGAGACACACTCACCTGTCAGGTCTGAGGGAACAAGGTATTTCTTTTTGTCAAGTTCAGGGGCACGTGATCTAGCAGCTCTCTCTACAATGACCTAATAAAAGAAACATTGCTGAATGTCAATAAAAACCATAAATAGAACAATTAAGCCATCATTCTCAAGCTTTAATAACTCTCTGTCAAGCTGTGAAAACATTGCTGTTTTTGACATGACACACTAACCGGAATTTTGTCCGGATGTTTGGCACGAACTCTCTCTCCCTCCAATCTCCTGGCCTCGAACGGAACACAGCGCTGGTACTGGCTACTCATCTGAGGACCAGAAACACACACACACACACACACACACACACACACACACAGCACATAAATATTAGCGTTGAGCTTTAGATTAAATCATGAACACACTGGATAATTGCTTATTAATCATTTGAGAGAAAAATAACAAACCCACATTGGCTCTTGTTATATATTCAAACTCTCTCTCACTGGAATTTCTCTCTTATTTCTGTGTATACTTTTCTGGGTAGAGACTGAGTCTGAAGTAGGTTATGCATGGTGTGAGTCAAAGCAAGTCAAGTCAGCTTTATTGTCATGTGTTTTCAGATTTTAAAAGGAACGTGTGTAAACCTGCCCAAGCACAAACCTCTCCGTTCTTTAATTTGCTGTCACCCTTTATAAACTATGCAGGTCTACACATGAGTTCACCTGCTGATATTGAGGCTGGGCTCATGATGAACTGGTTTTTATTGACAGATAGGAATTAATGCCCTCACCATTACGGGGTGTAAGGGCATATCCATAGAACACTTATAATACCAAGACACATAGATTACTGCAAACGTCTTAGGCAAAGGTAAAAGAAAGCAAAATATTTAGAAATAAAGTTTCTAAATGCCCTTCAACGGACTGGTGTCCCATCCAGGGTGTATTCCCGCTTCTCTGCCAGTGTTCCCAGTGCAGGCTGAGGATCCACTCTGACCCTGACCAGTATAAAGCGGTTACTCAAAATGAATGAATGAAGTTTCTATATATTATTTTTTTTAATGTTTTGTTATAGTTTAGCTATAAACTACACTCTTGAGGAACTAAAATTTTAACGTAGTGAAGAGTCTGGTACACTGTCATGCAATTTTATAAATGAAACCAGTCGCTTCGTACATCTTGCAACTTCTTCCGAAGATGACCAGCTTTCACTTGCTTCTGATCTGCATGCAAAATCTCACACAGTCCTGATTATGACTTTTATCTAAAAAGTGTCTTGTGTTACATCTCAGCATGTCAAAGTCTATTTTTTTCTTTAACAACCTTTCAATGTAAACTATATTTTAAATTTAAATAAACTCTTTTCTACTGACATTAATACAGAAGCCATAAACATCTAAGACTAATTTATAAAATAAGACTTTTGCATAGTATTGTAACCTAAACACTTTTAAAGGTGATCATTGTAAAACTTATTCTGTGATCTCTAGTTTGTGTATTCAAGAAGAAAAAATGTACAAATGATCAGAACACATTATTTCACTTTTTTTTAGACCCAGACTTTATCCATACATCATTTGCTTGTGTGAGTTTTACTGGATCTACTTCTAGACATTAGAATAAAAAAAGTACTTTTGTGTACAAATGTATACTGTAAATAAAGAAGCTTTAAAGTTTGGTATTAAATTTCCTTGTGGAAATCCTCGCTTGCCTATCCTCCTTTCTACCTGAGTCAGTTATTTAGTTAGTTAATATTAATAATCAATTAATTCATTAGATAATTAGTTTTTGGGTTGAACTGGAGACTCAGACAGCTAGTCTGTCACTCATGTGACCATGTCTCCTGATATCTCCTAATGTACATACTGTCCTGAAATGCAACAGAATTAAATTTACCTTGATATTTCAGAAAAATGGCAAATAATCTTTAGATTGTTCGCTATAATGCTTATGGAGCGAGACTATAAATAACCCACCTTTTTTTTCCTCAGCAGAGGGATTCAGCTAAAGCTACGGCTTCAAAAAAACGAAGATATCGGGTTCCTGAA
This sequence comes from Pangasius macronema, assembly GCA_037577455.1. NCBI lineage: Eukaryota > Metazoa > Chordata > Actinopteri > Siluriformes > Pangasiidae > Pangasius > Pangasius macronema. The sequence continues at coordinate 21,175,708 of CM074945.1, forward strand.
ATGCACAACTCCAATTCTTTTCAAAATTGTTAGTTTTTAGAGAAAAAAAATGTCGACGATCTACTTCCACTGCTAAAAACAACAACAAACCCTGTACCGCCTCCTTGCGATGATTCAACCGATAAGAAACCTGCAGAAAGATTGAAAACATTTCTGTCCACTCAGAGCAAGGCAGTGGGCGGGGTTTTATTTGTTTACTATGCTTTCATTGGACAAGACGCGTTGTCGTTCAACCGTTGTCGGGGTCAAGCGAACCAATCAGAATGAAGGAAAACCGAGCCTGGCGCTGTGCTACGTGTCTGACGTGTCGCTTTGTAATGTGTCATTTGTACACAGAGGATTTTGTGTTCTGACTCTTCTGGAGCAGGGTTCCCCCTTTCACCTTAAATTCTGAATGTTTTTCAGTGTATTTAGTCAGTCTTTCAGTTAGCTGAAAACTGTAGATGTGTGTAGACATTGGAGGAAAAAATGAGTAACTTTTTTTTGCGACGTAATATTATTTAATCCTTGTTATGAAATAAGAATCAGTTGTAGTTTACGTTTGAAACGTTACCTAAAAGCCACATATATGAGCATGATGTCATGGTGCAGGAGAACCTGGGAACTTGACAGTTCTACTTCAAGCAGCTGTGACTTCAACTACTTTCTGATCCAAAAATTACATGCCTATACATCTTATGTCTAACATCATTCATTCATTCATCATAAGTCTGCTTTAACCGGGTCAGGGTGGCTTTGGATCTAGAGCCTATCCCGGGAGCACTGGGTATGAGGCTGGAAAACAGCCCGGATGGGATGTCAGTCCATTGCAAGGTCCATGCACACACATTCACACACTCGTTCACAATGCTACCTACTGGCATATTTGTGGGAGATGGGAGAAAACTGTAGAACCCAGAGTAAACCCACCTGGACACAGTGGAACATGCACAGAAAGCCAACACAGACGGTTCTAAGCTCGGGATCAAATCAGGGACCTAGAGCTGTGAGGCACACTACCCACTGCACCATTTTTTAGACAGCCAGTGGAAGTTCATTCCACCACCTGGTTGCCAGGACAGAGAAGAGTCTTTGTGCAGGTCTTCCTTATATCTTGAAGGATGGTGGGTCCATTTGAACTTTGCTAAATGCTCAAAAGGAGATTTTATTTTATTTTTATTTTTTTGGCTTTTTGGCAAGCATCAGAGGTTTAGTCCTGAAGCCAATGAAAGCATGCAGCAATGGGGTTGTGTAGGAGAACTTGAAAAAGTTTTGCAACTGCATTTTGGATCAGTTGCAGAGTTCAGTTGGCATCCAGGGGAAGAGTTGCAAAGAGTGGGTTGCAATAGTCCAATCTTCAGATGACAAAAGGCTGAACGAGCACCTGAATTGCCTCTGCAAATGGAAAGGACTGGATGCTTTTTTTTTTTTTTTTGCAAAGGACAGATGACATAACCAAGTCAGGTTAGTAATGTCAGATGATATTTCTTTTCAATGGATGAGCTGGGAAAAATGAATAAAAGTAATGACCTCATTTGCTTTATCCAATCACAGTGCACTAAGTGCCTGCTTTAGCAAAATATTACAGGAGGATGACTGGTAGTTTTGTGGCGACTTCTTCTCCTGTGTTGAGTTTAAATTTAATGACTAAATTCGAATCTCCAAGCATGATGTGAACGTAGTCAAAAAAAAAAAAACAGTCAAAGAAAATCAAATGTAAAGACAGGTTATAACATCCACACTGACTAATAAAATAACTTTTTGTATATATTTTATAGTTTCAGATTAATTCTGAAATCCTGCTGAAAATCACACAACATTAAGACAATCAGGAAATCTCAATATATTGATCAATTTAATCAGAGAATAATGAAGATAGAAGATAATTTACCAGCTGTTACAGATGCTGTAGCAGCTTGACCTGTGTTTTGACAGCTGATCAGACTAAGCTGGATTTTTATTTATTTATTTATTTATCTATTTATTTAGTATTTGAATTAAACCATTTGCAATTAAATAATCGCATTTTTCCACACAAATCAGTATTATGACCGGATGAACCCAAGTTTGTCAGAGGGTTAATTTTATTTGTGCTGAATAAATTTGTACTAATCACCGGACACATAATCAGGAGGCGGGACTTTTACCGCTGGGAGTTTGTGTGGAACGTCAACTGCATCACCGGCAGCCATTTTGTTTTAGGTGTTGACTTTCTCGCTTGACGTCGTGTTTTACTATGGCTTAAAACCAGTTGTATTTTGATTACTTATATAGTTTTACTACTTTATTTGACATCTTTTTCGAGTTGAATTGACAAAATATCTTCAAAATCCTTATATCTGCAAATATTTTTTAGTAAAGCGAATAGCTGGCTGGCTAACTAGCCTTTTTGAGTAACCTCTTTAGCCAGCCTGCTAGCACAGCGAATTTGCCCGCAGCAAAATGGCGACGAACACGACACCGCAGACTCCGACTGCGAACTGGTAAAGTATTCGCTTCATATTAAGTGAGTTTAGTTTGTAGTGCTTTGCTGTTCTGCGTTGTTATTATTCTTTTCTTTTATTTCTGCTAACTAATATAGGGTTACTGAGTTACAGTTAAGTGTTTGTTGTAGCTTAGCTAACGTAGCGTAAGCTACAGTAGAACAGAGCACCGAAAAAAAACGGCTTATGTTAGCTATCTTGTCTAGCTAACGCCTGTCTGTTTTTTTTTTAATTTTATTTCTTTATTTTTGGGTACATTTAGCTTATCATTGAATCTGGATCCTGTAGCTACATAAGGGCCAGTACATTATATAGTCAGACTCGTCATCCTAGTTGGCTTAGATATATCGGATTATTTACAGCATGTTATTTATATTCTATTAAACACATTCCTGTATACCGTTTAATACCTCAGTTCAAAAGGAGCAAGCAATTTGTAGTTTAGTATTCTATTTGAGATGCTTACTTGAGTTAAAAAAAAAATAAAAAAATGTGCTACTAATTATAACGTGGATCTCCAGGCCGTATGGGGGCAGTACTGCTGCAGAGGCGCCTGTTCATGAGAACCCTGAGTGGGAGAAGGCGAGGCAGGCGCTGGCCTCCATCAGCAAGAGCCAGAACTCCACCAAGACATCTGCAAATAACCACGCCAACACACAGGTCAGACTGCATACGCTAAAGAAAGGTTATAAGCAAAAATCAAATTGTGTCTTTTTGCTCATCATAGCTCTGCTGTGGTACTCTGTGCATTATGCATCCCTCCTCCCTTTTTATTTATTTATTTATTCATTTTTAGGTGTAGCCTTATCCTCACTGTCTTGGCTTGTGCTTTTTTTCCTCCTTCCTACAGTTTTGGTTTGTTTTGAGACATCAAAAGAGAGAGAAATAAGCAACCAGTCAGATTTGGTTGCGTGTATAATTAAGTTATTTGTTTTTTTTCTGTTATGTAAGGCTGCTAGGTCACAGACTTGTGCATGTGGGTCGTAGAGGCAGGACGGCTGTAGCTTGCTGCAGCATTCAGCACTCAACCATGGCTAAATCGACCCATTTCTAAACAGTCATGTTATTTAATTATCCATGATCCTTACTTTGGATACCATTCAACCCAGTAATAAAGTGGTGCATGCTGTGCTTTATCACACTGACAAACACTCTACTTGGTTTAAAGAATTGAAATGCAGCAGTGTGAAAATTAAAGCAAAGACATATCTTACTGGAATAGAATCTTAATGTAGATGGGGCATTCAAGTATTAAAAGCTATGTGGTATGTTTTATCAGCTTATTGTTTGTTTTTTTAGGCTGGACAGTATCAAGCAGCCATGAGTGATACTTCTGCAATGCAGCAACAACAATCATACTATCAGTGGTACCCACAGAACCAGCAACAGTATGGAGGGTACCCTTACCCCTACAACTACTACTACCCAGTGTCTCCGGTAAATACACACCAGGACTACAGACCACACTAGAACTTATGTGGCATAAAAAGTTAAAATTCAGTAATAAGGCTTGTTCTGATATTTTATTTTAAATTCACTTACGCAGTGGCTTTGTAGTATACTTGTAAAATGAAAACTACACAGAATATATACTGATAGAATTGTTTTCTAATTATTAGTATGGAGGAGCATATCCCCCTGGTCAGTATGGTGTTCCCGGAGCCTACCAACAACCGACAACTCCCACTGCACAGGTAATTTTTGTACAGAGCAGGCGATATTAAATATGTAAAAGTATATTTTTGAACAAGCATGTATTTTGCATCTGGTGGTGTTTATTTCATGTGGCCGCATTGCTGGAATTTTTAAGCAGATTTCTGTTGATTAAAGAAAAATCTCCAGCCACAGGCAGTCCTGTGGTCAGAAATAGAGCACTGATTGTGGGCATGGAAAAAGAGAAGTTTTTGCTTACAACACAATGGACATGTCTGATATGGTGGTCAGTAATTCTACAGTGTTTAAAATCGCAGCAACAGTGCTGCAATTGAAACACTCATCAATTGCACAGCAGTTGCACGGACTTGCTCGTAGTTGAGACTGATCCACCAGCTAAATAAAGTGAGTGAGTGAAGTGACTTGTGGCCAAGTATGGTGACCCATACTCTGAATTTGTGCTCTGCATAATATCTATATACTATATCTATATAATAATATCTAGCTACTGATGGTATGGAGGGCGGCAAACAAATTGTGCATAGCAATCAATGGACTAAAATACATGCATGGTAAGGCTGTCTAACAGTTAGTCTCATCTCTGCCTGTTTTCTCTGGCAGCACACTGGCATGGCTGGATTGAAGGAGCAGGCTTCTGGTTACCCATGTGAAGCACAGCCTCCACCTCCTGATGTCCCCCAGCCTCCCCCACAAAGCCCCACAGGCACAGAACAGCCTCCTCCTCCCCCTCCTCCTCCCATACCTCCCCCTCCCAACTCTCAATACCCTCCACCCCCTTCCCCATCCCCCTACAACCCTAATGGAGCTCTGCCTTACAGCCCTACTGACTCCAGTCCTGTGAGGACTTACGTTTATGGGCAGAATAGACCAGCTTACCAGGGTTTCCCGGCTGCAAGCTACCAAACATCCCAGCAGCAGGGCACAGCCCCAGGCCCGTATGGTGGAGCAGGTCGGGGAGAAAACATCAAAAAAGCCAGTAATGCAAATGTGAACAAAGGCGGGCAGCAAATGTGGAACCGCATAAAACGTAAGTGTGCTTGGATTTATACTAAATGATGGACCTGGATTTAAGCTAATAACATAGTTCTTAGTAATGCAAGTCGGAAAAACATGATCTGCACGACACTGACAAAAATAAAATTGGTTAAGGAAGGGAGCCAGGTTATAGGAAACAGAGTGGCTGGGAAGTCTCAGAAATAAGATGCTGTTTTAGACAAGACCTGGTCACCATAGGTATATATATATATATATTTAAGGGATAACTCATGCAAACTCACTCTCATGTCATTCCAAACCCATAATGCAATTGATACAGTGAATTATAAATCTGTCCCAACCCACAGAGGCTCCTGGGACCGGAGGTGTGAAGTTTAACATCCAGAAACGCCCATATGTAATGTCCAGTCAGAATTTTGGAGCTGGTGAGCAGGCAAATGGATTGTCCACTTCCACTACAACCACATCAGCAACTCCTGTGTCAACAGTAACAACAGCCACCACTGCAGGAGCTTCTCAAGCTGGGTGAGACTTGATGCATTCAGAGCCATGCTGCATAATTTATTCTGTGCTTTAGGAATAAGCACAAAATCCTCTATGCTCCCTAGATGTAATGCCGAAAAAATCTCAGTGAGCAGAGGCAGAAACTGTCATTGTGACTTCAGTGTGTGTGTGTGTGTGTGTGTGTGTAGGCCTCAAGACTGGCCCCAGGCCATGAAAGAATATGTGCAGCGTTGCTTCGCGGCTTGTGAAACAGAGGAAGACAAAGACAGGACAGAAAAGGTGCTAAAGGAGATTCTACAGAGCAGACTGCAAGATGGCTCAGCTTTCACCATTGACTGGACTAGAGAACCTTTGCCAGAGTGAGTTGCATCTTTATCTTGGTGCATTTGGTTGATGTTGGTTTTCTTTTATACTTATTCAGAAGAAGGGAAACTAAACTGTCTCTGTTCAGGGTGAAACCTAGGCAGTCGCGTTGGGAGGCTGCACCTCAGCGCTCTCAAGAGAACACCATTGGTCGAGGGGGAGCCACTCGCGGTAGGGGTGGGGCTCGGCTGGGCAACTACAGAAATGTGTTTTCTCAGAGGAGTCCCTCCTCCAGCTCGTCCCGCTCTTCTTCACGTTCGCCTTCTCCTCATAGCCGTTACAGAGAAAAAGGCAGACATCGCCGCAGGTAACAAGTACAAAATTTAAACAAAGCCATGCCATCATTCATAAACTACCTGGAGATATGGTTATTACTGTATTTCTGATATGGTTTTCTGTTTGCAGTGACTCTGGCTCCCAGTCTGACAGCAGCATGTCAAGTGACCTCCGGCCTATCTCCCGACGGCAGAGGGCCGGGAGAGGCCGTGGGGAAGAGAGGGAAAAAGGGAGAGGAGCCTTAGTGGAAAGAGGCAGGGGGAGAGGAGGAAAAGCAAACCGAGGGCGAAGGTAAAAACTTTGAAAATGATTTCACATCAGCACGACAGATCAAGTGGTGTTTAGGTGTTGTACTGTGTTTTTTTTTTTGTTTGTTTGTTTTTCTTTTTTTTAGATATATAAATGAAATATTTAATTTAAAACACAGCAAGGTGTCATCACCATGAGAAACTGTCATTTTGGGCTTTGAATAAAATCTCATGCTACATTATTAACTAGTAGAGTGAAATTGATTCAGTCCGTGGCCTCTCCATGGGAGCGTGGTATCTTGAATATTCTGGCACTACTTCTTAGTTATTTTGGGTCATTGTTTTTGTGGTAGATGTGCACTCGCATCTTGTGTGCTCTTGAGGTTTTCCTCAAGGATGTCTGTACTTTTAGCTAATCATTGTTCCCCAAAACATGACGCATCTCACAGTTCCTATTGAAGGGAGGCATTTGAGCAGTAAGATGCTACCAACACCAAGCACAATTTTTGGTATTTCTGTTCAGGCAATGCGTGTAAGTTTATGAATTTGAGAAATTGTTGAATATTACCAGTCAACGGCTGGGAAAACATCCTGCCTCAAAGTAAAATAACAAAACGTGAATCTAGCAATGAAGACCCCGCTATACATATGTTACATACAGTTGATGTTACAGTTGCCGGTCGAGTCTCACTCGTGCTGCTTCTTTCTCAGGAATGATGATCTGGCTGGTGTCATTGGTAAAAAGCGGAAGGGTGGATCTGCAGGCCTGGACTTCCACGACCCAAACCGTGAGGCCAAAAAGCAGAGCCGAGCCGCACGATTCCACACCAAGCGCACTGAGCCACTCGTACTGAATATCAATGCCATTGAGCTCCCGAATGCCTCTCAGGAGGGCCTCAGCTGGGACGAATGCCCCATTGTGGGCACCTGCCAGGACATCACCAAAAACTATCTGCGTCTGACTTGCGCCCCTGATCCTGCCACTGTGCGACCTGTGCCTGTATGTTTTTATTTTCTACACATACACTAAGATGAAGTGTTGGCCTCATGATAGGATTTTTTGAGCAAACCAAAATTGTTTCAGTATAATGTAAATCAGAAAACACTATTTTACTAGGCATTTGTTTTGCCATAATACTGAGTGATAAGCCAAATGCTTTCTTTGACAGTGTGTGCAGCAAATGTAAGTGTGCCCTGTTCACTTGTCTAGTTCCTGGTTGTTCTGTGTTTCAGGTATTGCGCAAGTCTCTGGTTGCAGTGAAGGCTCACTGGAAGTCCAATCAGGATTACCCGTATGCCTGTGAACAGATGAAGTCAATACGACAAGACCTCACTGTGAGTAAACTCGTTGGAATATTGATGGCCATTGAGTAATTTGTAAGTCTGGACAGAATGCTCTCTGGTACAGATGTGTCAGACGTACAAAAAATACATAGATGTTTTGGGTTTATTTTAACAGCATCTGTCAGTTTACCCTGTTTTCTCTATAACTGAAGTATTTAGACCTGGCTTTGGTTAGCCATTATGAGAAGCCTACTAACTTACTGTAGCTCATGCTCAGTAGATTGCCCCATGAGGGGGATCCATAATATGGATCTACATTGTGAAATATACTATAGGCCTTTTTTTTGTCAGGCTAAAGAAAATCAATATGAGAATTCTGTATTATTTTATTGTTTAATTATTTTCCCCCTTTTTAAGATTTATATTTGTATCAAGATATTTGAATTGGTCTTTTCAGGTTCAAGGGGTACGAACCGACTTCACAGTGGAGGTGTATGAAACTCATGCACGAATCGCCCTGGAGAAGGTACAGTGTCTTCTCATGTCATAAGTATGAAGTGTGTTGGTGTGCTGAGTTTATTAGTATCTGTATTATTTAGAGCTGAAGTCTGATCTCACACTTTTTTAATTTAGGGTGACCATGAGGAGTTCAACCAGTGCCAGACACAGCTGAAGGAGCTGTACAAGGAGTGTCCTTCAACCAACGTAGGAGAATTCACCGCCTACAGACTGCTGTACTACATCTTCACTAAAAACTCTGGAGGTATTTTTGCTTTCTGACCAGCTACCAATTCTTTTCAGGCTTTATGCATTTAGGGTGTTTTCACACTTGATTCTTCTTTAAAAGAGCTAATTTAAGACCCCTTGAAGTGGACCAGGAGGTGAACCAAGCGAAAAAGGACCCAGTTTTCTTTGTTCACACTATCCCTATTCCTGAAAGAGGACTTGGATCCTTTCTTTGGTCCACTTAAGCAGCAGTGGGGTCTCAGACCTCTTTCCGTTCATACTGTTGTTTTCTTCCTCTTGCAGTGCTGTACATTGTGGGTATGCAAGATGGCTGACCCTAAACATGTACTAATTTTCCTGTACAACATGGTTTTTAAAGATTATAAAAGAGAAATAGAGAACACAATTTAAAAAAAATGCAAGAAATCACAGTAAGGACAAGAAAAATATCTCCGGGGCTTCTCTTACGTTTCTGATAATTTTTTGTGGTGTGTCCGGATCCTTGTCTTTTAAGACAGTTGTAATGCAGCCGCTCTTCCCGAAGCCATGGTTAATCTAGTCGCATGTAAAATTTAGGGGTGCGGCTTTTACACACTTAGCGGTGATAGCGCCAAAAGTAGAAAGCGAGTGTCCGCGAGCCCCTACACAACCAAAGCATCTTAACTTTCTACAAAATGATAATTGTAAATAAATAAACCCTGATCCTCTTTCTGCAGAAGCAGCCATGTTGATTAGCTTAATTTGTACAGAGGCCTATATGAGAATCTCTCTGTATCAGATCTCACTTAAAACGTTTGTGCTCACAATGCATGTTTTTAGAGAACTGTACTCAGACCAGCTCCCAAGATGGTCTCGGTTTCAGAATCATGCTTCACTTCACTTAAAATGGTCCGAGATCGTTTGGCGTATTCACACATGGGCCAGAAGTCCAGTGAACCGTGCTCAGACCCCTAAAAAGAACCAAGTTTGAAAACACCCATAACCTCTTGTTCTCTTGTTACCGCTTTACTCTAGCTAAAGCATCTTAAGTTCAACATGAATTGCCATCTACAGTTTAATCGAACCTGTTCTGTTATAGTGCCAGTTTGTTGCTTACAGCTTTAATGTGTTGTCAATTTTTATTTATTTATTTGTTTGTTTGTTTGTTTATTTTTTAAATTAGACTTAACCACTGAGTTGGTGTACCTCACCCCCGAGCTTCGTCAGGATGAATGCGTGTCTCATGCTCTTGCTCTCCGTGCCGCCTGGGCGCTTGGAAACTACCATCGTTTTTTCCTGCTGTACAAGAGAGCACCACGTATGGCGGCTTACCTCATTGACAAATTTGTGGAGCGTGAGAGGAAGTTAGCACTGAGGGCTATTCTCAAAACGTGAGTGCAGCTAACAAGAACACAGCTTGCGTTTTTACACTAGTGCTATTTTTTTATGTTGATACTAAACCAGTTTCTTTTTGTGTTGTCTCTCTCACTGTCTCCTGCAGGTTCAGGCCCTCTGTGCCGGTGGAGTATGTACAGTCCAGTCTGGCCTTCCCTTGTTTAGATACATGTTTGACTTTCCTGACAGGGCTCGGAATTACATTCATTCAGTCAGATCCTAGCAAGATAGATTGCAAAGCCAGCTCAGCTTGTCTCACCACTTAGTAAAGTGCAAGGGAGGGGTGGGAGAATTTAAAAGTTGATAGGAGTGATGAGGGACCAGATATCTGCATAACACCGCCAGCCTATCTTATCTTAGACAGATGACAATTTACAACACTGATTACACTTATTTATATTTTTATTACTCTTATAGAGTGTGACATACATACAGAAATGGACTGTAAAGACATACATTTAATGACTTAGTGTGACAGTGACTAGCTGATCTGCCTATACTTGAAACCTCAGAGTATTAACACTGGGAGAGAAGCTGCCTACATGACACAAATCGATCAGTAATCAGAGATAGACCAAGTGCAATAAAACATCTGCTCTGTAGTTCATCTTCGACTATCAGGCAGAGAGGCTTAAATAGTTTGAAGAAAGTTTCTGGGTCTCCCGTTTCCCAGGCCTCGCAGATCGTTTTGAAGCTAATGGTGTTCTGTGTTCTCATGTTTTTCTTCCCTCAAGCCAACAGCCTCAAAGCTCATATGAAGAGAAAGTCCTGAAAACCAAAGTTGTGAAGACAAAAAGCTGATTATGAAACTTCCTGTTTGTCTCAAGACAAAGATGGCTGCTGCAAGCTCTCTGTTCCAGATTACAAGATCCAGTTTTATTTCCCCAAGTTGTCATCTTCAATGGACTTTGTCTTGCACTGATGATGGATGCCAGTCTGGTGAGAAGATGGTTTGTATACCTCCATGTGTGTCTTCTTCCTGTGTCCGGCGTGAGAGCAGCAGAAGAGCCCCATTAGCGATAGTGCAATATCCTGAGTCTTTCATCCCAGTAATTCCAGGTATGGACTTGAGCAAAAATGGCTCATGCAGCATGTCAAGATACAAGTCTGCGCAGATAGTTTTCCTTCTGTCTTCTACAACGTCTCCTACACACACGCAACACACACCTTAATCTGTCCATCGAGTTCCCTGAGCTCCTTCAGCATCTAGAGTGCATAGCTCACTGAAATGGCTACAGTAAGGCAAAGACCCAGTTAAAGGAGATGCAGATCTACAGCAAAATCTACAGAATCTAGGACCACAGTAGTTCTGCAGAAGTTCACAGCCTGAGTCTATGTAGGGCTACTTGCCCGAATCAGCAGCAGTTTTTCCATGAAGGTCAAGATCGCCTACAGAGAGAGAATCCAGAGTGCGTCACTTGAAGGGAGAATGACCGCAGCAGCAGTGAAACCTGTAAGGCAGCATCGGAAGAAAAGTCACAAGTGCAGCTGTAATCACCTCAGCTGGATGATGCCATTTTTGGAGCTTTCTTCTCCTGTCTGTGTAGGAGCTGAAAGCATATGGGTTTGTATGTGTCCAGAACCTGAACGCATAGTTATGCGTGGTAAGAAGAAGGGACTTGGCTGGTTATAGAATGAGAAATATTGATCCAGCAGCAGATACTGTGATGTTTTTCAGATGCCATACATATCTACGTGAAACATGCCATCATACGAGTATGATCTGATCCACCTAATGAAGAATTTAGCAACAATATGTTACAGGTTTCTTTAATGCTTTTTAATACTTAGCGCAGGATTGTGAGGGAATATCAGTCTTTTTAAGCTGAAGAAAAAGATTGCAGTTTGAAGGAAATCTTGATGCAGGATTGCTTTGAACACAATCACCTGTTTTTTTCATAATTTGGTGGCATTTGGTTGTTAAAATCCTTCACGTTTTTTGGTGAGCTTAGAGTATTGCTCGGAGGGTCAACAAAACCGGGCCTAACTATGGTTTTTCTCTTTTTGTAGTCCAAATATTTTGGCCTAGCTTGCTGTGTTGGAGCATAGAGCAGACCTTGGTGTATTTAGTGTTGATACTGAGCAGAGATGTTTCATTGGTGTATCTTTGACTTATCTTCAGGAGAAGAACTTATTTGTGGAAGTGTAAATATTGTACAGAACACCTCTGTTCGCTCTTTTTGCCCGTGGGATTAAATAGGTGAAATTTCCTGTTTACAATGGTAAGTGTTATTGTAATTCAAACAGTAAATTTAAATGGAAGCTTTTTTTTTTTTAAGCCAAAGTTTCATTAAACCTAATTTTGTGTAAAGGAAATATGTGAAAATATATAGAGAAATTTGAGAGGATGGTAAATAGATGCAGGAAATGAATGGATGTGTTGCTGGAGATAAAAGATAAGAGTAGTATGAACAGATCTGAGATAATGCCAGTTTCTTCTGGAGAATTATTAAAGCATCTTTGGTATTGTAATGCTCCAGCTTTTTCTCGCACCAAATCTTTTTTTTTTTTCTTCCTTGTGGGTGACTAGGTTTTCGTAACAGGTTTTGCTGGTCTTTTTTTTTTCCCCGTGTTTCTCAGTGTAAATATTTTTCATCCATACGCTGTTATTTTAACTTGCCCCATATTCTTGCTTCTTCAAACTATTGCTCAGTCAATGCCAGTTTCCCCAAGAGCCCCCCTCCCCCTCCCCTGTGTGTTTTTGTTTTGTTTTGGTTTTTATATTTGTTTTTTTGGAGGCTCACAACAAGAGAGAGATTTGGTTTAAGTACTGTTCCCACACCAGTTAACACCACTGTTACACCTCTGTGCAGTAACGATTCTCTGTTGGACTATTCTCCTTTTTTGTTGGCATATTTGGCCATATAGAAAAGCTTCAGCCAGGTCGTATTAACTGGTGTGTTTAGTGTCAGTACTTCTGTTTTTTTTGTTTGTTTTGTTTTTTTCTTGTTTGTGAAACAGTTTAATGCTTAGATTACGTAAGGATAAGTGATCACTTGCCACGTTGCCCTTCCCTTTCTAAGTGTAGCTTCTATTGGTTTGTTCTGTAGAATATCTCATTTTCATCTTATATTTTTGTGTCCTAATGGTAACATAAATGACCTGTGTTAACTTATTGCAATATTGATCACACAGTTTGATTGTCCTGTGCATCACTGACCCCATTCCCTAATCTCCTCCTCCCTTTCTCTCCTCCTCCCATGCTCTCTTTCTCATTACCAGATTTCTCTTTTGTCTTTGCAGTCATGCATTTTGGAAGCTAAACGAGGGATGAAAAATAAGAGAGAAACGTGTATCCAGAGTTGAACTGGACCCTGGGATGTGGCCACACCTGACAGAAAAATGTTTGCTAGACCTTAAATCTAAACCTTAATGAGTCTGTTTGCAATGTGTATGCATTTTTTTAATATCTGCAGTCTTTACACTCAATCACAATGCAGTTTTTTCTTCCCACTGTTGTCAGTAAATGTATTGTCAGGGTTGTTAGGAAGTAAATTACTATGTTCAGATGTGTTTTGTTCCCATTTTTACAATTTTTTTTTTTTTTTTTTTTTTAAATATATATATAAACATCCTGTGGCTTTACACTGCTTCAAGTTCTGTAGTATCTTCAGCGTTTTTGGTTCTTTAGTATTGGGCTAGGGTGCATGGCACATCTGAACGTAGCATTTGCAGATTTTTTCCCACACCAGGTTGTTTTCAGCTGAATGTAAAAAATATTTTTAGCTTAAATGCTTTATATATGAGAATTATTCGTGAAAAATGAACAGATTACCCATGCCTTTTTAAGATGAACAATTCTTTTATTTTGGATGTTTGTTTTGTGGTAACAGATTACTGTACTGTATTTTCCTTGCCTCTTCTAATGGTCCCATCCCTCTCTGTAAATGTTCATTGTGCTCTCTCTTCCTCTGGTCCTCTTTGATTTGACTGCTTCCCACCTCTTTAGTACCATCGTAATTGTTTTTGCTTTATTTTGATGCCTTTCCTCTTTGTGATGCTCACTTCTCTTTATAGGTTGAGTTATTTAACTACTTCTCATTCTTTACTGCTTTCTCTCGACTCCTGTCTCTCTCCCCTCCTTTCTCTTTCTATTCTTTCCTCTCCTCCCCATGTGCTCTAGAATGAATATGTAAGGGTCGTGTATGTGTGTGTTCTGTGCTTGGCAGTAAGTATTCCTGGGTCATCTGATTGCTTCTCTGCCTTTTCTTACAGCTCAAACGTTTAACATCTGAACTTCAGCTTTGAGCTAAAGGACAATATAACAATTTTGCCACTTGTATATACTTTATCTGTACATATTGTACTGCTCTTGAAATAATAAATTGGATAAATTAGTATTCTTTTTGTGTAAAATGTGTATTAGAGATTTAGGAACAAGAATGATTGAAGCTGAGAATGATTTGTGGCCACTAAGCAACAGATTACGTTAGCATGCAATGCATTATATTACAATGAAATTTTATATTTGTGTTTAATCCCATAATCAAGTATTACATTGGCCCATTTTTTTACTTGCTAAGAGATATTGTACTTTATTTAGTATTTCAAATATTTGGAGTAAACATGTAGCTGTATAAACTGGTGCAAGATGCAGGATGGGATGTTCAGTACTTAGGTGACATACTTTTGACCATATAGTGTAGATCCTAACCCAACTCAGAAATCAGGGTCCAAAGATGTTCATAATTGCATAATGAGAAATATTACTAATACATTTGCCTATTTTCATTTTTGCTAAGAGGATATAAGGGAAAACTAATGTTATTTCTCCTCAAAGCATCAGCTTAATCATTTGATCACTGTGTTCTAAATATGAGATTCTTGATATTCAGATACTTATAACTCCATTCTTGGTGTGGTACAACAAGATGGAATTCAGAATAAAGGTTACTGTTTATCTCTGATTTTACTGCCAATTGATGTAATTATCAAAACCAAGGCTCTTGCTTTACTTAGGTTATGTAGTGAATGGGAACTGTTACTGTACTCTAATGTACAAACAGTAAAACTTCCATTAAAAAGTCATTTACAGTCTGCCATAAACTAGCCTTAACTTATGGTGATNAAAAAAAGGCAGCAGATGTCCCAGTAGCAAGTGTTAGGAAGCTATGGGGCTGCCCAGTGTGCCTGGATGAACTTTTATGCTCCTGTCAGGACAAATATAGCTGTTATGCACACTATCATGGCAATACTGACCCAAACCCACCAGCAAGAGTAATCTATTCATTTTATCAATATCCTTGCTTTGCAGCTCTCTTGTTCTGTGATTTTGAGAATGACAAGTCCTAAATTAACCCAATAAAACAGCAACAATTTGTAGCATATGAACAAAGCCTACCAAAATGGCAGAACAACTCCAGCACTCGTCTCATTAAGCAGTCCAATGTGAAATTGATTTCCAAGCCCTTACAGTAGATTGTACAGATGAGTCTCAGAGTATTAAAAGCTGAGGTTGTGTGTACTGGGCTTCTGAAGGAGTATATGTATACACATGTACACCCACCTGATCAAAATCTTAAGACCAGGGAAAATATTACAAGCATTCCCACTTCACACTGGTGGATCATAACCAAGTTCTTACAACCTGGTTACAATCCACCAGTGCGAAATGTGAATACTTGTAATATTTTCCCTGGTCTTAAGATTTTGATCAGGAGAGAGAGAGAGAGATAGATACAGTGTGTATGAATAAGTATTTGGGTGTTGGAAAACCAAGGGCTATTTGGATGAATACCTGGAAAATGGTGGCTTTGGTATTTCAATACATTTTAAAACACAACACAGGACTTGAACAACAGAAGCCAAGAGTATAGCTTCTTGAAATTTATGTAAGACAACCTCAACCTGGCTTCAGGTTAAAACGTAAAGGATCTGGATGGAATGAAAGGTTAATGAGATACATGACTATGTTTTGAAAGCAGAAGCTTGATGATGCCAATAACTCATGACTTTGGGTCACTTTCAACATGACCGATTTGTACTGTTTGTGATTTGATTATGCATGGAATAAAACCAGAGCAATGGGCTTTGTTCTACTCTCAAACATTTATTACAAGGTTCTTACTTGCATTAACCTTATAGTGCCTGGTTATGACACATCATGAACAGCTTCTAGACACAGTGGCCAGAGAGCAGTTGATGCAATATTAATTCAGTCACAGAACATACAATAAGAGGGAATTCTACTGACTTACGCAACACAGTTATTAGCTCTTTGCCATAAACGTGACAGTATATGCACAAAAAGATTTGGTAAACATTTTGTCATAAAGGGAAGGCCTAAAAGCCCAGTGCTAATTCCTCTAATCCAGGCAAGTGGTGTTATCATTAGTGTGGAGAGTTAACATCATCTCCCTTCAGTATAATACTGCCTTCACTTGAAGTGCCAATCACATCAAGACTAAATCATCTCTTTCAAGGACAATACATAATGCACAAATTAAAAGGAAACTGATGCAACAACAGCAAAAAATACTTGGGAAGAGGGGAAATAAAGATTTAGTTTGAATGGGACATAAGTGCTTTATGCTAGGACTAGAATGGTGGTGAAATGGGCAGTTAGTGCCAGTTGTTCCTCAGCTACTCTGTTTCAAGTTTATTTTATGCTTTGGCGTTGATTATGTCAACAAACTCTGGCTTCAGTGAAGCTCCACCCACCAAGAAGCCATCCACGTCTTTCTGGGCTGCCAGCTCCTTGCAGGTTGCCCCAGTAACGGAGCCTGAAAGTGAATGAAAAGGGCTTCAGTGGTCTTTACCTGAACCCAACGTCACTGATCAATGGCATTTCTATGGAACAGTAACAGTCATGAAGTGGCCCCTTACCTCCATAGATGATCCTAACAGAGTTAGCAACAGCCTCGGAAATGTTGGCACTCATCCACTGCCTGAGTTTATCATGCACTTCCTGAGCCTACATGAAGAAAGTGAAAGTTATCACACTGGACTACAGGAAGCAGATTTCTAGAAGTCCGCTCACCTAATATCTCATGATGGTTGTACCTGTTGTGGCGATGCACTTTTGCCAGTGCCGATGGCCCATACAGGCTCATAAGCAATCACAACCTTACTCCAGTCCTTAACATTGTCTGCAACACAAGAGGCAGCTTTCAGCACCCGAAATTAGCATACACTTAACACATCCATGCATCATTAATAACAGAGCAATAGTTAATCCTTTTCAACCTTTTAAACTTAACGGGGTGTGCGTGTGTGTGTGTCACACACACACACACACACACACACACACACACACACACCAACAACCATATTCACTTACCTGCGATGACTTTGGTCTGTGCGGAGACAACCTTCTCGGTGATGCCAGCCTCTCTCTCGTCCAACTTCTCCCCAATACAAGCGATCACACCTAGGCCAGTCTCGAGAGCGTGAGCTACCTTCTGGCCAATCAGCTGCAAGGATCAGTGCCACAACACACTTATTAGGTGTTGAACAGTCCTCACTGCAGCCAACACATATCAAAGATTTCCTAGCACACTTTTTGTGCAAGCATTGGTAAGCAATGATTAATTTCTTGTGGGTTACCTCATCACTCTCTCCAAACACGTGACGCCGCTCAGAATGGCCCAGAATCACCCACTCCACACCACAGTCCTTAATCATCGCAGGGCTTGGGGAGGGAGAAAGGATGAGAGATAGAGAGTGAGTGAATGAAAAAGTAAAACACACTAAAATCTAGGTTTAGCAAAGTCTCTTTAAAAAAAAAAAAAAAAAAAAATTCTGAATCCCTCCTGTGTGGCCCTGTACCTGATCTCTCCAGTGAAGGCACCCTTGGCAACCTTGTAGCAGTTCTGCGCGGCCACGCCAATTTTAGCATCAAGCTTGGACCTGGCAAAGTCGAGGTAAATGGAAGGAGCACCACAGACCACCTCTGCAAGAACAGTTTTATAAGGGACTCCAATCAAAAATGCTATAAGTCAATTTTACATCGTCAAAACATGTGAAATGGCTAAGGCGTAAGAAAATGCTACGGGTGAGATGCTCAATTAATCCACAATACATAAGCCAACTAACTACCACTAACTACAACATGACTACACTCTTTGCAAAGAGTTCTTCAGATGGTTACTAGTTCTAGCTTCCTACATTAGTGCTATAAAATAATATTAATATCTACCAGGTGCAAACATTAAATCTCACTGTAATGTATCTTGTAATCACAAAGCAGAAGGAAATGTACCTGTATACACATACACACTCTTGGGGAAAGAGCTGATGCTGACCTGTTTTTGCATTAAATGTCCTGACGCTCTCATAATTGCTGTATTTTCATGAACAAGGTTATGAGGGAATCTACAGTGCCTTGCACCTTACCCCTCTTGCACTTTTCCACATTTTGTAATGTTACCTGTAACTGAAACAGACTTGATTGTGTTTACATCGTGAAGTGACACAAAGGTCAGTGACCAGGTAAGGAAAGCAACCGAGACCATGTGTAACTCAAAATTACAAGAAGGTATGTTGGAGACTCTGTGAACGTTTTCTCCCCAAAGCATGGTGGTGGTAGCATGTATAGCATTATCCACGGACTCTTAGTGGCTTCTCTGTCTAATGCCCTCCTTACACAGTGAACGGCCCACTCTAGGCACCACTGCAGCTGCACCATATTCTTTCCATTTTTCAATAATGTCCTTATTAGTGCACCGTGGTATATTCAGATTTGAGATATTTTACATAATTATATTCTAAGCGACAGTTTCCTAGAACTTAGTCCTCATTTTGATAGATCCTTGGTCTTCATGATGCTGTTTGGTTAGGTATGTTTTCCATCATACTCTGGGGTCTTCCAGAAACAGGTGTATTTACATCAAGATCACATGACAGTAATTGCACACAAGTGTACACTCCATTAAATTATTTATGCAACTCCTGAGGAAAACTGCTTGCACCAGAACTAATTTAGGGATTTAGCGAAGTATACATATCCAATCACAAACTTATTTGTAAATAATTTGGCAATGTGCACTAATCTGACCATTTTCTTCTGATCTTTCTCAGCAAAGCGTTTCCACCAAAAGAAGTGTCACTCCCTCACTGTTTTAGTTTTTCACACCATCCTGTGTAAACAGAGACTGTTGTGTGTGAAATTCCCAGGAGATCAGCATTAATATTCAAACCAGACAATCAGCTACTGACAACCATGCCCTGGTTAAAGTCACATATCACTGAACATTAACTGAAGCTCTTGACCTGTATCTCCATGATTTTTTTTTTTTTTTTTTAATTGTGCTGCTGCTGATTGGCTGATTAGAGAACTGCATGAATAGGCAGTTGCACAGGTGTTCCTAATAAAGTAGACAGTGAATTGTATATTGATTCACCATAGTGTGGGTTATTTTATGTAGATTCATGACATGTAATCCCAATCCACCCCCCAATTGCAGTTCCTGGTTGCAACACTACAGAATGTGGAAAAGTTCAATGAGGGTGAATACTTATGCAAGGCACTGTATAGAGCAAACAAGCTTGCTAAAGAGAAGGGTTCAGTTTTACACTCTGTACCATGTTGGTGGTATTATCAAGCAGCGTTCACTCTGACTGTAGTGAGCAGAATGTAATGTAGGATATGACTCAACACGTGCGGTGGCCTGGGAAACCGTGATGCAATTTTGATGAAATTTCACGTTATGTAATTTTGGCATTTTCTACTAAACAGTTCTGAAAACCAGAGACCTGAACTGAAATATTTCTCTTTTACATGCATCTCAACCACAAGTAAAGTTCTAGCATTTTGATGGCTGGTTACCCTAAAAGTTAAAAAGAAATTCCAACTCCAGTGCTGAAGTGTCAGACATTGACAGCCAGCATCTGATTACAAACTGATTGGGATTATATCTGTTTCGCCAGAACACTTGATCACTGTGAGGAAATCACACTTGGTCAGTTTGCCCAAGTGTGTTTTCCTCACACTTGGTCAGTTTGTGGAAGTTGAGGAAATCACACTTGGGCAAACTGACCGTTTACTGCTGCGTTTGATAAACGGTCAGTTTGCCCAAGTGTGTTTTCCTCACACTTGGTCAGTTTGTGGAAGTTGAGGAAATCACACTTGGGCAAACTGACCGTTTACTGCTGCGTTTGATAAACAGTCTTCTTCCCCAGCAATTAAAAATGGGGACAGAAAGACAGACCCTGTAGCATAGCCAATAAATGTATGGAAAAGAAAAAAAAATGGTTTCTAAACATGAACCATCAGCAGAATGGTGAAGAAGAAGGATGAAATGTGCAGAACTGTGTGTTTTCTTCCCACAGCAAATTCAAAATCAGTGTATTTCTCTGCTGGTGGTCGAGAGTGGTGAACCCAAGGCTGTTAACCTAATTGGTAACGGTTACACATTAAAAGGTATAGTGCATTTCAAAGGCCGGGATAACATTAGGAGAATTATATTAATAACTGCAACACATTTATATTAATATAACTGCAATTCTTTTTCTCCCCATACAAGCATAACCCTAACTATAACTTGTGTCCACTGTCCTCAATGCACTGTGCAGTGTGGAGACAGGGATCAGTATGTGGTATTCGCAAGACTATCTTGGGTAAAGCCAAATCTAAATTAAACCCCAGCACTGACTCTGCCTTAAAGGTCACACATCCTAGTCTTCACTGTCAAAAGGTCGGAGGTCGTCAGCGAAAAGGTTGCTTAGCAT
Organism: Pangasius macronema; assembly: GCA_037577455.1. NCBI lineage: Eukaryota > Metazoa > Chordata > Actinopteri > Siluriformes > Pangasiidae > Pangasius > Pangasius macronema. The sequence continues at coordinate 21,196,283 of CM074945.1, forward strand.
TTTATAAGGATCATGGGTCAAACAGAAACTGGAAGATAAAGGTCAGGCAGGTCAGAGGATTAAAATAAACTAACTTTTTTTTTTTTTAAAGTAACAAAATCTCAGGCGTTGCTATTTGACTTTGTAGCTGTAGAGCACCATTGACGTGAGAGAGCTGGCTGGGAGAGAAATGTGAAGACATGTTGAACTTTGGCTGGTTGAAGTCCGTGTGTGTGTGTGTGTGTGTGTGTGTGTGTGTACACAGTAAATATAAGTTTTGACTTTATATTGATTAAAAAAAAAGCCTCACTTGAATAAACCAAGGAAAGACCTACATCACCTACATTATAAATATGAAGTGTTGCGAAGCCTTCAGGATGTCCTTATATGGGCAGAGACAGCGGTATTGCTTAAACTGAACTTTATCTCAACTACACTGATAGTAAGTTACACCGCAATGGACCAAAAGTCACTAGAGGAGCAGCGTTACTGCGTTTCCGGGGTTAGAAACGAAAAAACCGTTTCGCTTCCATATTATATATAGTCATGAAGATCCTGAAAAAAACACAATACTAATTCTTGTTTGTTTCCGGGACCTGAGCGTGGCTACGTGCTGCCGAACACACACTCACACACACACACTCACACACTCACACACACACACACTCACACACACACACGCCCACCGGCAGCTGTCAGCTCAGGCCTCTCCGCAGCATCCCTCTGCAACAACACAGCTGTGGCCACGATTAGCGTTAAAGCTAGTGAATAACCGGTGACAAAAAAATAATAATAATAAATTAATTTTAAAAATTAAATAAATAAACGACGTTCACACGTTCAATCCACAATCTTCCACCTTAAACACACACACACACACGACCTTGGTTCGCATGGTAACTCGAGTTAGCCAGTTAGCTACCGCGTTAGCATGTAGTCATCCAGTCTGCTTTTGCACGCACGCTACAGATCAGCATCACTGACAGACTGTATGGACTGATACTTAACAATCTGTTCAGAAGAAAACTAGTGAGGAGACAGAGGTGACAAATCCCTGCTTCAATTCATCCCGCAAGCTGAATACTACTACACTACTTCAGTGTTTGGAGGTGTGTGTGTGTGTGTGTGTGTTTTCCGGAGATAGCAAATGTACTGGACTGTAATGTCTCAGTTTTATAAATGGATTTGTCGACACTTGCTGTACATTAACTAGCTTTCTAGCTCTGTGGACACCCGGAAGTGACGGAAAGACGGGAGTTATGCGTTCAGGAAAGGACTCGTACAACATTTCGCCTTGCTGTCATTTTGTCTTGTCTCACCGGTGTCTGCGTGGAGCGTAGCGCTGTTCAGAGTGTTGATGAGCTCCCCAAGGCTTTTCTTATCGCCGTTCATCTTCCAGTTTCCACCGACGAAAAACTTCCTGCCAGTCATGATTGCAGAAACGTGAAGCACCAACACACAGCCTGCTGGGTTAACAGTAAAGCCAAGGTGACCTCAGGAGGAGAGAACCTGTCGTCTCTCTTCAGGGACATCCTCCCAATATATCTCCTCGCGTTTCGGGGCGGGTGTCTGTCGGGTGACCGGCGCAGCGCCGAGGAGTCAGAGTGGGGTGTGTTCCAATTCAGACACACCACAGCTCCGGTGTGCACTTCCCCTTTACCACCTGCACGTGGTCGCTTCCCTGTTTCACATGGGGTGAAATTCTTTTGTAAAACTTTGGAGAAATGTATTGTTTGGTTTCACTGACTATGACAGAAAGGTCAGCTCTCAATTTTATTTGATCTGTTTGATTATTATTTTAACCAAATTTTACATTCATAAATCAAAATTCACCACCAAAAAAACTAACTTTTTAGAGCTATCAATAAATCCCTGAATGTTCTAATAAAAAAGCTGTTAAAACATATAGTTCTTTTAAGCTTTAGACATTTGAGTAACTCTTTATTTTACTTATTTATTTATTTGCTTTATTTTCTTATTACTTCTTTATTTTTCATCTACCGGTCCCCTGGTGCTTTCAGGTGTTTTTGTATGGTGTACACAAGTTGTTCACTTCACTTCACTTCACTTCACTTCACTTCACTTCAGATCACTTCACCTGTTGTATACCTGTCTGATTTTCAATAATGTTCTTTAAAAAAAATCTTCTGTAACATGCAGTAGCTCATGGGTCACTCTGCATTCACACCATGTCAGAATTACCGTAATTACTAGATGACAACCTGGACGTTCTACTCAGAGCTGGGTTAGGGTACTTCTGTACGTGTGAGATGATGTTGTTGACAACTGCAAAATGCATAATTACAACATTAAATTACATTTTTTGTGCTATTGCTAAATATTGAATAATCTTGCATTATTAAGACATTAATAATTGTCAATTATACAAATTATTACACAGAAATATTACGAGATTACTACTTAACTACACTTTACTGTTGCTGCCATGTGACCCGGAAATTGACCCGGAGACAGAAATTAGACAGTTTAGAGCTCCTATTGGCTCCTCTTGCATTGCAGTCTGACACTAAGTAGAGCGGCTATTTAATTTTTTTTTAAAAAAGCATATTTTTGTAGCACAGTCATGGTTTGTAACTAGACATACCAAAAGAATACAATACTCATGCTATATGTCACTGGACAATAAAGGTGAGAGGCCCTGTTGTAACCTGTGGCGTGAGATGAATTGTGGGATTTCTAGCAGTAGGGGGCACCGTGAGGGTATTTACTGAAATAGGACAAACAGAAAGACTTTAAAAAAAATTAATAAAAAAAAGTAGTTTTGTTGCAATTTTGTCACAACACCATTGAGACTTCAAGATATCCAGCATTTCCTAAATTGAGCTGCTATTTGTGTTATTCATTATTTTTCCCCAAAGTGAAACTTGGAAAACAGAAAACAGAGATCAGGCTGGTGCATAGACATTTTGGGAGACACATCACCCCACCTACACACACACACACACACACACACACACACATTCATTCATTCATCTTCAGTAACTGCTTATTCCTGATTATGCTCACTGTGGATCTGGAGCCAATCCAGGCAACACTGGGCATATGGCAGGAGAATTGACCCCGGGTGGGACTCCATTCCATCACAGGGAACCATCTTCTTCTTCTTCTTCTTCTTCTTTTGGCTTTTCCCTTCAGGGGTCGCCACAGGTTTAGTAGTGAGAGGTGGATAGGGATAGTTCTGCATCCTCAACACTTGCACCCACTAGCTTCATATCCTCATTTATATCACAGGGAACCATACACACATTTATTCAAACCTAGGGGCAGTTTAGTGTAGCTAATCCACCAACCTGCATGCTTTTGGTGGGAAGAAGCCAGAGACATCTTGTGGAATCCACGCCACAAAGAACTGAGGCTGTTTTGTAAGCAAAGGGAGACCCTGCCCAGTATTAGTACAGTGTTCCTAATAAAATGCTCAGTGAGTGCATTTTGATAATGAAAAGATAACAGTATAGAAAATAAGCAGAAAGTCTCACAGTGCTATTATTAAAGCCATCCTACAGCAAAATTTCTTAATACTGAATATTTTAGTAGTATGGTGTACTTAGTTTCATAAGCAAGTGTCAGATCTTTGACAGATGTTAATAAAGAGGATATAATGGCGTAGGAAATATGCAGAATGTGCAATTTGCCTACATCTAATTGTCTCAAATGCTAAGTTCACAGAACCATTTAAAAAAAAAAATCCCACAATCAGTTTCCTTCATATTAAGTATGTGATAAAGTGTTAGACTTAGTTTCAGACTCAGTTATTTTGAAAGCTAGGAGATAACACTATACTGCAAATAAGTGAACTGCAGTTTTACAGAGCCATTGTATAAAAATCCTTCTTACTGATTTTTTTATAGTATATTACACTCAGTTTCATATTCAATTATCAGATTTTTTTTAGAACAAGGAGAAAATGGTGTAGGAAATAATGAGAATTTTCACAGCGTGCCTTTCTATAAGTGACATTAGCCCAATTCATGTGTCATCCACAGGCATGACATCGTAACTACTGGAGCTTTTCATTTCTCGTTGTAATGAGAATTTTCTCATAATGACTCAATGTTTTCTCAATTATTACTATGACTACCCTTACAAAAAGAACACACCGTCATGTCTCGAAGACATCTAAACCATGAAAGGTAGATTTTAATAATAATAATAATAATAATAATGCATTCCACTTATGTTTTGGATTTCTAGCATACAAGATCGCTGTAATAAAAAAGATAAGCAGAAGGGGAGAAAAAACATGTCTTAAATTAACTACATTTTAAATTTAAGTGCCTGGGGGACAATAGGTTTGTCAGCTATGGTACTAAAACATCTGCCTCCCACTGAAGTCAGACTGATATTAGGCACCAGCAGTAGCTCAATTTACGTGGATCTGGGCAACTGAGCTCAGAAGGGGGGCGAAACCGTGTAATGTTTGAAAGTGAGAAGTAAGAGTTTGCATTGATTCTCTGTGAGATGTGTAACCTGGTTTGATCAGTAATCAATTGATTTGTAAGGTGAAGCATAACTACACACACAGATTCTCTCTCTGTCACTCACTCTCCATGTCTCTCTCTCTCTCTCTCTCTCTCTCAAGACACATATTTCATTGATAAGCAACAGCTTTGCACATGTAATGACAGATTTCCACAGGACATCCTGTACTTGTACCCATATTTAATTCTTATAACACGTGTTATGGACAGTCAGGGATACGATTGACAAGATATGCACGTGTTAAAATAGTAGGGCACCATTTATTATGTGGCGATCTTTACATCTTTGTTAAACTATCTTGCCTTTAAAGGTGCTTTACTAAAAAGCATTGCTGTTGCTACTGAAGATATTACTCTAACCTTTAACAGGCAGACAGGATTAATCAGCTGCCCGTAATAACTATACTATATGAAACATGTGTGAGATTCACAATTTGAACATTCTTTTTAATTATGATTTTTGCTTCCAATGATCAATTTTCATATTAAAAATATATCCCTGTTCAGATATGACTATCATAAATACACTATGTGTAAAACTGAATTGGACAATTATTGATATAAATACTTTATTTTTATATTTTAACCTAAATTAACTTTGCACAAATGTTGTTCTGTAGACTATGGACCAACATTTTCTTAGAAGATGTTTCTGGCTATTGATCAGAAACTGTAGACTGATGGCTTCATTCATCAGCTGTTTTTTTTTTCCTTCAAAGGGTGATCATTACCATAATTTCAGACACTAGCTCATTTATAAAGCCAGACTTTGAGAAGTGGTGGCTCCTTAATATCTTGAGTTATTTTAACTTAAGGTGATATTTTATCTGCAAAAACTATGCCTAAACCCATGCAAAATATGCATATACCATACATTTTCTAATAAAGATTTAATGAAATTACAATATTTTAATAAACTGATATATTACAGTCTGACTATTTGGTGCACAAACAAACAAACATGAGTTGATAGGTAAACGACTTTTCGTGCTACAAAAATTTTATACGTCTAAATACGTTTATTAGTTTCTGTTAAATAACTAAACGCAAATTAAATAACATGTTATATTGATATGAATGAAGGAAAGAATAAGCTTATTAGGGTGTGTTACCTGTCCTTACTTACCCTGCCCTAATTAATGTCATGTAGGTTATGAATGCATAATTTATGACATTATAAATAGCTTTTAAACTGTCAAATGATGTATTATCGTTATTTAATTAAGTTATGATATTTTTCGTTGTTTTTCGTAAGATTTTGACGCAAGTCCCGCCCATTTGCTTTTACTTCCTGTCCTCATCGTTGCTTATTGTTGCTAGAGTAACGGAGCTCGTCAAATGGCAGCGGTTATACAGAGTGACGTCACATCAAACGCCGGGATATGCACTTACCCATAAGCCCTTGCGCGCATAAGGTTTCGTGAGAATCTTTTATATTTTGTTGATGTGGAATTACTGTTTGTGTAACCACTCTTTAAAACTGTATATTATTACATGTTACATTCATAATGTGTAATATTTCAGCATTATTATTTACAGGCGGCACAGTGAATCTACCATGACTGAGCACACTATCGGACTTACTAAGATATGACACGGAAAAACGGTTACAGCAGGAAAATTTGCTCTTTTAGTATTTGTCCAGAAGGTTTCTTCGCAAGAAGAAGCCCCCATGTGGTGTAAATAATAGTCTGACAGTGCGTTGTTGTTTTTTAATTTTCCGAGTTATGAGTGAATTAAACAAACATTTGTATTTTGCACTTTAGTATTGTCTTATATTAGAAAACGAAGAGCAGCGAAATTGTAATTATTACTGTGAAGTAAAATACTTAGCGCTCATAAAAATGATATAGTTGCATAAAAAGCTTCTTATAATGCCTTTTAACATGGTGCTAATACTACCACAATCTTATTGTTTATTACAGTAATAGCTGCTGAGTAATCCAGTGGCTCTCTAACTGGGTGGGGGCGTGGTGTTGTTTCCAGGTTTTATATTTATTCTTCACAGAGTTTATTATTATTATTATTATTATTATTATTATTATTAATTAACAAGTTTAATTTTATCCAATTTTGTATAAAATGAGTGATATTCCGTGATTCTATTAAAATGAGTATACGAAATAATTTCAATCTACTCTGTTTTTCAAATTACCGACCTGACATAAGTAATTTTACTTACACATGACTCCGCCAGTCACAGTAAAGGACAGCAGTTTTGAAGGGATCCCTGGCTGTACAAAGTCTGAGAGTCCTGAGCTATACATCCCGAGTGTGGGTTTATCTTTTCAGCTCGCTGTGTTGCAATGACAGTGTTGTGAAATGTGTGTATGAAAAAGTGGAACAGAGTCAGGAGAGGAGGAGAAAAGGGAGGGGAGAACAGAAATACTATAACAGAGAGAGAGAGAGAGAGAGAGAGAGTGACAGACACAGAGAGAGAGAGAGAGAGAGAGAGAGAGAGAGAGCGGTGAGCTCGCGACCTGCCACACACAATCACGGAAACTCCCATCAGCGCCACTTCCGCCCACAAGAAACATGGCGTCTTCCTTGACGGAGAACCTGGCGGAATATTTAGGCTCGCCCGAGCCGGCAGTTCGACTAATTCTTTCTATTTTAATAGGTAAGCACAGTTTAACTCTTCTCGTAGCAAACTGTAGACATGTTCCGCTTTATGAAAATGAGCTGACCGCCGCCACACAGCTTTGTGTTCAGTGTAACTTAGTGAGCTGAACTAAATCCTGTGTAAGATCAGATAGCTGTTTGTGCTGTGAGCGCTTTTTAGTTTCCAGTGCAGCAGGAGAAAATGCAAAGCACTGCTGCACCACGTGGAGGTCGAGAAGGGCGATGTCAGCACTAGGCTCCATGCCTCCCTAGAAACACCTCCAGAAGAAACTCAATCACTCACTTATTTACTCAGTCACTCATTCATTCCCTTACTCATTTACTCACTCATTCAGTCTGGCCCTTTACTTCTGAATGCCTTCTTAAGACTTCCCCTTTCTGACGCCTTTATCTAGGATAATGACTTGGTTAAAAATTATGTATCTCGGGCGTTTTTGAGTCACATTTTGGACAGAGAGATTGTGTGAAAGAAGATACTGTAGGAGCTGAGTAAACATGTAGACTTTGGCCTGAAACATGGCCATGCATACTGATAAATGGCATTAAAATCGCATGACACATGTAGCCATGGTAAGCTATGGTGGGTTCACTGTTTTGTTCACCGTTTAACAGAAAAAGAAATGATAAAATATTCACACACCTCTAAATAGCTTGTGTGTTTCTTTGGTTAGTGGAAGTCAGCATATTTCGGGTCGATAATTTATGTTTTTTATAATATATGTTCTGTACGAACTTAACAAGACATTTTCGAGATATTCTGTAGTTTGTTTTTGTTAAAAAAAAGAAACATTTGGCCTTTGCCATCTGGGAACTCTGAATGGCGGGCTTCACACAAGGTCACCTGTTGACTCATAAATCTGTATTGAGGCACAGGGACAAACACCTGACCTGCCTGCGTTAAAAGATAAATCCAGAGGTTTCTCTTGAGCGTTTCTGAGGCAGATATTTTCTGTATGCTTTACTGTAGATGAGCTTCTTTTTTGTGGTTTTATTTTTTTTGGAAGATGTGTCTAATATACAGAGCAAGAATCAGGGGTGTAGTCATATATATTTTTTTTTACACGGGTGTCCTTGCAGTAAGACAGTGATGACATGAACCTTCACATTTCCCAGCAGGTGTTCTGTTATTATATGAAAGAGCCTGTCATGGTGAGATTTACTACGTTGTTCAGTTTCACATCATATGACAATGGTAGCTGCACTGACTACTAACGATCACAATGAAGACACTCTTTCTCCAACAGGACTGTTATTTCAGTTTTGTGGTTATACCAGAAGTGAAGAGAAGGCAAGTCATTTTCGAACTCACCTGAGACTAATTTACTGCTCCATGCTAATTTCTCACTGGGTTCTCTGCAGCCCAGGTTTGATTCCTGGCCAGGGAACCAATCCCAGCCACTGGGGTTGTGCTCAACAGTGCTGGTCCCAGGCCTGGATAAAATTGATGAGGGTTGTGTCAGGAAGGGCATCCGGCATAAAAGAATGTGCCAAATCAAATACGCAGACCAATGATCTGCTGTGGCGACCCCTTATGGGCTGATAGAGGAAAACAAAACAGTCCCAAGAGTGACTCCTAAATCACACCTTCACTCCTACTGGGATCATTGCCTGTCTAAAGCTGTATTCGGACAGCATTAGTTTAACCACTTCTCCACCCGATTTCATTAATAATGAACAGATAGAGACTTTACAATCAGGGTAGGGTTAGACCTACTTCGTGAGAGTTTTGTTGTCTATTGTTTAAAATGCAGAATATTTAAAGTATAGACGCCATTTGAAAGCACTTCTGAAAGAAGCGACACTTCTGGTTTGCATTAAAGATGTGAGGTGTATGTAGTTCAGCTAGAGCTTTAGGTGTGACAACTATGCATACGTCATGAAGATGCTTCCATCTCCATGATTTATTTATATAGAGATCACTTATTCCATGAGCATAGATTATCACTGCTACAAATATATAATCGCATCCCGCAGCAGCATTACTTAACAGGCAAATCTCATCCCTCCAGTATAGGACTTAAATAGTTCTGCTGTTAAGCTAATAGGTAAATAACACTTTGTGCAATAGGTTTTGCTTGAGGATGTGTTGATGGCATGAACTTTTGTGAACTATGGGGTAGGTTTATTTCACAGACATCCGTCTTATCTGTCCATCAACCTCAGTGGATGGGAGTTGTTGGATATTATCAGTGGTTTATGGGGAGTTGTGTAACTGAAGCAGGCTGGCTCTGGCTTGGGCTAAGAACCTTTGTAAGTTAGCTTCAGCATTTCAGTACAAAGTCCAATAAAGTAAACTGCTAGTTATAGACATGGAGAGTAGCAGTGGAGTGATACAGGCACCTTCAGAATGCTAGACCCAGCTAGCTAGGTCTATTACAGTTGTTGTCTAGCTAACATTACTGCACATATGCCTGGGTTATTACCCTGAGCATGGATATTATTCCTGAGAGACCTTCTGGTTTGCTGTTTGTTTAAGTCACTGTCTAGACCAGTTCTCAATCTTTTTTTGCTTACAGAACCCCACACCAATAATAGTTTATGTGAAGTACCACTTTACCAGGCTGGGTTTCTTTTGGAAATTAAAGGAACATTTAACACATGACAGATTTATTCTACTATAAACAGTTAATTATTTGGATTGTGTTCAGTGGAAGAAATGGGCCTGTATTTTTGAGTTTTGGTTTTCAGTTAAAAAATTTTTTGCTTGGCTTTTCTAGAATGTGTGTGATTGATTTTTTATTTTTTTTTTGGCGACTTGCTTCTTATGCTTTCATCCCAGGCGCACTCAAACCTAAAAGCAACAAGGACAGAAATTAATATTTCGACCAAGGTCGAGTTATTAAGAATGAACCAATGAATTATTTAAAAATTAATCACATTATTTCTCTATAGTTCTAATTACAGTAAATTGCTTTCTGGAAAAAATAATGCTCTTTACTTTTTCCCCTTAGACGTTTTCGTGTTCCTTTTTTTTTATTTTTATTTTTTATAAGTATTCTTTGTAGTGCCCCATTTGAGAAAAAAACTCATCTAGATGCATGATTAGCTTTCAAAGAAGGACAGACCGCCCTCCAACATGTGCTGAGTTGGACTGGGGATAAATGACTTTTTGTTGTTACACTCCCATAAACCAGTGAGAATAGGTCATTTTTTTTTCAGTGTTTATTTATGAAATATTGTCTTAAGCATGAACCTTCATAAATTTCTATTTTCTAATCCGAGTCATTGCTCCTCAATTATAAGCAGTGTTCAGTACAAAAGGAAAAGTTAACTGTAACATTATCTGACTGTTCCGATCTAATAGGTTACACCTATTCACCCAGTGTGGACTATTGTAGTGTTTATTTAGCTAATAACATGTTAGTAACACTCTGTGTGAAGGCTATATATTTAAACTTGTCAAATATTATTGATATATTAACTTGTGTTTTGCCTGTAATTCCCCCTTACGGTTCTGAAAATCTAACATTTAGAACAAAGCCTCCTGCACACAACACCCAGCATGCAGCTGATATTCTTACAAAGAATATCCTAATTAACTACATGCCTTTTTGCATAATATCTTACTTTGGAATAAAATTCTCACTCTCTTTCTCTCTCTCTTTCTTCACAGGTTATCCTTTTGCGCTGGTGTACCGGCGGTTTCTGTTCCATCAGTCTCCATCTGTTATTCATCTATTCCACGCTGTCTCAGGCCTGTCTTTGGCTGTGTTCAACTTTGGTGAGACAGAAGGAAAAATGAGGGGAAAGGGCAGGAGATTTAGAATGGAGACAGTGCTATGTTTTAACTGCTCTATATGGCCAAAAGTATGTGGACACCTGATCATCACACACACACATGTATATTCTTCCCCAGACTGTTGGCTTTGTTTCCATTTGTTTCCCTTCACTGGAACTAAGAGGCCCAAACCTGTTCCAGCATGATAATGCCCCTGTGCACAAAGCATGGTGTGCCAAGGTTGGAGTGGAAGATCTCGAGTGGCCTGCACAGAAGCCCTGACCTCAACTCCTCTGAACACCTTTGGGATGAACTGAAACACCAACAGCGCACTAGGCCTCCTTGCCCCAAATCGGTGCCTGACCTCACTAATGCTCTTATGGTTGAATGAGCATGCCTTCCCAGATGAGTGGAATAGAAAGGGGACTAAATCTGAAATGGGATGTTCAACAAGCACATATGTGTGTGATTGGTCAGGTGTCCACAAAGTTTTGGCCCTTAGTGTTTCAACTTTTTAATCATAATTTGGTGTATTTGCCAGTCTGACGATGCAGTAAGTTTGTTTCCCTATATTAAGTGAAAGGACAATTTCCTTTTGTAAAAGGACAGAAAGGAAGGAGTAAATTAGGTGAAAGGTCCTAACCTTGTGGTAGTCAGTTTCTCTTTGCAGTAAAACCCACAAGGAAGGATTAAGGCCTTGTTGGTATGCAATTGGTCAAAGCTATGTCTCAAAGTGCATACAAATTTCAAATAGTGTGTATACACTAAGAAATGTAACAAGATGTAGAGTACTATTAGTCTCAAGGCTCTAAGTAGTGGCAGGAGAAGAGGCAGCATTATGAAAGGTTGTCCCAACAATTTAGGACACTGCAGAATAATTTGGGTGAACATTTTAAAAGGTTTGGCGCTTGTCCCTGTGGATATTGGTGTCATAAGGTATAACATGGTAACATGTTCCTTTCTGTGCAAATTGTGTTTGACTTATACCTTCCTACAAAATTATTGGCATCTTTTAGGTACATAGTGTACAGTCCAAGAGCATAGTGTGTGATTTGAGACATGGCTTAAGATTGAATACAGCTCGAGTGAAAGGATGTTATGACTGACTGTATTATTAACCTGTGCTTATTTTATTTTTTAACGCTTCCCTGGCCTTAACAGCAGGTGTGTCTATTCTCTGCCTGATTATTTATCTGAATGTCTTTTGTTGATGTCTGCCATCTTTTTTTGGTCCTTAACCCTCTACTGCATGAATTATTTATTTATTTTTTATGGATTTTTGTTACTTGAATTAGTTCAAGAAATAAAAATNAAAATTAAAAAAAAAAAAATTAGGGGGGTAGTTTGTAAATTGTTGCCATATGGCAACAATATGCAGTAAAGGGTTAAGGTGTCTGGCTGTGTTTTCATTTAAACATTTCGCAGTTTTACAACAAATTTACGAAAAGTGGACAAAAGAAATTTGAATGAGTATGTGTTTCCACGAATGCGGTAATATGAAAAGCCAAGAGGTGACGTACAAGTGATTAGGGAGAAAACTGCAATGGGCAAGGCTGTTTTTCTGAACACCACTGGCGTAATAGATGAATTTAGTTTATTTTCATTCATTTGTAATTTGTAATTTCCATCATTCATTTCCAAATCTTCTTCTTCTTCTTTCGGCTTTTCCCTTCAGGGGTCGCCACAGAGAATCATCACTCTCCACCTATCCCTATCTT
>CM074945.1:21208918-21220310 GCA_037577455.1 Pangasius macronema
CCCACACTCAGAGCACTGATACCCTGCAGAGAAACAGCAGGTTTGAATACACAGCTCACAAATTATACAAATAAACATACAGAATTCACACAAATAATAAAACAGGATGACAGAGCATTATTATAAAGAAAGGACTAAAAGTGAAGAGCATTTATGGTGATTGTGAATGTTAGGCTGTGTTTTACCTTGGTTTGAGGGGTAACTGTGTGTAGTCTCCACTTCAGTAGGGAGCTCTAGACACTTCTGGCTGGACTGAACTTCATATACTGAGGTTTAGACATTAAGAGAACAATTGTACAACAAATTCTGAATTTTCTATTTTAGACAGAAAACTTATTATTTATACCTACATACTGTATCTAAGGCAGCTTCTGCCCACATGTTACCAAAAGAGTAATATTACAGAAAATCCTTACAAATGTTATGCTTATCAAGATATTTGATGACAATATAGAAGCCACACCAGAAGTCAGCCAATGATATGCAAAATGCATGTCTGATATATTAACAGTGCAATTGTTTTGTATCTGACAGGATATATACAAAATTGAGAGTGATTAAAGTTTTTCATTTTAGCTTAAATTTGGAATAACGTACAAAGCACCAACTATCCAAAACAGTCTTATTTTGAAGTGGGTTTCTCCTTAGTATCAGGAGAATTTTTTCCATCATATTCAAGGCTGCACAATGGTGTCTCATTTGTGTACCATCTAGTGGTAAGGCCAAAAATTAACCAAACACTGACCAAAGAAGGTGGAAAAAGGCAAATAATTCAACATGTTGAACAAGGGCCGGCAAATGCTTGCTCTTTAGATGGTATTATGTTATAATAATGAACACAGCTCCAACATTTGTTGAAGGGTATGCTGTCTCTTTTTGTGTGTCTGTGTGTTTTTTTTTACCTTTTGTTAATGAATTCATGTATACATCTGGTTCTTGCAAAATTTGCATTTTGGTGCATATTTTACAGTTTTAGAAAATAATAATAAAAAAAAAAATAAATAAGAAAAAATTATACATTAAAATGTCAATGCTGTCCTTTAAGCCAGGCATCCACCTCTATTCCTTCCTCCACAGTGTGAATAAAGTGATTATGGAAAGCTAATGTCCTTTATATTTTCTTTATTTGCGTCAAGACTGGAGGTGCATGTGTTGTTGATGTTGTTGATCATACACTTTATTGTTTACAGCAGCACTAGTTTGGTGTTAACGAGTCAGTAACCTGCTAACTATTAACGTTTTACTTACACTTTATAACCAAGGCAAGAACCACAGCCAGTAAGAGCACAGAGAGAATGATGAAAACAGCGGAAATCCTCTTGTACAGACCAACTCTCCAGTTATCATCTAAACATAAACAGAAATAAAGAGTGAGCTCAACCCATGGTGTGTAGAAACAGCTGAAGTTAGTACAGTACGTGTAATGTGTAATTAATTTTCATCCTTCACCTGGGGTCAGTTCCTCCAGTCTACAGACACTTTCACATTTATTCACATTTCACAAAATGTAAAGTGGTGGGCTTTCATGTAACTCAGCAGGATTTAATGTACAAACTTCAATGTTCACTCTCCCTTTAATATAGAGTTCCTTGAAAAAGTATTCAACCCACTTAAAAGTCATCCAATTCGTCTGGATTACAAATTATACTTACACAGATTTTTCCAGCCAGTATTTTTATTTCAATCCTTAAAGTTAATTTTAAGCAGATCTGCTTGAATAACTGTTTTTGGGTGATTTTTACCCATTCTTCTTAGCAGATTTGCTCTAGATTGTTGAGGTTTCATGGATGCTGCTTGTGGACTGCAAATTTCAAATAGTGCCTGAGATTCTCAATTAGCTTAATAGGATTAATGTAACTTGGCCAATGTAGAACATTCATCTTTTTGTTGTTCAACCACTCCTGTGTTGCTTTGGCCTTGTCTTTGGGATCATTGTCCAGTTGAATGGTGAAATTTCCCCCAAGCTTTAGTTTTTCAGCAGACTAAAGCAGGTTGTCTTGCAGTATCTCCCTGTATTTTGCACCATCAATCCATCCTTCAATTTTATCTTGATGGCCAGGTCCTGCTGAGCGCCATCTTTGTCTCATCTGACCACAAAACCCTATCTCACATGTTAGTTGGGTACTTCTGATGCTTTCTGGCAAAAAACAGATGTGCAGATGTGTTTTTTCTTCAGTAATGGCTTGATTNGAGTGGTCCCATAAAAGCCAGTTGTATGCAGAGCTCTTGATATCATTGACTGCTGCACCTTCACACCTTCATGGGTCTTTTATCCATAAAACTTTTTTTTAATGATTCACAGACAGAGGCCCATTGTTAGCCAGGTTGTCCTGATTAGGGTAATATCTTTCTTCTGTGTAAAAAAGGAGCTTCCACAGCACATTGAATACTTAGGCATTTTTCAGTTAGTTATTTTTGTCAGAATATTTTCTTACATAAATCCAATATCACTTTAATTTAATTAATTTTGAGTGTCAGTCTTTTTAAAATACAGTATGACACAGCACAAAATATCAAAGTATCATTTGTAATTCAGACGAATCTGATGGCTTTTAAGGGAGTTAAGTCCTTTTGCAAGGCACTGTATTATGCATGCAGCTTGGGAATGTGGAAAGTTCTGTACTCGTCTCCATAGTAACCTCACTGCCTGTGTGAGACCTCAAATTGAGAGCAACAATAGCACTGAAAAGCACTTGAAGAAAAATGAAAGAATAAAGAGCCCCTTTGATTTGTCCCAAGCCTGCATCCTCATTCCACTCAGAACCCACAAGAGTGATACGCTGGTGCCGAAACTGGGATTTAAGGAGGGGCTAACAACTTCCAGTGGCAAACTTGCTGGTGTACCCAGACCTGAAGAGAGCCATCTTTTAATGGGTTGGTAACATGCCCAAACAACATCATCATGGTTACATTCACTGATGTACAGTGAGCTCAACCACCTGTTTGCTTTGCCCAGCAGCTCTGAGACACGAGTCAAAGGTGGTTACTGGCAGAGGGGCAGTAGAGTAGTTTGTCACCTGACTGCCTGAAGGGATGGCAGAATAGGTCCAGTGCTTCTTGGAAACTGGGTTCCTTTGTTCCCTTGGTGAGGGACTAGAATTAATATCAGTCTGAAAACACTGTTGGGGAGGTAGTATAGTATGAAAAACACACAAGACTACATAATTGTTTGTTTAATAACAGAGTGGTAATTTAAGTACTTCATGAAGAGATAGGTCTTGAGTCATCATTTGAAGACAGCCAGCAACACAGCTGTAAATATATCTAGGAAGTTCATTCCATCATCTAGGTGCCAGAACAGAGAATAGCACTGATAAATGCCTTCCTTGTACCCTGTCAGCATGTCAGTTTAGCAATATGAGAGAAAGACAGCTGATTGTGCATGGTTACCCCCAAGGTTGCAGTGACAGATGGTGAGATCTGAGAGTTGTCCAGGGAGATTACAACATCCTGATGTGGGGATGTTGACAGTTGACTGTTGATTGCAGTTGGTACATGACCAGATGTTATGGAGTCATTAATGAAGGAGGCAAAGGCATCAGTAGTCAGGAAGGATGGTGTAGGGGGAGATGAAGGGTTAAGGAATGAAGATGTTGTGGAGCTTGCGAGGATCTTGTGCAGATGATTCCAGCTTTTCCTTGTAAAAAGTGGTCATAGCAGAAGTTACATTAGATGAGAACTTGGCCAGGATAGAACAGTATGAGACAAGTTCTGTATCAAATTGTGATTTCCTCATTCTCTCTCTGCTGCTTCTAATTCTCTCTGGTTGCTGTGCAAAAGATACGACAGCCAAGGAAAGCTGCCGGATCCAAGGGTAAGAAAGCTTCCTGGGTTTAGGAGATAGAAGGCAGAGAAAGTCCATGGATGAGGAAAGTGAAGAGAGGAAAGTGTTGTGGCTAACTCCAGTGGTAAAGAGGAAAAGTAGTCAGGTTCTGGAAGGGATGATAGGGTGCAGAAAGCTATGGAGGAATGGAAGATAAAGTGGAGCTTCTAATGAGTGGGAGAAAATTATTGATAACTGGAGATGGGTGACTGAAGACCAGGTCCAGGACATTTCCTCCCTTGTATGTGAATGGGCAGCTGTTTGAATGTCAGGGAGAAAGAATGCAGAAGTGGGAGAAGCAAGAGGACTGGAACTTGTCAGAGGAGAGGTTGAAGGAGAGTGAGAGGGGTGCTGCCAGTCGGGAAAAGACTGAGAAGCATGTCCATTTCTTCAAGAAAGTCTCCTATGGGACCAGGAAGGCAATAGATGACAATGTTGAGAAGGTTGATCAGAGAGTTAACTGTAACTGCATGGAATTTGAAGGATGAGAGGTTGAGATGAGACAGAGAAAGACAAAAGTAAAGGACAAAAATCTCAAAAGACAAAAGACAAAAATCTCCAAGAAAAAAGCAAAACTGTACCACTACCCCAGCCAGTTTCACATGGAGTGTGTGAGAAAGTATAGGCAGAGGACAGAGCAGCTGGTGTAGCCGAGTTCTGTGGAGTGATCCAGGTCTCAGTTACTGCCAGAAAGTGGAGAGACATTTAGAGACATCCAAAAGGTATGCTTGCCGCAAAAGAAAAAAACACAGGAAATCACCAAAAGAACAGAAGCATGATGGTGGCAGCATCTTGGTTTAGTGCTGCTTTTCTTCATCCAGAACTGGGCTTTAATCAAGCTGGAGGGAATAATGAAAAGCTCCAAATACCAGTTGATTTTGTTACAAAACCTTCAGGCATCTGCTAGAAAGCTGAAGATAAAGTTTTGCAATGGCCCAGCCAGAGCCCAGACCTGACTGAATTGATCCATTTGAAAATCTGTGGGTTGACCTGAAGAGGGCTGTGCACAGGAGATGCCCTCACAGTTTGATGGATCTAGAATGTTTTTGCAAGGAAAAGTGGGAAAATATTGCCAATTCAGAGTGGTGTGAGTGGTGTGAGTGGTGTAATAAAATCAAAAGGCACTTCAAAAAAGCTTTATTTTAGGGGTGTGCACACTTATGCAACAAGGTTATTGAACTAGTTTTACTGATGTTTCATTAAACAATATTCTGATTAATTTATTTGGCTATTTATTTAGTTATTTTACTTTTAACAATTAGATGCCTAGAAACCTTTGTAGAAAAATAGAGACTTTAGTATATTTATTATTTGCATCTTAATATAAAATCATGTAAATTAATATTTTAGTATTTCTGAGTGCCATAACTGATTTGTTTATGTTCATCTTAAAACCGCCATAAAGGAACTGTTGGCAATATATAAAAAACAAAATAAGTCATGTAGAATGTAAGGGATATTTTCACTTTATTTAACCACTGGTCTGACACCATTACTTTAAAAAAGTCACAAACTTTAACTTATTTATTATTTATTAAAATCTTATTTATTAAAATTTTAATGATTATTTCCAAAAATCAGCCTTGTATGGGAGAATTGTCTACATGTTTGAACGTTTGTTTGACATTGTAAGGTCAAAAGGTCACTGACTTTAATAGATTTAGTTATTTTCATATTATGTTCATGTTAAAATGAATATGTAATCAATGAAATAAGTATGTAAACTGCATGGATGGTTTCTGAACCATACCTTAAGAGGAGGAAAGGAGAAACAAGGGACAAGGACATGGACGGTTTCTGAACCATACCTTAAGAAGGGGGGGGAAGAAGGACACAAACATGGATCATGTTACATCGACAGAGATTTCACGAGCCGCCAGTGAACTCTTTGCAATATGGGGATGTTATCTTTGACACTACCCTTTTCTGTGAGACTGCACAAAACAACTTCAAATATGGTCATGGGAGGAATAAAAGTAACGGGTATGAAAAGATGGAGTTTTTCATTGAAAATGAGCCATAGGTGTGGTGGAGACCAGCTCCAGGAAAAGGAGGGAGTGTGTGGCCCAGAAGGCTTGGACTACTAGTACTCACTGAGATAGACAAGAGGAGGCAGAACTGGTCATGGAGAGAGGCTTTACTAACTGACATATTTATAAGACTGGGGTATCATCTGGCATTGTGAGTATGTTATGGAGATGCATAATGCTTTACTTTTAGAAATACTGCAATTCTTTAACTTAGAGCAAGAACCTACTATGCACACATTGATACATGACTATGCTTAGACAAACTATCATAGTATTATGCTTCAAAGGTCTGATAGACACAGTATGTGATGGTTATGTGCCACAGTAACCTTGTGACTGTGATTATATTAATGGACCTATTAGTATTAAGACTGAAAGTTTACTTACTTCGAGAATGTGGCTATCTTGATGCTTCTTTGCATAATGCTCTTTGTGGACTTTCCATCGTATAGTTAAGGGAGTGCTATGATTGCTTTTCAGTGTATATTTCATAAATTCCAAATATTACATTTAAATTTATTTGTTTATAATTTTAATTCAAAATTAAAGATTCCAGATGGCAGAATTGGTGTTAGTTTATGGATCATGGAAAAACATGTCAGTGAGCAACTTAAATCATATCAATGAGGAATCTATTGAATCAAATATCAGTGCTTTTGTTAACTTATACTTGGATAATTGCACAACTGATTATGTAATAATTAATTTGTTGTTGTTGTTGTTTTTAATAAATCATATAATCTTTATATTACCCTGATTTCTGGTTTACTGTGCATAAGTGCATCTGAGAATGGTATTAAATGTTTTTATAATGCCTTGAGCATTTCTGAGATGTAATATTTGCTTATAGTAAGATTGTACTACACATCCTCAGAATTTCTGAGCTAGTGATACAGTGGTAAACCATTAAGGTAAATAGGGCTCTGCTAATGCCTTACTGGGAGGTTGTGTAAGGATTTCCTGGATATTTGCTAAATAATTCACACTGTTTATTTAGTAAAACCGAAACTTGAGTCAGCATCAGAGACTTTAAATGTACATTCAAACAGAAAGGATGTGATTGCAACATTTTAGTCCACCTTTGTCTGATTTGTTGCTAAAATATCATTAAAATACCAAATCTCTCATTTTGCATTTTGTTTTGCGTAAGTATCTCCTATGGTTTGAAACCTTTTATTGATAGTGTTATGTTAATAATAGTGTAGGGTAGAATTAAATTACATATTTAGATATAGATATACATCTTCAACACCTCCTTTGCCAAAATTTGCCAAAAGTTTGCAAGACCTTTGCAGATCTTATAGTTATATCTTATAGAATAGCTTTTTGTCATGTAATGATGGGAATGGGATGCTTGTTCCCCTAATGATGTTATGGTGTGTATTACAGTTTAAGTTATATACCATATATACCAAACACTTTCATGTTACCAAACACTTTCATGTTTCTTGTTATACACATTCACCACCCATCTTGTTTTCAGTGTGAATTTAACATGGATTTAAAGCTGAACTTTATGTAGCAGAAACACATTTAGTGTAATCCAAACGCAAATATTTGGTTAGTCTACATTTCACTGCCAAATTTGGAGCTTGGTTCAGTTGGGATTTTTGTTTGTTTGTTTGTTTGTTTGTTTGTTTGTTTGTTTGNTTGATTGATTGATTGTTTGTTTGTTTGTTTGATTGATTGTTTTATGTGTATATAAAAATAAGCCATTAATTTAGCCTCAGTATGTGTTTTGTTTCATTCTTGCAGTTGTAAAGGCATCAAATCTGTGTACTAATTACTAAATACTAAAATACATGGCCTACTGCTATATTGTGGAATAAACATTGTTGTACAACTTATTTATTTAAGTTGTAGCCTAATTACAGGTCAGCATACCAGGCATTAGAATCTTAAAACAATTTAAAGAACTGACCTTTAACCCTCAAACCTTTCCCTGAAACATAGCATACTTGTTTTAACAGAATTAAGATTTGTCATGTCATCATATTTAGCCTAAAAAAAGAACAGACTAATTTCAGCTTTGCTGTTGACCTGGTTTCTATTCTCTTTTTTTGACTTCTGTATTATTACAAGGTTGCAAATTAGGTATCCAAGACAGCTGGACATTTGCAAGGATCATAAATATTTTTTTAAGGTCTCCAATTCACCCTACATATAATCACCTTCTGACATGCATTAGACCTTATCACACACCTTAAATGTTCATTTAGTTAGTTCATTTAAACCTTTTGCTTAAATAAGTAGAATTTGTAATTGATCCTTATTACCTTTATTGTGTTTTAGAGTGGAACTGGTCATCGTAGTCATATAAACATTTTCTGATGAAGCCTTCAGTTTGCAGTACAAATTATCTTCTTCTGCTTCTTCGTCTCCTTGTGCTTTTTCTTTTTCTTCACCTGTCACAGGTTTTATGGAGAAAAAAAGGCAAAGTGGTCTAAATAATTCAAAATAATTGATTTATTGGTTTGTTAGTTTGTTATTGATAAAAAGGCTTTTAAATAAATTCCAATAAATCCATAAACATTTATGAATCTTTAATTCATAAACTAACATTTATGAATGATTGTAAACACCTTGTAGAATGTGAGGGATATTTACCTGGGCGTGTGAAAAACAGTTTGACATCATCAGCTCCAATGGTTACAGACTTTAATTGATTTACTTATTTTAAATGTAACATAAAGTATTTTATAAATTTATTATAAAACCAGTGAAATGAAAAAGTCCTTATAGTGTGTAAATGTAGTGTAGTAAAGTTATTTTGACATCATTGGGTCAAATAGTCAGTTACTTTGATAAATGTATTTATTTGCATATTAAATTTGTAAGCAACAACTAAAATGTACTGTTATCAAAAATAAGCCTTAATTATTTTATTAGTTTAACATCATGTCAAATGGTCAGCCATTTTAATAGAGTTGTGTTCGGTCATTTTTAAATACATTTAACACATTTTACACGCATACATATGGTAGTGAGGTGATTACATCACATTTTAGTGCACATTTATATTGTCTTATTCATTATAGCTTGGAATTTATATATAGGCGACAGCTAGATGTTTGCAAGGATCTTTCATTTTTCTCTAATTCAGTCTACATATAACCTCCTTCATACATGCATTAGACTTTATCACACAGCTTAAATGTGTATCACAGAACTTTAACTGTGCCAATTTCTTATTTTTTTCTTTTTAGTTTTTTAAGTAAAGTAAAGTAAAGTAAAGCTATTACCTTCATTGTGTTTTGGAGAGGAAGTAGGCATTGAAACAGTATAAAAGTTTTCTGATGGACTCTTCAGTTTGCAGTACACATTAGCCTCTTCTTTACTGTTTTTTGCTTCTGCTTCTTCAGATTTTTTCTCAGCTTCTATGTGAAGAAATAGGGGATGACCATGTGATTTCAATATGAGAAGATCAGATGAAAAAGTTAGGCACAAGTAAGCACAATCAGGAAAACATTAAAACTGGAATCTATTTAAAAATCGGATAAGGTTTTGGACTAAGTAGCTTAGCAGTTACCAAATGACCATTTGTAGAGCACAGAACGCTGTTAATGCAAACTGGGATTTTTGGAGCTTCTTTAGGATTTCGTGAATTCTTTTTTTTTTACCTTTTGTTCCTTCCATTTTGCCTTTCTCTGCATCCTTATCATCTTCTACTTCTTCTTGCATGAGCTCTTTCATCTCCACCTCAGTCAGTTTTTCTGCGTCCATGGTGTCTCACTTTCTCTGCTGATCCTGTTTCTTTTTCTTGACCAAACACCCAGTGTCTAATGGCAGGCTGAAAAAAGAGACTTAGAGAAAAGAGACTTATGTAACTACCACAACAGTCTTGTCCTCACATACTCAGACTAATTCCATGTACAAGAACAATGTTAGTCAGTATTAGGAATTATAAGAATAAGGATGTGTTTACTTCAGTCAAAGCAGGAGAATCACTGTCAGAGAAATTCACAAATGCCTAAACCCCAGTTTATGCTCATCCCATGTCTTGATTGCACCACACTTCCTCATTACACTTATATACTAACACACGATTATCACAACACAGCCACTTCCCTCTTCTTTTCACTGCTGCATTTAATGAAAAAAGCTATTGTCACTTCTTGTTAGAACCCAAGTTTCATAATTGCAATTCACTTGAATTGCTAAGCAACTGTTTAGTTGGTTCTTGGAATTGTCAAGATTCCAATTAGACACAATCTCCTTAACAAGGAAATTTCAAAGCTAAAAGAGGCAGAAACACGGCCAACATATGTAGGCTCCCTCTGTCCCGCGCATCCTGGCATCCTGAGCTCGGTGCTGTCTTTTAAGCTTCCACATCCTCTCTCAAACTACCAACACTCCTTCATCTGTCTTCTCTTTTCTCTTCCTCCAACCTTTCAATAAACATGGGCTTCAAGGGATTCATTAGCAGTCTATGTGTAAGCATCTGTGTTTATGCTAGCCTCTATGTAGATGGCCTTACAGAACATAACCACATATACAGACATCTTCACCTCTGGGAGATTTTTAGTTAATCATAGGTTTTCCTAGTTATCAAAGTTTTAACCTCCTGGGTCTTTTTTTTAGACACTCCAAACTTAGATATTCATATTAATATTCATATTAATATCAGTGACTTAAAAATTTTTGTCTCATCTAGTTGAGAAAACTTTCTTGTGAACTAAACTGAACTAGTAAAAGCATTTTAAAAGTGAGTACAGTTCCCCATTTTGACTGGAATAGAGAGTTCATTTTTCAAAACAATAATAAGTTCCCACTTACCACAGAGTCACTTTAAGAATGTGATGACGTACAAGAAATATGAAAATACCCATTAATCAGCATTATTCATACACAAATATAGATCTTTGTGACACAGTTTTTGCTAATCCACATTTTCTGCTGTGAATCCTGTAAACCACGTCCTCTTTCTTGACTGGAAATGTCCTAAGTAATAAACAAAATTAAATTTATACCACAGCACTGTTAAATTCTCAAATCTGAATAACAAATAAGGGTACACTGAAAAGTACTAATAGCTAATATTTAAGAAAAAATATTATGCATACTTTACATAGCTAAAAATATTAAGTTTCTCATCAAAACGTGATTTCATTGCTCGTACTAAACTTGATTTAAATAAGTTTCTAGTTACTAGGTTGAATTACGTAAGTGATCAATTCACGTAATATTAACGTAAACCAATTACGGGAACATGCACGGTGGCAGCACACCAGTGAGCTAGGTTCAATCCTCAGTTAAAGTGAGAGCACTGAGTTTGAATTTATTCAAACTTTTACGGCTTTGAAAATACAAGATCATGTTGGATGTATGAAAACAAATTGTCATAATGTCACTCAGGTCAATCGCATGGAACCGATGTATGCATTTGAATTAAGCAAATTCAGTGGGGTTTTTTTTTTCAGTGTACATTTATGCTTATTAAAATACAAGCTTATGATCAACTCAAATTAATTCAGGCAGTTGGATTTAATTAGTATTTGAGTGAAGTGGCCCATTTTCAATAGTCCACAAAATGGGTTTT
>CM074945.1:21222249-21240662 GCA_037577455.1 Pangasius macronema
ACTGTTCCATCATTCATTTCCAAATGTTTTGCAATATTTATCTTGGGCTATTCCATTCATATTTTTTAATTTGCTTTTTTTTCTTTTCAAAAGTACAATTAAATTCTTTTTTTTTCACATATCCTGGCTTGTTAGGAAGCTGGGGTCAAACAGTAGCAGCTTTGCGGTGCTGGAGCTTGAACCCCCAACCTTCTGATCAGCCTTATCCACTGAGCCACCACTGCCCTGGATGGGGATGACTGAGTGATTAGACTACACCCTGACAGATCTTTCCAAGACCTTTTAGACAAAAGGGCTGAATAGAAAACCCTGTTTCCTAGCACTGCTCCTGGTATATGTGTGATGAAAAATTAGTGCCTGTAGCTCTCTCTCTGCCTTTGTTTGTTTGTTTGTGTGTGTGTGTGCGCGTGTGTGTGAGTAGGTCAACAGGGTGTTCAATGAAGCTGCCCTTTCACACCTGACTACCCTAACACACCTACCCTCTGTATTTGTCTCAGGGTCTCAGGTGTATCACTCTGCATTATGCATAATCATCCAGTTCCTGCTGCTGAGGCTTATGGGAAGGACCATCACTGGTGTCCTGAGCAGCTTTATATTCCATATGGTGAGAGATATTTACACCACCATGGTTTTTAACTTGTGAAGAATGACAGCTGTTCATCGAATTTTTCTTCCATATGTGTCTTAGAACTCATTATGGCAGTGATCACGTGTTCCTGAAGATCTGCTTTCCTATAGAATTTGGTTCCAGGCCTAATCCAGCAGAGATGACCTGGTTAAGCAAGTAGATCCTGAGTAGCTGTGTTGGATTAGGGTGTGGAGTGCTTTCTCTAGGAAAGCAGCTCTACAGGAACAGGACTGGTTCAATTCAATTCAATTTTATTTGTGTAGTGCTTTTAACATTGGACATTGTCACAAAGCAGCTTTACAGAAATCTATAAATTTATTCCTAATGAGTAAGCCAGAGGCGACTATGGCAAAGAAATACTTCCTTGTGACGACATGAGGAAGAAACGTTAACACAAACTGTATACTATATAGTTAAAAAGTGCTAAGTGTGTTAACAGGAATTTATGAGCAACTTATGAGTGTATGAGCATCAGAGTCATTTCTGAATCCATTATAGTTTTAAAGGCTTAAAGGCTATTGTATTGAACTGAAGTTATTTACTGTTCAGTGATGAGTCCTCTGGTGTTCACTTCATTCTGGCATGGTTTTGTAATTAAGTTTAACATGTAAGGACATTTTTAGAAAGTACTCACCTGGCTTTGAACCTACTTTACGAATTAGATTGGATGCCAACAATGTAAGGCATGTTAGCCATCCATTGTTGGCAATGTGCAGTGATGATCTTTT
Organism: Pangasius macronema; assembly: GCA_037577455.1. NCBI lineage: Eukaryota > Metazoa > Chordata > Actinopteri > Siluriformes > Pangasiidae > Pangasius > Pangasius macronema. The sequence continues at coordinate 21,223,606 of CM074945.1, forward strand.
AGCCTGAATACCTGCATGGTTTGCATTTTGTATTTGCATGTATTTATTAGACTGTTATCCAAAGCAGCTTACAAATGAAACTGAATATAGTCCAAGCACAAGTACCCATGTTCTTGGTTGCCAGGTTTTGGAGATTAAGTTGTATCTAGACCACCGTCTTCAACACTAGCCCATGCTTTTAGGCCAACAGTTAAAAAAAAGTAAATGAGAATAAGAGACATCTAAACATCTAATTAGAAACTATTATAATGAAACCATGCAGTTATGATAATCATGTTCAATTTTATTGGGGGGGGGGGGGGGATATTGTGGCTTCAAAAATTGTCAGCCTTAATACAGCTCATTATCAGAGTGAATATCATGCAACAATAATGGATAACTCTACTTCCCAGAAGCATCTATTCCAACAGTGTTTAAATCCATAGATAATTTTGAGGGCTAAAGTCAGAGCTTGTCACTATACAATGGATATTAAAAAAAAAAGTGGATATAAAATGATGGATATAGAACATTTTCCACCCTCAATGTGAAATTATAGTGTGTAAAAAAATTAAGTGCAAAAACAATCATAAACATTTTAGGGAAAAATAGGAAAAATAAAAAAGTTACATAACACAACCCTAAACTAATACATTGTTGAAGGGTCTTTTGATTTTATTACACCACTCAGTCTGTTTGGGTAAGAGTCTATCAGCGTTTTCCCAGTCTTTCTTGCATACTCATTCTAGATCCATCAAGCTGCACTAAATTCAGGTGGTATTTGTAGCTATTCATGATTCCCTCCACCCTGATAAAACCCGCAGAAAATCAGCCCTAAAGCATGATACTGACACCACCATGCTGCACCTTGGGTATGATGTTCTTTTGGTGATGTGCTTTTTTTGCACCAAGCGTAGCTTTTGGAATTGGTCTCATCAGACAATAACACATTTTGCCACATGGTTTGGGGTGATTTAGTTGGGTTGTATGTCTTTTGTGAGAAAGGGCTTCCGTCTAGCTCCCTACCCCACAGCCCAGACATGTGAAGAATATGAGAGATTGTTGTCACATGCAGAGAGTAATCAGTACTTGTCTGTTGGTCTCTTGGTAGCCTCCCTGGTAAGTTTTTGTCTTGTCCTTTTGTATATTTTGGAGGGACTTCCTGTTCTTGATAATGTCACTGTGGTGCTCCATTTCCTCCACTTGTTGATGATGGTGCTCCATGGTACATCTAATGGTTTGGAAAATCTTTTATACCCTTCTCCTGATCAATACCTTTTGACAAATGAGATACTGTACATGCTTTGTAAGCATTTTGCAGACCATGTCTTCAGGAGTCAGATGAAACCAAGAAGATGTGAAAAAAATCCTACAGAAACAGCTGGTCTTTATTTGGCGTTAATAAGAATAATTTCATTGAGGACAGCTGTGTGATAATTACTTTTGAACAGGAGATTGAATGTGATTCTGAACACAGCCACATCCCCAGTTATAAAAGGCGGTGCACACTTGTGAAACCATGTTATTGTAACTTTTTTATTTTTCCCTAAAATGTTTCTGATTGTTTTTCACTTAATTTTTACACGTTGTAATTTCACATTGAGGGTGAGAAAAGTTCTGACATGATTTATCTTGGTTTCATTTTTTACATCATAAAAACCTGCCATTTTAACAGGCATGTGTAGACTTTTTATATCCACTGTATGAACTTAATTCTGAATGCAGCAATACTAATGCAGAACACACTATTTACACAGCAGTCAGGAGTAACTCTACAATGCGATATCTATATATCGGATAATATCGAACCGTGAGTAGCAGCGGTCATTCATCACCTCAAAAGGTTATAACATGGCAGAGGAGAGTGAGAGACTGTTTGGTATCTGTTTATCCTCTTAACCCTGACTCTGTAGCATGATTAAGGGGTCAAACAGATGCAAAATTCAATATTTTTTTTCTGAAGGGCTGTATAAAACACTACTTAGTTAAAGGAAAGGTTAGTAACATTTAGAGCCCAGTGCTGCCTGTGAGGAGAAACAGTGGCAATGAAAGCATCCTCCAACACCCCTGTTGAGGCTACACATGCCTCATGAGTTAGTGATTTATGCCCTTTGAGAAAAATGGGCAGAGTTGATAAGTGCAGTTATGAGTGCAGCTGATTATCAGACTAGAAAAATTGTAAGCAGAGGAAATTAGCGAGCTCTATTGCATGCCAGTATTGCAAACCCATTTTTTTTCTACATTATCTTTTGACATTATGCATTTTATTATATGTTTTGAAACACTTTTCAAAATAACAGTGTACTTTTAAAATGTCCATGCACTAACATTGTTAAAGTGACTTGTTCTCTCTCTCTCTCTCTCTCTCTCTCTCTCTCTCTCTCTCTCTCTCTCTCAGACATACCTCTTGACTGGTTATTACTACACAGCTACAGACGAGTACGATATCAAGTGGACCATGCCCCACTGTGTCCTCACCCTCAAACTCATTGGTACACTCCCTTCTTTTACAATGAATTTAATGTTTATTCAGTGAGACAGTGTTAAAGGCTTTGGAATCATTTATCATGAGAGGCTAAACGTTTAACACATTACTAACTACTAGGTAAACTGACAAAGGAGTTTTCCTTGCTTCCTCTTAACACTAAGTCATATATGAACTGATGGTGTGTTTTTCTCATTGTAGGTTTGTCACTTGATTACTATGATGGTGGAAAAGAACCAGTGAGTTGCTTAATTCCTCCTATACGTTTTCACGTTTTCACTGTTCTCTGTCATAAGTGTATCAATTTTATTCGTATGACTTCACTGTCTCTTGTTCCATTATTTTGGAACAGAAGCCAGCCTTTCTGTTGGTCATGTGCATTATTTCAGAATAATGAATCGTCAAGATGTTTGTCTGGTCCTTCAAATTTAACCTAGTTAATTATAGTATCCCCTGTACGTATATACCATGGATTACCATTTGCTTTTGTGATTTAGACACAACCTAAACCACTCTGTGAATTTATATATAGTGTACATGGGCTAGATTGCACATAAATGAGCAGTTAGGACCCACCTTTTCATGAACTGGTCTACGAAGCTGTTTGATTTGGGTTTGTCTTGAATTTTGCTTGTTCTGAGGTTATGTAAAGTGACACAGTCCTGGCCTGGGCTTCTTATTGTATCCAGTATGTGTTTAGATAATCAGTAGTTCAAGGTTTAGGGAAAGATTAAACAGGATACTGACCACATGCTGCAAAGATTACTGTTAGCAAGTGAAAATATCTTGAATATAGTCAGTGATCTCATATTTCTTATTATAAGATTCCAATAACCCAAGTATAAGATTATTAAATCTATTTCTAGCCATTTTTTTTTCTAATTTCAAGCTTGATAGTCTTGTTCTATTGGCAGATAATTGTGCTGAGTTTTAGAATTAATTTTGAGAAAGAACATTATCTGCCAATAGAATTACAATTACAACATTATCTGCCAATAGAATAACAAATAAAGCTTTTAAAAAGCTTGAAATTAGTTTAAAAAGTCTAGAAATAGGTTTAATGCTAAGTGAAAATATGGGTTACTATGGATCCCTAAGGGGCCATGCATTTTTTTCTTTCTTGTTTTTTCTATTGATCACGACTTAAATTTCTCGTGATCTCCGCATAACAAAAAGTTGTTTTCTTGTGATTTTGACATAACAAAAAGCTGTTTTCTGACAATGTCATTTTATCATGAGAAAATCTTGCACCTTGTGAATGGGACTGGCGTTGCATGTACGTTAGCGTCTTCGCCATCGCCCTCAGCTGTCGTACAATAATGTGGAAGCTGTCAATCACTGACGGACACAGAACTATTTCAGCTTGAGTTAGTCCCTGATCAAAATAAAAATGAATTTATTCATCCATGATGCAGCGGGTTTTGCGCTTTTGCTGCCTCCAGAACAATAAAAACAACATGTTACGTCAAGTACACAGAAAAAGTATAGTTATGTTGAGATCATGAGAAAATTAAGCTTTCAACAGAGTCTCATTCTTTTTGGTCAGTATGAACATCTGAGAGAAGCACTTGTGTGAAAGATGACCATTGTAATCTTAGTCAGATGTCTTGTTTTTGTTTTGAGTTGTTAGGTAGTTCATAGCTTGTCTAGTTATCCCTCATCTTTCCTGTCCTGTGCATTAGTCTCAGTTGAACGCAGAACAGAAGACCGCTGCTCTTCAAACCACGCCATCTCTCTTGGAGGTTTGCGGTTTCTCATACTTTTATGGTGGCTTCCTGGTAGGACCTCAGTTCACACTGCGCAACTACATGCGCCTTGTTTCCCGAGAAATGACCGACTGTCCCGGCCAGGTGCCCAACAGGTAAACTCACTCCTGCCTGGTCATAGCTCAGTTATTACAATGAAATGGTGCTCCAGAAACATCTGTTTCATGTCCGTACTCAGGAACTGCAGTGCTGAAAGATTGCTCGGTCACATGCTCTCTCGCTCTCTCTCTCTCTCTCTCTCTCTCTCTCTCTCTCTCTTTTAGTGTGGTCCCTGCATTAAAGCGCTTTTGTTTGGGTTCCTTCTTCCTGCTTATCTTCATGATATTTGGGCCGTATTACCCAGACAGCTATTTCCTTACAGATGAATATGAGGTCAGTAAAAGGTCAAATTCATACCCATGTATGAGCAGTGTTAATTTTTTTTCCATATTGTTCTGCTATGATAACTATTTTTGAATCTGTTGTCCAGGCTCAGCCATTTTGGTACAGGTGTGTGTATATCCTGCTGTGGGCTAAAGTAAACCTCTACAAATATGTGACCTGCTGGCTAATAACAGTAAGTTTATATTGAGCACATACAAACACTGGGCTTTTGTATAAAACTGTTTGTGAGGAACATTTTGTTTGTCTGGTGGCTAGATTTACATTAATTTTCCCGAGACTTAAAGTTACCAAAACTCTACTCAAGTAAAAGTGCAATTCCTCATCTAAATAAATACTCTGGTGAAAGTTAAAGTACAGCTTCAAATTCTTCACTTACTCTAAAGTAGAAAAGTAGAAAACTCTTAAATTTACTAAACATAGGTTTGTGGTAAATTAGTTCACTTTCCAGCAAGGAATAAAGGGATTTATGAAAACATTAGCTAAGGCTAACTAACAGTAGCTTTATTCTTCTTAAATCTGACATAATTCTGACGATACAAACTAGTAGAATGCTAATAGCTAGCTGTCACAACACACACTCCCTTGAGAAATACAAAGTATATGTAGCAACTGATAGATGACAATGGATTACAGAGAAATTTGTGTCAGTGCAACTCAACACTGCATACAAAATGTGCATTCACTTTTTTAATTTGCTCTTTGGTTGATCACTCCTCCTATGTTCCTTATTAGCATTTTTTGCTAGCGCTCCTATGAGATTTTCTCTGTTATGTTAGCACCAAGCAGTACTTTTAGACCTCTGTATGGCATTCTTTATTTATATTTCACAGTGTTGTTGTGAATATTTAAGTCATACAAGTGAATATTTCCTTGCAAGTGCTCTTTTCAGCCAGTTAGCATTGTAATAATATCACACCTAGCATATCAGTTAGCATCTGATAGCTACATGTGTCTTAGCTGTGCTAAAAATGGATGTTTCAGTTAAAGGATTGTTAAAGTTTGTTGAGAAATGTGTTTTTGTTTACATGTGTGATACAGATGGCTAGCACATGATTTTAATTAATGTGGCAAACTAGTGCAAATAATAAAGCGACAGGATTACTGTAAAAATATGAATGGGAATTATATCATCTAGGCTAATAAGAATAAAAATCTAGCATATACTTTGCTTCACATTCTAAGTCATAGCACCTTGTACCTACAAACTGTGGCTTACAATCTGCAATTTTAACGCATGACTTTCTTTAAATGTCAAAGAAAGAAGACTATAAATTTTAGGTACTATTTGAGGTAATTCTCTAGTAGTTTTCCTGCCATAACAACGGGATCTGGGACACACTCGCAACAACGCTGCCACAGCTTTTCTTGTCTATGTGTTTAATTGGGTTGTTCAGTTTTGCATTCTGTTGGAACTGGTTTAACTGCGCTTTCTTGCCTCTGTAATTGTTCAATACAGGAGGGCGTGTGTATCCTCTCTGGGCTCGCCTACAGCGGTCGTGGTGAGGACGGGCAGGCCCGGTGGGATGCCTGTGCTAATATGAGAGTGTGGATTTACGAGACCACGCCCCTTTTCACGGGCACCATCAACTCCTTCAACATTAACACCAACGCATGGGTGGCCAGGTATACACGTGCTTCCTGGAATGAAACGAGCGATTGTAACAATCATTGAAAGACTGCTGCATATAGTATAACTGTGTCTTTGTCTTTGTCTCGGTGTCATTACATTACTGTGCAGGCACATTTTTAAGAGGCTAAAGTTTTTGGGTAATAAGCTGGCATCGCAGATGGCCACGCTGTTTTTCCTGGCGATCTGGCATGGCCTGCACTCCGGTTACCTGGTCTGCTTCTCCTTGGAGTTCATCATCGTCAACGTGGAGAAGCAGGTAACCAAGCTGATGATAAAAGTGGTGGATAATATGAACCCAGTGCTGCAGTTACAAATCAGATAGAGTTAGTTATAAAGAAGGATATTAAGATATAAAGGTCTTACCCTTTTATTTAATTATACTCATCAACACATTAAAAGCTCTTGTAAATTGTGTGTTAGAGGGAGGATTTAAGGAACTGAAATATCAGCTGATTAGGCTTGTTGAAAGTGTTTATTTAGGCGCTGAATAAGCATTAGATTAAGTGTTATTATAATTATCTCTCATTTCATGTGTCTGAAAGTCTGCACACTGTTGGTGCCTTTTCCTCTGAGTTAATTGAATATTGTGGTTCATGCAGACATGCACACTGATTAGGAGCTGTCTCCTGCAGGGCATGTGTTAACATTGCATTGTTGTGTTCCCTCAGGCTCAGGCAATCGTGAAGGACAGCCCGAAGCTGACGGCCATTGCAAATGGCCCTCTGTATCCTCTTGTATACATAGTACAGCAGTTCATCCACTGGCTCTTCATGGGCTACCCGCTAGTAGCATTCTGCCTCTTCACTTACGACAAGTGGCTGAAGGTGGGTGGGCACTGAAGCAGTGCACTGACCTTGCCTGTTTATATCTATCAGAATGGCATTCACAGGAAGTCTATATATAAAAGACGTGCGAGTTTGCATCCTGATGATGTCACAGACATCTATGACTTGGAATATAGAGAGCAAAACTGGGCTTGCTGTCTGGACGGGAGCAATGTAATCAATTCTTGTCAGTCAGAGCAACACTAACCAATCGTGGGTGTCTGTGAGCTCATGTAAGCGAAATGAGCAGCAGTTCGAAAAGTTGCTTCACCCGTCTCGGAGGAAGCTTTTAATAGCCTTCACACTCGCTGGCATGGGGCACCAAATGTAAGAAGCTGAATACTTTTTTTCTCTGTGACATTTTTTTGAACATTTGAGACCATTCTGTTGTCATAGAGTCATGTCAGATAACAGTTTAAAGATTCAGTGCAAATTTTAAATACAAATCTAAACATAAATGTTAAATATAAATCTTATGTCTAATTGTTAAATGTAGAACTGAAGTTCATATGCTAAAGGATAACATTTAAGTTCCATATTTGAGTTTACAAATTTAACATTTAGATTTAAGATTTAGATTCATGTATATTTAAGATTGATATTTATTATTTAGATTTATATTTAATAATTAGATTTAACATTTAACATTATTTAAAATTTATACTGAAATTTAAAACCGTTGTTTCACATTAGTCATTATCTAAATGTATCAGAATGGCCTCAAATGTTAAAAAACACCAGAGAGAAAAGAATGTTCAACTTGTTACATTTAGCGCCCCACTAAATGTTGGTTTGTTGCTGTCATGTGACAGGGCGTGGAGCTGGCTAATGGGCGCGAATTGGCAGATAACCGAATTGGGGAGAAAATATGGGGTGGAGCTTAAATGACATGGCTTCTTTCTTTCTCTCTCTCTCTCTTTTTCTCTCTCTGTCTGCTGGTGAGAGTAATATGAATGAATAAATAGGGTTGTGTCCTTTGATGAAACCAGTGAAGTGAAACATTTGAGCAATGCATTCTTGTCGCTCTTATAGAATTTCTGTGTTTATTTATTTATTTACACTTCCATCATCCACGAGCACACTCTCATAGCTACTATTAGTTTCACTGTTCACAGTTACTTTATAATTCACAATATTTACAGCGTAATATGTTTTAAGGTGAATAACTAAATAACAACCCATGACTTTAAGAAGTTCACCTACAGATAATAAAAAAAATAAAAATAATAAAAAAGTTTTTTACTCTCTGAAGTAGTACTGATATGCTGTACAATAGCTGCCCTGTACATTCTGCAGAGTTTAGTGTTTCTTCTTCTCCTTCTCATCAGATTACATTCATGAAGTCACTAATACTTGTCTGATGAGTTCAATCAGGTTTGGCAGAAAATGGTACACCTCTGGCATAGCACTGTGTTGCTCGTGTATACCGCTTTCTGTTTCATTATGCTGTTTATTTATAAGAGATTTTCTTTTTCAGGTTTATTCATCGGTGTATTTTTGTGGTCACGTCTTTTTCTTCATTGCCTTCCTTATACTACCTTTCCTTCGTAAGGCACTGGTGCCTCGGAAAGCAAAGGGCGACAAAAAGGAGGACTAGGCAGAAATAGGTAAAGTTCAGATATTTATTTTTCTTTTCCTTTCCCCTTTTTCATCTTTTTTCCCCCTTTCCATTATGTGTATATATATATATATATATATATATAGTGTGTCCATCCGAGACTCTTTTTTAGCGCGATATCTCAAGAATGAGTAGTTGAATGTTTGTATGTATATATAAAATCAGTTATCATTGTAATCAGCTGATGAACTGATTACATTTGGGAATTGATCTGAAGTGTCAAGGTCGCAGCAAGGTCAAATGTCTCGTAGTTTTTCTTTAATGTCTTCCTTCCTGTTTAAAGTATATTGTAAGTGCATTTGAGGCATACAAACCAGTAACAAGAAGGACTAGACTTGTTGGCGGTGGAAACATCCCTGTCAACACCATTGGCACTGAGTTCTACTTGTTCTTTGATGAATGAACCAACTCTGTTTGTAAATATTTGTAAATATCTGTAAATATTTATAATATTTAGACGTAACACCTTACAATACAGTTTTACGTGGCAAACACACAGTTTTCCTAAGCTTCTAAAATGAGCTTGTATTTTTACAGATATTATTAGAAGTAAAGAATGACTACAGTCTATGTACTTTTTTGGACTTTCTATTTTTGTGTCAGTAAAAGATTAAAAAATAAAACATGGATACTTATTTGAGCATGGTGGCGCAGTCGCTGCCTCACAGTGCCAGGCTTTTGGGTTTATTCCTGAGCTTGAGTTACTGTCAGTGTGGAGTTCTCCGGGTTCTCCGGTTTCTTCCCGTTGTCTGAAAACATGCAGGTAGGCAGATTGGCTAAGGTAAATTGGCCCCAAGTGTGTGGTTGTGTGTGTGGTTGTGTGTGTGGTTGTGTGTGTGGTTGTGTGTGTGGTTGTGTGTGTGGTTGTTTCAAAATCCAGGCAGGAGAACTGATACACAATTCATTTGTGGTTTTTAGCTTTTCATTACATTTTTTTTAGCTTTATACAGAGTGTCGTCAGTACAGAGGTACACTATATGGCCAAATGTATGTAGACCCCTGACTTTCACAGCCATATATGAGTCTTTTCCAAACTGTTGCCACAACACAGGAAGCTCACAGTTGTATAGAATGTCTTTGTATGCTGTAGCATTAAGATTTCTCTCCAGTGGAACTAAGGGGCCCAAACCTGTTCCAGCATGACGATGCCCCTGTGCACAGCGCGAGCTCCATTAAAGCACAGTGTGTCAAAGTTGTAAGAGAACTCGAGTGTCCTGCACAGATCTCTGACCTCAACCCCACTGAACATCTTTGGGATGAACTGGAATTTCGGCTGCACACCACCCCTCCTTACCCAACATCAGTGCTCCACCTATTGCACTCTTGTGGCTGAATGGGCACAGATCCCCACAGTCATGCTCCAAAATCTAGTGGAACGCCTTCCCAGAGAAGTGGAGCTTATTATAACAGCAGAGCAGGAACAACTCCATGTTAGTGCCCATGGTTGGGAACAGGATGTTCAGTACTCAAGCCATGTCTGACACATCTGTGTGCTTTATAGCTTTAGCCACCTCTAATTTCACATGTGTAGAGCAGATTTAAGCAATGTTCAGCACAAAATCTACTCCTAGAGGCAAAGCTTTTTGTTTCACCACAGTCATGTGACATAATCTCAGTTTTTTTTTTGGAGGACAGTTCTCCTTTCTCTAAGTCTAAAATCATTTTGAAATACATTTTCTAACTAAATTTGATTCACAGCATTGTACATTCATATAGCAATAGACAAATGTTTAAAATAGTGAGCGTATCTCATGCATTTGTCACATAGTTAAACAAAGCATTTTACCTTTGCAGCAGTTGAAAGTTAATCTAGGCAAAAGGCAACACATCAGACCTACCCAGCATTGCAATGTCACTCTGGTCACATCCACCTCGATACCGATTAAAAAAAAAGTTGCCTTAGGTACTTCTTAGTGTTCAGTAGCGCTTCATTGTGTTTAGTTATTTCATCATTTGATGTATACCACCAGCATAGAATGATAGAATGAAGGTACCATAGTATTTTAGAGTGATTTAAAATAAATAAATAAATAAATAAAATGGGGGGAGAAAAGCATTTTTTTTGAGAATTAAAAAAGAAACCCCTGTAATATAAGAGGAAGGACAGCGTTGTGGGCGTATGTTCAAACAGAAAACTGCAGCTTGTCATCAAGTGTCAGCCTGAGGACCATGGAAGATTTGGTGACATTATACTATTCTACTATTCTTGTATAACGTTAAACAAAAGAGGAAACACAGGGAAATGGCAGGGTGCTGTTAGCTGAGATGGAGAAGTTTAAAGTGTATAGTGAACAACTTCTCTCTTCTCACCCCTGTCACATCCATTACATTCTCATTCTGACAGCTTAATAATAGCGCATTATTCTTCAAATCCTAACACAGTGGACCTAAAACACACGGAAAGCCTTTAGTAGGCTGTAAAAAGCGGGTAGGCTATCGGGAGGGACTAAGAGAAAGTTTGATGAAGCTCTGGCAGAAATGTTGATGTGCTTGTGTGGTAGCCTCAAATCTGACATCAGAGGAGCACGCAAAGTGTAATCAAACCGAATTACTTACCATTGTAGTGCCAGGACGACGATGATGATGATGATGATGATTACAATTCTTATAATTCTGAACTTTTTTGATAATGAGGATGACAATTATATAGTTATAGTTGCTTAATTTTTTCACTTCGATTTTCCTTTCACTTAGATTAGATGAGACACATGCCCTGACTAGACATCATACAGACACGTCTGATATGAAACGGATGAATACTGACATCTGTGACACATTTACGTACACTCGTCTCAGATCCAGTGAACAACTGCAGTGTACTTCAATAATAAATGTGAGAATAGTAAAAGTGGACGTCTCTGTCAGCATTGCTAGGTGTTGCTATGGCAGCAATGAAGTGAGGAAGCTTAAGGAAAAACGGCTCATCTACACTCTTACAACCTTGGAACCACATGAGTTTATTTATTTTTTTAATGCTTTATTTATCCAATGCCACAAGAACAAGAAGTATTACAGATTCACATGATCAGCTAACATTAGCTGCCAGAGAAAAAAGAAAGGAAGAAAAGTACATAAATTCCGATGCTTTCCGAGCATTACATGTTTTCAGTGCTTTTGTGTTTTTTTGTTTGTTCCAAGAGATTTACATATAATTTAAAGTCATTTATAAAATGTGAAAAATTTGGTTTACATCGAGCCCACATCTTCTTATGTGTATGGAATTTTCCTGACAACTGTAAGAAACAAATGTATAATATGTTGTTCTTNTATCAGTAGGTTTCACCTCAGACAGCCTCACAAGCACTTGTGAACAAAAAATGAAACAAAAAATGACTTTTGTTGGAACCATCTTAGTCCTAACTACATTAGCTGCAGGTTTCATCTATATTGCACACTAACTGTTCACTGTGAAGCTTCACGTCCCTTACACCTTTGTTTAAGTTCTACTTCATTTTATGACATTTTACTTTTTCCAAAAAAACCCCACCAAGCTTCAGTAATTGCAGAAATAGCAAACTATTTCTGTTGCTTTTCCACATTTGAAGTGTTTGGTGTTTGGGATGTCACTCTCAAGCTGCCATACAGTCTTCATTCCAGTCTTCATTCCTGTCATTCTAATGCTTTGTGTTTTCAGTCAGAGAGTTTTCCTCCACGCTCTAAAGTCATCTATTGTTCTTTCTTTTTTACAGGTTTCTTTGTCTGGTCCTTCTTGAACTACCTGAAGGGAACTGTGACTGATTGATTGGAAACTATTTTAAGGCCTTTAACTATATATTATAAATATATACACACATGCATAAATCTGTACAAACATTTGTTTTCTTATGTCTTTTTTTTTGGGAGGGGGGATTATTTAGGTTGAAGAGAAAGAGGATGAGATAATGCTCTCTAAGTGGAGAGCTGTTCTGTCTTTTATTTTAATTATTATTATAATTTTTTTTCTGAGATGTTTCTCATGGTTAGACTCGTGAGGAGGATTTTTGTTATGAGATATGGGGAAAAATGTGGAGGCTAATTAATATCCGTAACCATTTGTACAGATTTTTTTCAGCCACAGTATTGCACTCATAGATCTCTGTTTGGGACATCTCAGTGGCACTCGCTGATGATGTCATTTCTGGCAAAACCAAACACCCAGGCTGAGAGCTGACCTGAAGGCTGCTTTCGTGGACTTTGTTTTGGGGTTTTTGTGGTTTTTGTTTTTTTTTTGTTTGTTTGTTTTGTTTTGTTTTTCCAAAATCTGCAGCCACTGGTCAGATTTACACAAAACACTGTAATATATAAAACACAGAATGTGCAGTGAAACTTGGATATGCCTTGCAGTGTAAATGAGTATTATTGTTTCATTTCTAATTTAACAGATTTTTCACAATATTTTTAGCAGTTTTAGAATGGGTTGATGGTTTTGTAATTTTTTAGCTTTTTCAAAAAAAACAAAAAAAAAGTCCACACCAATGAATGTGATGGCTACTGTCAACTTTTTCACTCTTTCTCACACACTTGTATGTCCTGGTCTCTGTGTAAACTGGAACACAAGCCAAAAACAAAAAAACAAACAAAAAATATTCATATGCAGGAAATCCTATACAAATTTTACACTGCTTGCCAAAATAATCATTTTTGTATTACTTAAAATCTTTATTACTTGGCGCCATGTGGACTAAAAGGCAGTGAGGGAACTTTTTCTGCTTTGGTGACTCACTGTAGCTTTGGGGGATTTTATTAATATTTATACTTGTTCAACATTTCCCTGATGTTGTTCAGTTAACTAATTTTGCCTTATTGTTACCAAATGTATGAAAAATTATTTTAATTGAGCCATTTCTTTTGCAATGGTCATTAAAAATGCTGGATTTGATCAAAAGCAGACATTTGTGGTATGTGATGTGTTTCATAGTTCTTTCATTACCAACATGGATGATATTTGATACATTTTTTTATCTGGCCCTATAACACCCAGAGGTCAAGACAGTCCACTAGCACACAGGTTCCCAGCTCTCTGTGTGCTAGTGGTCAAGACAGTCCACTAGCACACACAGAGCTGGGAACCTGTGTGCTAGTGGACTGTCTTGACCACTAGCACACAGGTTCCCAGCTCTGGTCCTGTACATTTCAGTGTATTCTCTGCTTTAGCACACCCACTCAGGAAAGGCTGATAATTAGCTGATCAGATGTGTTGGAGCAGGAAAAGCACTAAAGTGTGTAAGAAAGCCTTGAGACAGTTTCTGAGTGAAATACACATTGGTCTGCCCTCTTGTTAGTTCTGTCCGCAGTCGCCTATTACCATAATAAATACCATAATAAAAAATTTTGATGCACTATTAAGTGCGTTAGTGTGCCGTTTGGAGCACAGCCTGTGTCTCTAGCGTTGGAGCCTATGAGCTATGACGTCATTTTGCAGTCTGCTCTAATGGGGTCGGGAGACGGAAGGTGGGCGGGACCAGAGGTGAATCTTCAGCTGTCAATCATTGGGCAGAGATGAGGAAATGGGGATTGGGATGGGTGATAAGGATTAGGCTTTCATGAAGAGGTGAAATCATTCCGGACAGACTGAGGGGAAGACAGAAGAAGCGCGTGTGTGTGTGAGAGAGAGAGAGAGAGAGAGAGAGAGAGAGAGAGAGACGCAGTGTAGGCGTGGTTTGGAAATAACTCTAGTGGGAGGGGCGGGGTGGCGGCGCTCTTATATCACTCAGACAATTTTTCCATCTTTCTCGCACAGAGCCTGCTGACAGTAAAGACTAGTGCACCGGAAGCAGCCACCTCCATGCTTTCATGTCCCAGTTTCACGCAATAGTTCAGGGCTTCAGTACATTCCTGAGGCTGTAGGAGGTCGGTGTGTCCGCACCTGTTAGCCTGTCGGCGCTGCGCTCTCTGTGTGTGTGTGTGTGTGTGTGAGAGTGTGTGTGTGTGTGAGAGAGAGAGAGATAGCGGGAGAGAGTGTGTGTGTGTGTTTGTGTGTGTGACGGAGAGGCTGAGGAGGAGGCTGTCTCGGGTACCGACTCACACCTCACGGTAACGTCGCATCTCATATCATTTTCAAATAACAGTTCATTTTATAATCGTCGTGTCTTTCTTTCTTTCTTTCTTTCTTTCTTTCTTTCTCTCACAGACTGTCGTGTCAATTGTACGCGGCTTTGGGATGAGTAAATGTCGCATATGTAACATTTCAGCGCTACACATTTTCCTTAGCTAGCTCAATGCTAAATGTCGGCTTTTCGTTCAGGTAGGATAGCCAGCCTTAACCTTGGGACTGTTTTGGAGATGTACACACAACCTTGCGGCATCACTCGGAAGGTTTTTGGCCGTACACGACGCACAAAATGGCCAGTAGCAGCTTTCGGCCTCGTCCAAGACCGCATACTATCATAACGGTGCAGAATAGCGAGCGGGACTAGAACGCCTCTGTGTGTACCTGAGCGCGAGCCTCCACCGTGAGCCTCCTGATTCAACATAACATTTCACCATTATCTAATGTAGTGTGTGTAGTATGAAGATTCAGATGTGGCTGAGAGTTGTAAAGAGAAAGATAGTTATGGGTCTCAGCCCTTGAGAATAACTCGACGTTGAGGTTAAGGCCAGTTCATAATGGATAAATGATGTAATGTTCTCCACAGTAACTGGATGATACAGGCTCCTAACATACACATTGTACTCATTCACACATGCAGCACCTGGCTTTAACATTGTGCCTGATTATACTATGCTTATGCCAGTTAATATGCACTTCAACCGATATAACTTCATCCTTAATGTGACATTAAAGCATCCAAAGTTTGTGTATTTGTGCGAATTAGTGAAACGGACAGGCCTAGATCGAGGAACCTAAGAGAGCTCCAGCATCATGCTGGTGTTGAGTAATCGATCATGTTGCTTTATTTAAGGCTAGTAACTGAGCGCTAATAAAATGCACACTTAACCAGGACGAGACCCCAGTGTGCGATACAGGCGCGGATGTGTCTGTCTCTCTGTACTTGCACTCCTCTGTCCATGCTTCTGCCTTGATATTTCTCTGCTTCATGTCAGTTTAATGCATGTCTTCTTCCATGTCCCCTCCCTTCTTCCTCTCCCTTCCTCCCTCAGATGGCCGGAATGAGTTTCCTCTCCTTTCTCCTCTTTTGCTTGACTGCCGTTGCCAATGGCAACAAAGGTCAGTGGCCTCCATCCTTTTGCATGTCGATTATGAGCAATGTGAATAATGACAGCTGTCCTGGAGAACGGCGACGTGATGGACAACGGGTTGTGCAGAAGCGAAAATGCATCCCCAAAAATGTGTCATTTCGTGCCAGCTGTTACCCTTGACCCCTTGAATGACACATGTATCATATCTGTTTTAAATGGCATAGCTGTTGTTGAGCTTTATGTGACGTTGATATATGGGCTAATCCAGTGCTGGGGACATACTGAACATTATGAGCACAGTAATGAATAGGCCAGTCGATTAGTAATACCATTAAGTACCACTGCTAGAGATTCAAAACGGGATGGATGGATGGACAACTGAAAACCATCAGAGGCACACAGGGCAATATTTCCGCAGCGTAGCATTGTCTTGCGACTGGCTGCGAAAGATGTAAAAGTGAAGGAAAGACGGAGAATTGCAGAACACAGGTTCAAAAGAGCTACAGCATTTTCTCTGCTGAAAAAAGAAGTAGAGAGAGATGGCTGTGGGGAGTGGTGGAGTGAACCAGTGTGCACGAGGACAGCTGGAAATTCAAGTCTCAACCTGTAATCGGTAGAGCAATCCAGAAACCGGATGCTCAGATTAATGCTACGTTAGAAATACTACGAGGAAGAAAGGCAGAGAGAGAGAGAGAGAGAGGCAAAGAGGAAGCCCGAAAGAGAACGAGAGTTGAAACACGATGGAGTGGTCAGCAGTTGCACATGATGAATGCTCACTCGCTCCTGGAAGAGCAGAATGCTAAATCATGCTGCGAATATGCAGAATGATTATGCTGTATATGCTGCCATCTTGAATAGTGTATTACAGCAATGCAAATTCGGTTCATGAAACATTACCATCCTAACACAGTTTGATTTATTTTTTTTTTGGCATCAGAGAATCATATTAGAGAGGAGTCATGATTTGTATGCAGTACCTCAGGCAAGAGAATTTTCCATTTTTACTGTGGCATTTGCCTAGGTTGGTTTTATAGGACATGTTTCTTTGCACTCTTTCAGCCAGCTAGCGTGCTCACATGTCTGTGACTGCAGGTGTAGTGGAGCATTGGTGCAGACTGATGCATGTGCTCAAGTGCTTTTCAGGGGGAAATCACAGGGGGACGTTCAATGCGTTTGAATCAAACCCCATTCTGTGAGATAAGAGACACATTCATTAGTCTGTGCATTTCAGTTTGTATATTGTGTTTGTGTA
>CM074945.1:21240762-21252991 GCA_037577455.1 Pangasius macronema
ACCCTGAGAAAACCCATAGAAAATCAGCCCTAAAGTATGATGCTGCCACCACCATGCTGCACCTTGGGTATGATGTTACCTTTTGGAATTATGGAATTATTATATCTTTTGGAATTGGTCTCATCAGACCATAACACCTTTTTTGCTTTCTGTAAAGCTGCTTTGCGACAATGTCCATTGTTAAAAGCGCTATACAAATAAAACTGAATTGAAAAATTGAATTGAACACCTTTTTTGCGAGAAAGGGCTTCTGTCTAGCCACCCTACCCCACAGCCCAGACATGTGAAGAATACGAGCGATTGTATATTTTGGAGGGACTTCCTGTTCTTCATAATGTCACTGTGGTGCTCCATTTTCTCCACTTGTTGATGGTACATCTAATATTCTGGGGGGAAAAAATTCTGATCATTGAGATTCTGTACAGGCTTTGTCAGCTCTTTGCAGACCATGGCAGCCAGCTAAAACCAAGAAGATGTGAAGAAAATCCTACAGAAACAGCTGGTCTTTATTTGGGGTTAATCAGAATAATTTCATTGAGNGGTTATTGTAACTGTTTCTTTCTCTTATTTTCCCCTAAAATGTTTCTGATTGGTTTTTCATTTAATTTTTACATGTTGTAATTTCACATTGAGGGTGGGAAAAGTTCTGACATGATTTATCTTGGTTTCATTTTTTTTTTCCTTTACAAAAACCTGCCGTTTTCACAGGGATATGTAGACTTTTTATATATCCACTGTATGCCTATGAGCCCTGTTACGTGTTCAATGGTTAAGGAAATGTCTCTTTTAAATCCATAAATGCAGAACATTTCTAAATTGTCTCACACTCTTACCTTGTCCCTCTCTTCATTCCTCTCAGCCAATAAACACAAGCCATGGATCGAGACCGAGTATCAGGGTATCGTCATGGAGAACGACAACACTGTCCTGCTGAACCCGCCTCTGTTTGCCCTGGATAAAGATGCTCCTCTTCACTATGCAGGTAATGCACACAAGCACTGAGATTCACATCAGCGAGATTTTATAGCTTTTAAGCCACCCACTGCTGAGCATCTTAAACCTCATCTCTGTAACCGAAAAGCTCTGTAACCCTTAACTGCCAACGCTGTGACCCTTAACAGTCAGCTCTGTAAACTTTAACCATCAGTGATGTAACTCTTGACAGTCAGCTCTGTAAACTTTAACCATCAGTGATGTAACCCTTAACAGTCAGCTCTGTAATCCATAAACATGAGCTTTGTAACTTGCCCTAACTGTAGATTGGTTTGCATATACCTGCCAAATGAACAACCATAACCATAACTCAGACTTCTGCATGGAACTTCTACATGAAGTCAGGATGCCATTTTATTCTCACACATGCACACAATCAGTGACATTCACAATAGTATGATGTTACATGGTTTTGATTGTTTTGTTTTGTTATAGTACATTCATTCATTCATTCACTCACTCACTCATTCACTCACTCATTCTCAGGAGCACTGGGCATGAAGTGGGAATACCCCCTGACTGAAATGCCAGTCAAACACAGGGCACCATGTGCACACATTCATTCATACCTAGGGGCAATTTAAAATAGCTAGTCCACACACTGGCATGTTGCGAGGTGGGAGGAAACAGGAAGAAACCTATGTGGGCACTGGGTGAACATGCACAGTAACTCTGCACAGACAGTAACCCAAGCTCAGGATTAAAGCAGGGACTACATAGCAGTGAGGCAGCATCGCTACAAGTTACACCATCGTGATGCCCGGTTATAGTACAGAAAATGAAAGTACAGGCTTGTTATTCAAAATAACTGTAAGGTAAATGTCTTGGCTTCTGTACGGCTGTAATAACTGCACGCAGTAACTGCTGCTATGTCACTTTGTTGTGCTGTCATTAGCTGTATACAAACAGGTTGAGTTTATAAACAAGATTACTGTTGATTTAACACGGGGGCAGTTTGGAGTAAAGGGCTGTTGGTTTACTGCAGCAGGAAGTAATTACACACCAGTGTTTACACAAATTGCATAAAATTACGGAAGGATCAGGCGTGCCTGGCCTGCTCTCTCCACAGGCTGACCCAGCATCCACAGAGACGCGTTCATGCTCCACTGAACATGCCTCTGTGGATGCTGCGTCAGGCTTCTGGAAGTGGCTTCGAGCTTGCAGCATGGATCATGATCCTATGACTTATAGTGGGGAGAAATTCTGGTTTAGATTTTCTGTCTTTTATTTTCTAGGTTTCTGTTCTTTTTGGTATTTGAAGACTGTTTGCAATGTTGGATGAGGAAAGGAGAATCCTTCCTTCCTTCCTTCCTTCCTACCTCACCCAGATTTTATTTCCACTTGCCCTTCCTATCACCTTTTCCTTTGGCCCTTTCACTCCATTTTATCAGCTCTCTTTCACTCTCTCGTTTTTCAGGTGAGATCTGTGGGTTCCGAGTGCACAACGGCCCAGGTGGTTCTGGTTCGGCTCAGTTCGAGGCCGTGGTGTTGGACCGCTCCACCGGCGAGGGCCTTGTTCGCTCCAAAGAGCCGCTTGACTGCGAGAGCCAGAGGGAGCACAGCTTCACCATCCAGGCCTACGATTGTGGAGAGGGTCCTGATGGAACCAACAGCAAGAAATCACACAAGTAAGAGAAGCTCGGTGCTCTAATCGGAGGACAGATGTTATTTTGTGTCACTCAGATACACTTATAAACTTGTACAACAAATGTTTTTTTAGAGATCTGGTGGGGTGATATACTATCAGCTATACTATCAGCTATTTCTCTCCATTCTCTCTTGTTTTATATCTCTCTATAAACTCTGTCTCTGAATTCGCCCTGTCTCAGTTTCTCTCTCACAATGCCTCAATGCGTCAATATTTCTTCTTTTCCCATCCCCCAGGGCCACAGTGCACGTGCGTGTGAACGACGTGAACGAGTTCTCCCCAGTGTTTGTTGAGCGTCGTTATGAGGCATCCGTCCCCGAAGGTCGTCTTTTTGATCGCATCGTGCGTGTGGAAGCTCTGGACGCCGACTGCTCACCTCAGTACAGCCAGATCTGCTTCTACGACATCATCACGCCCAGCGTCCCTTTTGCAATCGACAACGATGGTGAGAACTACAAATCCCAGGCTGCTGGGTGCTTTCTGTATTATCTGCATGTAAACCTATAAAGATGGATTTCCACCCTTTGCCTTGTTCCCCTTCTTTATGTTTGATTTCATCTCATCTGCATCACTGGACTTCATAATAGACCATATATTGTGTGCAATTTATCATACAAGACAGTTATGTTTATGAAATATTCAGTGTAGTGTATGCGTTTGGATATTTATTTACAGTGTTGAATGAGGCAAAATGAATATCTGGAGGCTATCATTACTCATCTTTTTTTCTTCCTTTGTTTTTTTTCCATCCTCTCATCCAGTTTTCATCATACTACCAATTTTTTTTTTCTTTTCGCTCTCTCTTAGTAAAAGAACTGAGGTAGATGTGATTTATAGCTCTGGGAATCTTTTGTATCTGTAACCTGTAGTAAAACTAAGGCCTCATGTTTGGGTTTGATATCTCTCTCACAGTCCCAATGACAAACCCAGAAGATCAATAGCTGACATTTTGTAATGTGATAAGCGCCAAGAGAGAAGGACCGAGCACGGAAGGCAGGGTGAACATGTGAGAGGAGAGGGAGAATGGAAGAGGGTCAGGGGAAGGTGAGAGAGAGTGAAAGAGAGATGATAGCTTTTTTTAGTGATGACCTTGCAGATTTCTGTGCCAGGCTGTGTGGCGTTCGACTGGTAATTTGGGTCAGGCTGAACCAGGCACCAGTGGGTGAATACTCTTGCACTGTGTTTCCATGGCTGTCTTGAGTTCTTTTTTTTCTGTTTTTTTTCTGTCTTTCACTACTTTACTCTCAATATGCACCCTTCGGTGCTTTTGGCTTCCTTTGTATTTCTTTTTTTTTTTTTTTTAGAATTGTGAGTTTATGTACCTTTTCAGAGATGTTTCATTTGATGAAATAATTGTACTCAGTGTCTCTGGAACTATTCAGACCATTTTGCTAGTAAGTTCCATATCTTAGCCTCTTTGCCTTCATTTAAAGCTCCCTGCTGATGCAGCTTTTCTTTTGTTGGTTACATTGTTGAAATAATGTTTTTAATAAAGCACTTACTGATTTCTGCCTCTTTATTACATTCTTTGCTTGTCAGCGGGTGAATACCTCTCTCTCTCTCTCTCTCTCTCTCTCTCTCTCTCTCTCTCTCTTTCTTTCTCTCTCTCTCTCTCACACTCTCACACACTCTCACACACACACACACACACACTCACTCACTTTCTCTACCTCACTGTCTATTTTATCTTTCAGGAAATATTAAGAACACTGAACCTTTAGACTCAAAGAAGCAGCGTGTTCACAGCTTCTGGGTGACTGCATTTGACTGTGGGAAGAATCGAGCTCAGGCTGATGCCCAGGTCGTAGTGACAGTGAAACCTTCCTGCAAGCCCGGCTGGATTGGTAAGGCTAAATTTTTCACCAAGCACCGCTTCTGTTCTGTCACTGCTGTGTATGTGAATGTCATATGGTGCAACTATTCACTGTACTGAACTATGGTCTACCTTGATGGAAGAACCAAATGAATTATTGCCATCAATGGTAATCCATTTTGTGTTTAATTCAAAATTTGCATGAAAATATTTGGTTGGAAGAACTGTTTGCCTTAGAGATGCAAAAAAAGTAAAAATGTTTTTTTTATTTAGTATTTAAGAAATACAAGACACAGAAACTGATTTAAAAAAAAAAAAAAAAACAATTTTTGGTACTATTTATGGTAGGGTCTTGTTTTTAATAGCTGTATGGGGATCAAATTCCCCATAATGATAGGCCTTGACCTTGGATTTATGGTATATATTAGGGCTGTATTTCTGATTTAGTGGGCATGGATTGAACCAGAAGTTTTTTTCTTGTTGTGGTTGTTTTTTGTTTATATGAATCCTACCTCTGTGTCCCTGGAAGCACTGGAAAAAGATTTATTTGCATGATATTTTCTAACAAATGTAGTTGGTTCTATTTATTGGTGTCTGTTTACAGCTCATTACCTGTTCGTTCTGTATAATGTATTCGCAACATATTCACATCTCAGGCTGGTCGAAACGAGTTGAGTACACACCTGGTTCGGGCAGCATCCCCCTCTTCCCCAGCCTGCGCCTGGAGACCTGTGAGGAGACTGTGTGGAACATCCAGGCCACTGTGGAGCTTCAGACTGGCCATATTGGGAAAGGCTGTGACCGTGATAGTTACTCTGACCGCTCTGTAAGGAGGCTCTGTGGTGAGTCTTCTTACCTCAGAAGCTGCTGTTATAAGAATACATTTTGTTTTCCATTCTTGTGTCCAGAGTTATTACTAGCACTTACAGATTAGCATTGTGGATTGCTTAATTTTGGATTCACAAGATGAGAATTAATTACAGTAAAAGATATTTTGCACATATAACTTATTCTGAGAATGAAATCATAGCGTTCTTACGAATTTTGTTATAATAACCTGAAAAACGTGTTTTTCCCCAGGTGCTGTAAGGGGTGAGGTCGACCTGCTCCCACCTCCATCCCCCGCTGCAAACTGGACCGCTGCACTGCCCACCCTTCCCTCTTCTGACTCGTCTCTGGTATTTTCTTTCAACGGCTCCACCCATGTTGCCGTGGTTCCCGACTCTGTTACCTCAACCGTGCCAGGAGACCACTTCACCCTCCAGCTGTGGATGCGAAGGGGCGGGGCCAACACTCAGCCGCCAGCCAATCAGGCAAGAGGAGCGCGTAAAGAAGAGGAAACTATTGTGTGCAGCACTGTGAAAAACGGTCAGTTATATCGCTAATCACTTAATCTTTCTCACTAGGTCTACTGAGTAGTTTTTAATTTGTGTGAACATAATGGTCATCTGCAGAATTACTGAGACAAAATAAACAAAGTATCATACAAAACAAGTAACACGAGTGAGCAATATTTTATTATATTATGAAAAAAAGATCAAATAGATATTATATTTAATGTAAATAATATATTTACAGTTAGGTCCAGAAGTATTTGGACAATGACAGAGTTTTTGTGAGTTTGCCTTTATACACCACCACAATGGATTTGAAATAAAACAATCAAGATGTGATNCTGGAGCCCATGTTCTCAAAACTCAAATTCTGAGTTTCCTCCCTGGAGATGCTTTGCCAGGCTTCACTGCAGCCACCAAATACTTCCGGACCTAACTGTAGGTCAAACATGCAGTATAGGGATGCTGTATATTTATCGTTTACAATACAATATTTTTAACATAAAATGTTTTCAGAAAAATTGGGAAGAAACCAATGGTGGAAATCGACTCGGGCGAAGGCTAAATGTGTGCGTGAATTATGCTCATTCAGCACTTTATTAGGAACACTATACTAATACTGGGTAGGGCTTCCCTTTTCTCTCAAAACAGCCTCACATTTTCATGGCATAGTTTCTTCAAGATGTTGGAAACATTCCTTGGAGATTCTGGTCCATGTTGAAATGATTGCATCACACAATTCTTGCAGATTTTTCAGGTGCACTTCCAATGCCGCAAATCTCCTGTTCTACTACATCCCAAAGGTGTTCTATCGGATTCAGATCCGGTGACTGGGAAGGACAGTAACCGATTCCAAACAATAAATCTACCAAACACTGAAATTAATATTATTGGCAACCCCACAATTAATATTTGATGAACGCCTGTTTTATATTATTAGGTGTGTGTGTGTGTGTGTGTGTGTGTGTGTGTGTGTGTGTGTGTGTGGACTGCCATCTTTCCTTCAGGGTTTAAATGGCCATCTAGACCACAAGCTGCAAATCGGACCCTAAGCCTCAGTGATCCATCAGCATGGGATTGGGTTCTTTTTCTTTGTATGCAGTCGCCCTTCATTAAGGTTAATTTTGGTCTCATGTAACAAGACACAATTCCAGTTGTAGTTGTGATGCTTGGTGGAGTTCGGGCACTGCATATTTCTGCATTGCATTAAGGAAGGGCTTGTTTCTTGCAACCCTTGAAACATGCTGTATGACCATGGGATCAAACCATTTTTAGTCATTCCAGACGTTTCTGTCATGGCTTTTATTTACTATGACAATGAGGTTTTGTTAGAGGAAGCATAAGTAGGTTGTAAAGTTTATCCTACACAGTCAGTGTTGCCCATTCCCTTGAAGGGTGCTAATAACCCCTGAGTTGACAGTTATCCTGTGCATCCTTTGTACAGCTTATTTTTCTATATTCATGCCATACAATTTTCTCTGATTTTGTGTTAGCTTTGTTATTCAAGAGGCTTGTGAAATGGCTTATCCAACTAAAGCGCTGTTCTCCTCCCACCATTACTAAGCTGAGTCACAGGAAAGAGTCGTGGATTAAGCGTGTGAGTGAGTGAGAGAGAGAGAGAGAGAGACTGATCATCTGAAAGGACGTGCCTTCTTCCTTCCCAGATTACTGTCCCCTGCTAGGAGGAAAATTGTCCAGAACTAAATATAGAATGGCATGAAATAAGTGTGAAGCCAGATACTGATGAGTAACCATTGTGTACGTGTGTGTTCTTATTAACAGATGACTCCTATTCACACTACTCTCTGTCCGTGCATGGCTGCCGCCTGTCGCTCTTTTACTGGCCGGATGTCTCAGCTGCACGGCCAGTTAAATTCCTCTGGAAGCTTGAACAGGTAAATTGGGGAAACACATATGTAACATAAAAATATTAACAAGCACAATTATATTTCAGGATTATTCAATTATACTAAATAATAGTTTTGTATTAATGTGGGGTGTGTATTTATTTTGTCAACTTTTGATAGTTACATCATATTAGAGACAGAGACATTGGTTATAGACTGTAGTATATATGGGTGGTGGTGGTGGTGGTGTACATACTAATCTGGTATGGTACGTACAAGATCACTGATGACCTTTGCCCTCTATTCTTTACAGGTGTGTGACAGTGAGTGGCATCACTTGTCTCTTAGTGTGCAGTTCCCCTCCGTCACTCTGTATGTAGATGGCGTGACCTTTGACCCTGCACTCATTCATGACAATGGAGCCATCCCTAACCCGGCCCCACATCAGAGGCTGGTGATTGGAGCATGCTGGGGTACGTGCACTAAAGCAACTGTTAACTACACTGCAAGACACAAACTCTGTGTGCGTGCAGTGGGTGACAAATGATCTTTTCAGAATGAAAAAAGAATGTGGAAACACTGACGGTGAAACCAAGCAAAATAAAATGCAGTGCAAAGATGGCATATGATCCCTGCTTATTACCTGCAGTCACCTCACACTCAGACATCCTGAGAGACGCTAGCCAGAGTCAAATATTATCTTTAATGTGCAGTGTGACGAAAGAATCAATTTTATAGCCCGACATATTGTTAAACAACTTGCTGACTTTTTGTCAAAGACACAATGTACTACATTAGAAACGTCTTTAAAGGTTTATGGCTATATAAAGTTGTACTGCATATACACCTTTAGTCTGTTTTAATGCATTTAACTGGCTACTTATTCCATTATTTGAATGTTCCATTCAGTTCACCCAAAACTTGCCAGTAAGGAGATATGTCGAACACATGTAACCTACCAGAACTTCCTTCTTACATCATCTATGCACTTGCTGATGTAGCCAGTCACTGATGCTGTGTATTCCTCCAAGTCTGTTCTTATGTTGCATTAGCTACAGTTTTTAATTGGTCAAGTCAGTTTCTGGGCAACTAAAACATTTCACAAACATTTGAGTGTGTGTGTGTGTGTGTGTGTGTGTGTGTGTGTGTGTGTGTGTGTGTGTGAGATACAGTGCTGAACAGAAATAAACAGCCAGTTAGGAACAATCCACCAGCAGCAGCTTGATGACAGCTTGGTGTTTTTTCTCTTTAATTGCAGTGTGGGTACATTTCTGTCTGATATTAAAAACCATTCAATTGATTTATTATTCAGAAAAACAGGTGTGTGTGTGTGTGTGTGTGTGTGTGTGTGTGTGTGTGTGTGTGTGTGTGTGTGTGTGTGTGTTTGCTAGACAGATGCCCAGTCAGGCTTTTAGTCTCCTGCTGTTCTCCTTTTCTATGCTGTGATGTGTGTTAATCAGCTCAATCAGCACTGATGCTTCACTTTTATGCTGTGGTTCATAGAGTGGATTTGCGCTATATAATTTCTCAGTAGTTTACTCTTGAGTTCAGACGTTTTTGTTTTTTTTTTGTTAACTTTCTGCCTTTCACCTGTCTTCCTCCATCTCTTGCTTTCTTCAGAGCCAGAGTCGTTCGTCTTTCTGTAAGAATTGTTGTCGTAGGGTCTTCCGTTCCTGTGTTCACTCAATACTCGAGAACTCATCTCGTGTGTGTGTGTGTGTGTGTGTGTGTGTGTGTGTGTGATTGAAAGTGCTGAATGTTTCCTTTTCTCGACAGCTAGGCATCATTGTGGGCAGTAGATCCACATTGTGGCAACAGGCCATCACTACTTTGAGTACATACAGTTTCAGGATGTTTAGCAATGTGAATATTTCAAATGCAGGATAAGGCTCTCTTTTCTCTTACAGCACTGTTTTGTGTTTTGTGTGTTCTTGAAATAAAATCAAGCAGACTTTCTTGCAGTGATGGCTGAAGACTTTTTGTTGAACAGATATAGTACAGAATGAGAGTCTTGGTCATTTGTTAACACTGACCTTAGTTACAAAGTTTTTTTTTTTTTTCCATTTTATAGTTAATGGCCGTCATATCATACAATTTGACTGTAATGATGCATGTCATTGTTTCAGAGTGGATCAATGATGTTTGAATATTAAAGAGCTCTGTGCTCCTTTCTAGGACATTCAGTCTGTTTTTTTCATTTTTATATCCGTGACCAAGGACTATTTTTCATATATTAAGCACTGAATTTTGAAATGTGGCCTAATATCTTGCCCTGATGAGATTAAACAGATTAAACAGCTTATATTTTTTTTCTGTCTCCTCACAACCTTCAGGGAGGTTTGTGGGTGGTTACCGTGGCTTGTTGTCAGGCGTAACAGTGCGTCCAGGAAGTGTCGAGCCTCACAGTGTGGTGGAGTGTCTGTACGCCTGCAGGGAGGGTCTGGATTTTGGAGATCTCGAGAGCCTTGGCTCCGGCATGAAGGTATTATGACGAAACAGAATAGCTGCTTTGCCCTTTCTCTCTTCTCTCTTTATATACTTGACTTTTAAGTCCAAATTATTTGAACACCATCTCTGCAATGTTTATACAAAAAGTAAACCAAGCAAAGTGGCTATTCAGTTGTGGTAGTGTCGATACTCTTAAAAATTCAGAAGGACTACTCTGCCCCTACATTGCAATGTTGATGTTTCCTCAGGTTCACGTGAACCCCAGTCAGTCAGTGCTGGTGTTGGAGGGAGACGATATCGAGAGCTTCAACCGAGCGGTTCAGCAGGTGACATACAGAAACTCTCTGCGATTTGCCACGCCCGGAGTGCGCCCTCTCAAACTCAGCACATCCCTCAGGTAAATACACCTCAACACATTCAAGTGTGTGAGTGTCTATTACAGAAACTGCAATATTTAACTGTAACACGTTTGGTTGTTGAAAGCAGGAAATTTGAATTAATCACCTTACTAGACAAATTAAACTTCCAGAACCAGTTGGCTAGTCTAGTTTCACTAGTCCTATTAGTTATTAGTTATTATTATAACTGAATAATATTCTTTAAGATAATAGAAAATTACGTTCCACAGACCCCCTCAACACGGATTTATTTTTTTAATGAACATAATGTTTTCAGTATTAGGCTTGTTATTTTAATATGTACAACAACATTTTGACTATTTATCAAAGCCAGAGAGCTTTTAATTTCTGAACTTTCAACATTGGCTCCAAGTTGTTGAGCTTAAGTATACATTTAAAATCCTCTTGAAAATGGTTGATGTTGCTGGTAAATACAAATAAGATTCCTGTTTTAGTATTGACTTTAGCATTATGAAATACATGAAATAGGTGTCATTTTTTTTCTAGTGAATTCCACTGAAAAAATTGGTCTAATTTATTTATTACATGCCACTAAATTAGGCTTCACTATAGAGTGGGTTCAGTTGATGTCCTGCTTTAGAAGCTGAAAGGAAGATATGATCGAGTAGTTGTTTTCTCTATGGAGAAATATGAAACAATGAACTCACCCTGCATAAAAAAGAAGCAAGAAAACTGATCCGGCAGATCCATTTAAAGAATCGACAAGGACAGACACAGTGAGAGAGATTTAATCCAGCCTGAAGAAATCAGCGATTGGGAAGTTGATATTCGGGAGTGGAGCGAATGCAGGATTCAGGAGCACGTTTAGTGGCTCTGACAGCTACTAGCTATGGCCCCGTTCACACCTGGCATTAACACGTGTCTCAAGTGATCTGATCACAAGTGGCCAGCCGAGATACGTAGCCGTTTACCCTTGGCAGTATGAACGTGTCTCCAGGGATCAGATTTCATACATCGTTTCTGCTGGAGGAAGGCTGTCGCACACATCTATCATGTCAGTCTTCTCCTGCTTTTATGTCCCACAGGCAGTGATATCCCATGAATCATATCTCATGTACCCATAGGGGCTGTTTTAATCACGTGGTCTGATCATAATTTGCAAATGACATTACTCTGGTCTCATCACCAGTGGTGATGAGTCAAAGTACAACCAGGAGCTTCAACAACTAACCTCCTGGTGTAGCCGCAGCAACCCTGAGCTCAACGCACTTAAAACCACAGAGATGCACATTGACTTCAGGAAATACACATCTTACCCCTCCCCACCCATCCTTAATAATTCATCAGTGAGCACTGTCACTTCGTTCAGGCTTCTGGGAACTACGATTACACAGGATCTCAGATGGGAGATGCATACATCATCCATCAACAAGAAAGCTCGGCAAAGGATGTATTTCTTACAGCAGTTGGCAAAGTTCCATTTACCCAAGGCTATAGTGGTGCAATTCTATACTGCCACTATAGAAAGCATCGCTATCTGGTTTGGTGCAGCCTCCTCCAGAGGAAAGAAGCTGCAACGCACTATCAAGATCGCAGAGAAAATCATCGGGTGCAGTCTGTCACCACTTGAAGCCCTGTACATCGCCAAGACAAAGAGGCGAGCAGGAAAAATCATCAATGACACCTCACAGCCTGCTAATGACCTATTCCAAAAACTACCATCAGGAGAGCGGTTCCGTCCCCTGATAACAAAAACTGCACACCATGGAAGCAGCTCCTTTCCACTG
>CM074945.1:21253114-21273056 GCA_037577455.1 Pangasius macronema
TTTTTAAATATTATTAATAAATAGTACTATTTATTAGTATTTAGTAACTATATTGTTTATTATTATTGGCATTATTATATATCATTGCTATTATTTATTATATATATAATCACAATTGTTCCACTCCATTTAATGCACGCTGTTCTACTGTAATGTAAATTAAAACTGAGAAAATAACCATTTCCACTTCAGGTGTAATTCTTGTATATTAG
Source organism: Pangasius macronema (assembly GCA_037577455.1). Classification (NCBI taxonomy): domain Eukaryota; kingdom Metazoa; phylum Chordata; class Actinopteri; order Siluriformes; family Pangasiidae; genus Pangasius; species Pangasius macronema. The sequence goes on from CM074945.1 coordinate 21,253,327, forward strand.
GTACAGTATTTGTATATGTGTGACCAAATGGCAAGAAAAATTCCTAATACCTGTAAATGTATACAGCGAAAAAAATGATTCTGATTCTGATTAATTTAATTAAGATCAGAGTTGGGGTGGCAATAGATTAAATATTTATGTTTAGGTTTGATTTACTCTTTAAATTTTCATATGCATCAGTGTACCCTCTCTCACCCTCTTTGCACAGGTGCTTTAGTGAGGAAGGCTGTCTGTCTCTGCGGCAGCTGGAAGGTTATCTGGTAGTGCTTCAGCCTGACGCCCCTCAGATCTCTCTCTCAGGCGTAGGACCTCACCTGGCCCGCCCGGCTCCTGAGTTTGAGGCTGCGCATGGAGTGCCTCTGTTCCCCGAACTCCGCATCGTCTGTTCCCTCTCTCATGCCGTGAACACTGCTGCCCAGGACATGGAGGGAGGGGGTGAGCGAAGTCTAAATTTCCCACCAAACCCCACACACTTTCACTTAGCTATTACTATAAACACCTCAGGTGACAAAACCCATCAGTGAGTTATGCTCTAGTGTCACTATGCCTACATGCTTATTGTAGGAGGATCATGGTAAAAGACAGAGATAGCTCTATACCCTTTATCTTCTTTACTATCTTCTGTCTGTTTTCAGTGGCTGTTCTGGATATTTCAATCAATATATGGCATAAAGAGCTTTATTTCTTGTGGTTTTAGAGTATTTTACTTAAACTAACTGTGTCTGCTCTCTGCGTCTCAATCAGCTCTCATGTCAGATGCAGTGGCCCACACTCTGGATGGCTGTGAGGTCCAGCCATTGGGGGAGGAGCTAAACCCAGAGAAGGAGGAGCTTCTGGTTGATATGGAGGCACTAAAAGAGAAAGGACTGGATATCATCAATACAACAGCCTACATCGCCATCACTGGTGATTTTTATTTATATATATAGGTCAAGCAATGCACAGTTTATACTGCTTTACCATGTCTTGACAATGCTGGCAATCTTCTTGAATTAATTAATGTTTTAAAGCTCTATCAAGCTCTATCAAATCGGATTTTATGAAGTATCTTGGAGCTTATATTACCATAGGTGTATAAACACATTCAATATTTACAAACTGCACCTTTAACTTTTCTTTTTCTTTTTAATTCTTCCATTTGATTTCTAGGGGCGGAGTCCATTTCAGTGTACGAGGACATCCTGCGTTCTGTTCGTTACCGATTAGCAAAAGGCTCTGCCCGCTTTGAGAGGAGATTCAGGCTGTCCTGTTCAGAAATGAACGGACGGTACACGAGTAACGAACTCACACTGGAGGTACCAAAAACACTTAATATTAGTAATAGGCAGCGTTTGCTTCAATTAGCATTAACACATCGGCTAAACATCTCAGTGCAAACTGATCAAAGATCAAATGCCAAATTATAGGCCTTTCATCCTTTGTTCTGTATTCATCCTAGGTAAACTTCCTGCACTCTTTGGACAGTCTGTATCACCCATCACACCTCTTGGCTTCTCAGCAGCAGTTTCTCCATCCATCTCATCACACAGGAGAGCTCAGCGGACATACGCTGCCAAACCCACACCGCAACTCTGGTACACAGTGACTCATCAAAATCACCTACTTAACACACACTGCAATGCGCAATAGTCAGGCACCTAGTGCCCACACTGCATATTCGCTGAAATTTCCAAATTCTTCTCTCCTGCAGTGGTTCCTGGGGCTGCCACTGTTATCATCATGGTATGTGTGGGCTTCTTGGTCGTCATGGTAATCCTCGGCGTGTTCCGCATCCGCTCCATCCATCGCCGTGGAGAGGGAGCCAGAGGAGGTGGGAAAGAGGGCAGCAACCAGTGGGACGATTCAGCCCTCACCATTATCGTCAACCCCATGGAGGTGAGTGCGACATGGAGTGCCCTTTGAACTGACCGAGTAGTTAAGCTGGCCTGTTGTGTAATCAATGCATTTCTCTTTCCTTCTCAAACCCTGTCAGTCCTATGAGAACCGCATGGGCATTGCCGCAGATACAGAGGGGGAAGGCGATGACGAAGAGGAAGTGGTTGAGTCTCCTGATGACTCAGCCGATGACCAGCGAATCATCATTAAGAAAGAGGGAAGAGATTCCGCCCCCCGTCGCTACTGAGTCAAGCGTATAAACAGCCACGCTCATGAAATCTAAAAACCATCATAAAGCCCACAAACATGAAACAAAAGAACCACGTACTTGCATATATTCACACAGCATAAATGTATTTGTATCAGCCTTTGTGAATGCATTGTCTCTGGAATGTATGCTCACACACACACACACTTAAACACACACACTTAAACACACACACACATACATGCAATGCACAATGCATAGCATCTCACTCCAATGTCCAGTGCTTAGTCTACATTTCACTCAAGACTCTATAAAGTATGTATGTATGGCACAATGAAGTAATTACCTTCAGTGAATGTGATCATTGCACTGTATCAAGCACCGGGTATTATTACAGACGAATGTAAGCTATGTGATTTTCATTACTGTAGAAATCTGTCACTTACCGTCAGTACAGTGAAGTTAAGGTCATCATATTTTTACAGTACCACAGCCATGGTGTGGCTCTTATCATTCACATAATGTACAGTTTAATTCACAGGTTGTCTTTTCTTTCTATTCTCAAAATATTCCTGTACAAATACGCTGTTTTAGAGAATGAGTGTGTGGATATTAATATAAGCTATATGCAGGTAATCAGTACTTTTTTTTCAGCAATTGCAAGGAACAAATTCTCTAAAAACACACTCCTGTTGTAAGTCTGTGTTACAGCACTACCCCCATCAGAATGATAGCTCATCCCGGGCAGTTTCGATTGTATTTAAATGTATAAAAATACAAATTACTACTATTATTATCATTATTTTTTTTTATTAGTTCCATTGTTCTGATCCATATTTAGTCTTTGCACTTTGAGATGGGCTAGCTGTTGTTTTCTATTTATCTCTATAATGATTATAAATGCTGACAGTATATAGTGATGATAATAATATTAGTAATAATGATTGGCTTGATGAGTGTCTATTTATTTGTATGTCTAATTGTGTGAATTAAATTTTGTTATCACTGCTTGGTAAAGCAGAAGGCACATTATTGTTAAATTCAGTAACTCTCACTCTTCTCATCACACCTTTCCACCGTCATCTTCATCTGTATCACAGTCTTTAATTCTGCTGCTGCTTTTTGTTTTCTGAATATGCAGCCATGTCTTTCCCAACTCTTCTCTCCCAACCCCCCTCTGCTCACATTATCTCCTGTGTGTTTACTCTTCTGTCTGTGTCAGTGTACAGTGCAAATCCTGTCTCTTAATAAAAGCCTGTTGTTTTTCATTGTGATATGAAGAATGGATCGAATTGCATTATTATATGACATTACTATGGTCACTACTGAAACATTTAACTGTGTTTATTATTGATGCAGTAACATGGATTATCGACTGATTGTTATTGATAATCATCTGAAGAAGACATGTTGAAATGTTCATAATAAAAACACTCAGATGACGACAGAGAGGTGTTGGTGATGGATTAAGATTCTAGACAATACATTAATCAGCCACTTTATTAGGAACAGCATACTAATACTGGTTAGAACATGCTGGCATTACAGAATTGCTGCATATTCATGCTGTGAATGCCCTGTCCTTCCACGTCCAAAAGGAGCTCTCCTGGATTCCCATCTGTTGCCTGGGGAGGCCAGTTAAATACACTAAAACCCAGTGTCTTGTTCATAGAACCATTATGAGATGATGTGCTTTGTGACATGGTGCATTATCATGCTGGAAGTAGCCATTATAAAATGGTAAAGTGTGGCCATAAAGGGATACTCAGACAGTCTGTGGCATTCAAACAATGCTCAGTTGGTATTAAGAGGTCCAAAGTGTGCCAAGAAAACATTCCCCACACCCATACACCAGCCTGGACTGTTGACACAAGGCAGTTGGGTCCATGGATTCATGATGTCACCAAATTCTGACCCTACCGTCTGTGTGCCTCAGCAGAAATCCAGATTCATCAGACCTGTGAGCTCGTGCCCACTGTAGTCTCAGATTCCTGTTCTTGGCTGACAGTAGAACCCAACATGGTCTTCTGCTGTTGTAGCTCATCTGCCTGAAGGTTCACAGTGTTGTGCATTCTGAGATGCTTTTCTGCTCATCATGGCTGTAAAGAGTGGTTATTTGAATTACCATAACCTTCCTATCAGCTTGAACCAGTCTGGCCATTCTCCTCTGACCCGCTCTCATCAGCAAGGCATTTCCACCTCGTTCGATGTTTTTTGCACCAACAACCGTAGTCTAAATCACTGAGATTACATTTTTCCCCATTCATTGATATGAACAGCTTTTGACCTGTATTTGCATGAGTTTATGCATTGTTTAGCAGATAAGTGATAGCTGATAACTGATAACTAATATCTGATAACTGATATCTGATAAAGGATACCTGGTAACTGACATCTGATAACTGATATCTGATAAAGGATAACTGATATCTGATAACCGATATCTGATCATAGATAATCGATATCTGACAACTTATCTGATAACGGATAACTGATATCTGATAAAGGGTAATTGATAACTGATATCCGATAACTGATATCCGATAACTGATATCTCATAACTGATGTCTGATAACTGATATCTAATCACTCCATGAATGAGCAGGATCACAGGTGTTCCTAATAAAGTGGCTGGTGAGTGTATATTGCAGAAAGCTGGGATTCATTGTAACAGCAATTAGACTATACCCTTAAGCATTACTGAGCACGAAATCGTGTCTGTCTGCCTGAATGAATCAGACTGATTTGCTGTCAGGTGTCACTGCCTCACAGGAAGACACTGGACTTTGTGTCTTTACGCAACGTGACATTTTTATGCTACAAGTTGCATTTAAAAAAGCAACAATAACTTAAAAAAGCACAGAAACTTCAATTTCAACACTTTACTGTGTAACACCCAACGCATCATTTCCGTATTTCTGTGAAATTCCTATTAACAGTAGGCTCTCTATTATGTTTTATAGACATACACTACAACGAGCTACATCCGTGCTGTCATTTTAGGAAGTTTGCGTAGTCTCGGCGTAAGTTACGCACTATCTACACTCCCTGTATTATGACCGCTGGAGCTCCTTGTGTTTGTGAATAGCATTTGTGGAGCGCTTGCTTCATGTAGCTGCTTCACCCCTTTGCTTGGGTCAAAGGGGGAGGTAAACATATAGATTTAGCCACATTTGATGACTAAGAAAACCTAAAACTGCAGTTTAGGTCCGTATTCTTGCTTATATAAGTGGCAGAAATTTCGTTGCGTAGATTAGCAGTTAGCCAAAGCTGTGTATTATTCTTCTTCTTCTCAGCAGAGGAGCTGAGTTAACAGCTAAATCGCCTGGACTGACTGCGCAGCGGTGAGTCTATTAGCTAGCTAAATCAACTAGCTTACCAGCTACATTTATATATGTTAGTGTTTCACTCTTAGCCCATATCTGTATGACTGTTTTTTGTGTGTTTCCCTGTTCTGATAAAACCGATAGGTTCTGATTTAAAACATTGCTAACTCCTGACTCCTTAAAGCACCTATGGGTTATTAGCTAGCTATGGACACTGAGCCAGTGACATACCTGAGCTAACTAGTTTATTAGCTACTGTAGCTGGATATATGACTGTAAATATGTACAGCTACAGTACAGATGTAGGTAACTAGCTGATAAAAAAATACACTGCATCTTAACAAAGGCTGTGTCAGTTAACTTCTAGAGCACATATGTTTTACTGATAACAGGTGACAGCTCCAATGCTTACAGTACAAGTGCATGTCAAGTGTAGACAACTGTTTTTGTTTGCAAGTGGTATTTATTCACCATATTGCTCTTTGTCTAATAGGACAAGCAGATCAGTTGCTAATCTGAATCTGAACCAGGTGGCTAAATATACCTGAACACACGAGAGAAATGTCTTCATTCAGCACACATGTATTCACTATGTAAACCATAAATTGGTAGCAACACAGAAGTAACCTCTTCTGATAGGCATCTAATGTAGCCAAGAATGATGAGACATGAGAAATGCATTAAATATGTATAGGAAATTAATCTCCAGGACTGTTTTTGCATGTATCGTTGAGGTGTTGCTCGAGGTAATTGTACTGCTCAGTAGAGGGAAGAAGTTGCATCAGGTGTGCTTCTGATCACAGTGATAATGTATTATAAACTCAAAAAAAAAAAAGTTCTTCATGGTTAATGAGTTGAACTGGTGGCGTCTGGAAAGAAAACCGTTCGTGTGTGTGGTTGCTTTGACCCGAGTGTCTTGGATTTGAGACGTAAGCGATGGCTGTCATGGTCATTAAATAGTATGAAGTACAGTATAATCATGAGGAGAAGCTTTTATCATGTGTTCCTCTGATACATTTCTTGATGCAGTTCGAATAGTCATGGCTCATGTCTTAGGCATTAAGAAGATTATTATTATTAGCTATACACACGCACGAAAACATTTTCTACCAGTTTATTCTTGCAGACTTTCCTGTCCACCTTTTAAAAGGTTTCGGATTCCTTATTGCTTTCACTGTAATCAGATAATGCCGTGTGCTTTAATGACAGTAGCAATTTAGACCCAGCAGATGAAGGGATGAGCTTCATCAGGGATGAAGGGATGGTGTGACCTGTTATAATCAGCTATTATATAACAGATATACAGTGTGATGTAATTTATCCTGTGTGGTATTCTACTCTAGTGTCATTGTCTAATAAGACTTGCACATATAAAGCTGTTTTCCTTTAACGCTGCTTTTCTTTCTAGAAAATTCAAGGAGTTGTCAGAGCCGTCCTGACCCTGTGTTGCCATGGCGATGCGGGAGCTGGTAGAGGCGGAATGTGGGGGAGCCAATCCCCTCATGAAATTGACCAGTCACATGACCCAAGAAGGCGGGGCTTGGAGACATAGGTCCACGCCCACTGTAAGTAGTTTGTATTTAGTTACTGAGTGCAAACAGTTACGATACTGTGTATAGTGCGAGGTATATTTTCATTTTTGACTTGATTTTTTAGTTTTATCAACCAAAGTATATATTGTTTTGTATTTTCATGGTGTGTTACATGGTTTCGATTTCTAATTACTGGATGAAATAGGCATCGTTTACTGTCTGGTGTCCAGCTGGATGAAAAAGTTTCCAAGGCTGATGGTCACAAAATATTTTGAGGGAATTCTACCATGTTTATGGTGACATTGTACATTAAAACAAATAGAAACAGTTTTTTGTTTTTTATAGAATTCACTTCCTGTGGGTATGCGTTAGGCAATTCTTAGAAAGCCCAGAAACACTAATGTTTTACTGACTACTTAGAGATGTGCTCACTGGTTAGAATCGGTATATTGAACACTTCACCATATGCCTCTCTGTGTTTCTCTGTGACTGTCTTTCCACTCAGATTCCCCCAACGCCGATTGAAATAGCCACCGAGGAGGAGGTATCTATATGTTCTACTGACCAGATATTTGTCTGTGAATCTAGGGTCAGGCTGTGACTTTTATGAGTTGACATCTAGCCTAAATCTCCAATCAATATTTATTTTAGTGATATTTAAAATAGGTCTGCAGTGAGAAAAAGAGTTACAATGAGTTCAGTTAAACAGTGTTATGGTACCTCAGGCAGCTGAACAGCAATCAAACTTAAGGCTAAAAGTAGCTTTTAACAGACAGATTAAAAATATGTTTAAGAACCTTTTTAAAAATATGTGTCTATACTAATTTTAAGATCCTCATTATGTCCTAATCACACAATGCATTTTAGTGCCGAACGAAGGTCTTAAACCCCACAGAAAAGTTATGGGTAGCATAAAGTACATCTATCCTAATGAGACTGGATCACAGACAGTGTGGCCTGAATAGCCACTGCAGACATTTAACAGCACAGTCAGGTTAAGCCGCTTGTAAACTTTAATGACAATGAGCCCTAAGAACTAAGAAAAGTAACACAGCACCATCGCAGATTTTTGACAACTCCGCTACTTGCCAGTGCTAGAGGGCTATGTAAATCGGTACTGTAGTAAAAAATTAATTAAATTAAATTATAAATTGCCTCATTAATAAACAGTGTGACAAGTTTATATGCTGACGAGCCAAACACATATTTGCTGTGTGAGTTTTTTTGTTTTTATGCATTTACATAAAAATTCTGATCTATTGTTGTGTTATTTTATTTCATTTTGTGAAATTACTTCCGATCACTGCCGATATTCGTTCATGAAACCCTCTGGTATCCGTGACAGTGGGTTTGACTCCACCTTTCCTCTTAGCTCAGAAATTTCTTAGTAAATTGTTTTTATTATTTTTAATAGGTTATAAGAAGAAACTAGTGGATAGGAACTCTTAGTGAACTCTTAACATATTCTGTGTGAATACAGTGCCTGATGTATTCTTCTATCATTCCTGTAACACCTTTAATTCCAGCTGGTGAATGAGTTTCTACAGGCGCCCCCGCGCCCCCCTCACAGTTTCGACATGGGGCAGCTTCTGGAAGAAATGCAGCAAATCGACCAGCAGACCTACAGACAGGCCCCACAACGAGGTAACACTATTATATACACACACTTGTGATGCTTGTAGCCTTAAATGTCTGCGCTCAGACTGGGTTCTGGTTTAATAGTGGCTGCCATGTTGCCACTGTGTGTCATTTGACAGCAGGCGCATACAGGAGACAAGAGATCATATGTATGCTATGAACAGACTTAAGGTCACATTATCTACACCTATTTTATAGTAAAGTTAATTAAAAAAAAGGCAGCATCATTTTGTCCTCTATTTAAAGCCATGGCTCAGCATCCGCTCAGATCAATTGCCAATATAGTACTACTAGAATATGATGTAAGATGTAAAATGTAAAAACGTTCTGCTTGCAGCTCCAGACGTAGCCGCATTGGCACTATCGGGTGACTGGGCAGCAGAGTTCCTGTCTGGCGCTGACTCTGCAGTCTCTCCAGCCCAGGCAGGTTTTGATGCAGCAGACGCTGACTGGACCAGAGAATTCATTAACGAAGTGGCAGGTTAGTCGTTATACCGCTTGTTTTTGGATCCTGTCCTGCTTTTGTAGGATGATTTGAGACCGTGAATGTAGTCACTCTCCTACTCAGTGTTACACTATTGCACTATTGCCAAAGGTTTCTAGTCACCTGTCCATCACATCCATATGTGCTTGGAAAGAGACTGTGGGGATTTACCCATTCAGCCACAAGGGCATTAGTGAGGTCAGGCACTGATGTCGGGTGAGGAGGCCTGGGGTGCAGTCAGCGTTCCACTTCAGGGCCACTTGAGTTCTTCCACACCAGCTTTGGCACACTATGCCTTTATAGACCTCTCTTTGCACTTATAAAATGAGGATTTTACTAAAGCATAACCTTACATTCTCAAAGGTTTATTTTAAATTGAAAATGTACCATATAGAAAACTTTTACTGCTCTCTCAGTGTTTTATTTTTAAATGTGCAGTAAATTTATAGCTGCTTGTCAGAAGATTGGTTCAATAATATGTAGCAGTTATATTGAACGCTTTCTAGGCATTCATTTAACTTTCTATTTTATTAAGGAACACAAACTGAGGGTAATAGAGCCAGAACAAATTAAACAACTCAAAGACATCAAAGAACATATACATATATAACACGTAAAACCAGTGGATAAAGGAACCCATGGCAGTGTAGGATGCAGATGGAATGGCACCTGGTAGAGCAGGAGACAAGATATGTCTGTGTTCCTCACCCACATATAGGTGATTCCTTGCTGCCAAGGTGTGCCCTTTTAGATTGATTATTTAAACAATTAATAGCTCTGAATCTGAATCTCACCGCTTGACAAGTGCCATGATATATTAGGCAGCAGGTGAGCAGTCAGTTCTTGGGGTTGATGGTTAGTACCTACCAAAAGTGGTCCAAGGAAGGACAACCGGTGAACCAGCAACAGGGTCATGGGCGCCCAAGGCTTATTGATGTGTGCGGTGGTGAAGGTGAGCCCATCTGGTCTGATCCCACAGAAGAGCTGCTGTAGCACAAATTGCTGAAAGAAATTAATGAATGGCTATGAGAGAAAGGTGTCAGAACACACAGTGCATCACAGCTTGCTGTGTATGGGGATGAGTAGCCACAGACCAGAGTGCCCATGCTGACCCCTGTCTACCACTGAAAGCTCCTGCAATGGAAGAAAGTGGCTTGGTCTGATGAATCACATTTTCTTTTACATCATGTGGAAGGCCGGGTATGCGTGTGTCGCTTACCTGGGGAAGAGATGGCACCAGGATGTACTGTGGGAAGAAGGCAAGCCAGCGGAGGCAGTGTGATGCTCTGGGCGATGTTCTGCTGGGAAACCTTGGGTCCTGGCATTCATGTGGATGTTACTTTGATACGTACCACCTATCTAAACATTGTTGCAGATCAAGTACACCTCTTCATGGCAACGCTATTCCCTAATGGCAGTGGCCTCTTTCAAAAGGATAATGCTCCCTGCCACACTGTAAAAATTGTTCAGGAATGGTTTGAAGAATTCCCCAGATCGAGTGTCTGTGGGATGTGCTGGACAAACAAGTCCAATTCATGGAGCCCCATCTGTGGAGCATTTTTCTTGCACAGCTTTTGTCTGAAATGTTCCTATCCTGTTTCTATGGAAACCTTGTTTACTTTATTTTTAATGGTTTATCTACTATAATTACTGAAGTACACTGCAGTTTCTTTGGTCTTCGATTTTTTTCACACATCTCGGTGTTGTCAAGGTAATAATAACAAAATTTCGGGTGACCCAGGACTGTTTCAGTAGCTGCTGTTTCACTTCTTTGTATTTTTAAAGTGCATTATCAGTCACTATCTTTTTAACAGTAAGGCCATATTGTGGACTACAGAGAAATAAATTATACTTGTTTACTCATTGTGAAAGCCCTGCTATATTGTTGAAACCCTTTATGGCCAAAGGTTTGTGGACATTTGACCATCACACCCATATGTGCTTTTTGAACATCCCATTCCAGATTTAGTTCCCCTCTGCTGTTATAATAACCTCCACTCTGCTGAGAAGGCTTTCCACTAGATTTTGGAGTGTGGCTGTTGGGATTTGTGTTCATTCAGCTACAAGAGCATGAGTGAGGTTGGGGCACTGATGTTGGCTGAAGACACCCTGGTGTGCAGTCAGTGTTCCAGTTCATCCCGAAAGTGTTCAGTGAGGTTGAGGTCAGGGCTCTGTGCAGGACACTCGAGTTTTTGGCAAACCATGTCTCTATGGACTGCACAGGGGCACTGTCATGCTCAAACAGGTTTGGGTTCCCTTAGTTCCAATCAATGGAAATTGTAATGCTACAGCATACAAAGGCATCCTATAAAATTGCGTGCTTACAACTTTGTGCCAAGAGTTTGGCCAAGGCCCAGATATGGGTGTGATGGTCAGGTGTCCACAAAACTTTTGGCCATATAGTGTACATGTTTTTGAGTGAATATGCAAAATTGAAAATTAGTGCTGTCTCTTCCGGCTTGTTCCTCACTTCTCGTCATGTCTTTTCATTTAACCTCCACTCTCCATCTCTTTGTGTGTTTATCCCAGACCCTGGCCGATGGGCCGAAGAGTATCTGGAGCAGTCGGAGGAGAAGCTGTGGTTGGGAGATCTGGGAGAGAAGGAGCAAGAGAGGGAATGGTGAGATTAAATGGAATTGTGTGGAAGGCTGACAGAATGTAATAAGGTTTAGAAAGCATTAACTAGTAAGTCAAGGTCAGAAAAGTTGTTCGGCATTTACAATTAAATGCAGAACCATTTTCAGAAGAATGAGAATTTTAACCTCGAGGCTTATAAGAGTAATATAAGCAGAACAGATTGTCAGTAGTTGCGTGGATCATGTCCTTGGCAACTGAATATGGCTTGGAACTTGCATAAAGGGAAAAATTTACTTGAGCAGAGTTCTTTGTTAGTCTGTCAGAATGCCTGAAGTTGCTGTGACTATCAGTCTTAATGACCTGCAGATTTGTTTGATGGCAGTTTTTTTTTTTTCTATTTAATTAAATTATTTTTTTTTATTTGTGATGTGATGAAGTGTGAAGTGTGAAGGTGGAAACCCAGTTTTCTCTAAAACATTAGCTTTTTTATAACCCATTAGGACAAAAGAGTACCAACCAGGGGAGGATTTGAAGCAAACGGCTAATGAACTTCTTGCAAAGGTCGATGACCCCAAGCTGCAAAACACAGAGGTGAGCATGTGCTTTTATGCTGCTGGTCATTTGCTGTACACTTGCTCATTTGGACCTTTCATGTATTTAGTAAAGCTTTATTTGAATTTTAAAACAGTTCTGAAGGTGACACATACTGAAGGTGATGAATTCTCCATTTGAGAGCTGCAGGTTATACTCATAAACTATGAAATATTTAGCACATGGTACCGTGATGGACGGAAAGACGTAGTCTACCAATCAAAAGTTTGGATACACTAGATTGAATATACACTCAACATCCACTTTAATACGAACACCTGTACACATACTCATTCACGCAATTATCCAATAAGCCAATCATGTGGCAGCAGCACAATGTGTAATATCATACAGATGAAGTTCAAGAGCTTCAGTTAACGTTCACATAAAACATCAGAATGGGGGGGGGAGTGTGATTGCAGTGACTTTGACTGTGGCATTGTTGTGGGTGCTGGGTGGACTGGTTTGAGAATTTCAGAAACTGCTGATCTCCTGGGATTTTCATACACAACAGCCTCTAGAGTTTACACAGAATGGTGCGAAAAACAAAAAACATCCAGTGAGTGGCTGTTGTATGGGCAGAAACGGCTTGTTAATGAGAGAGGTGAGAGGACAGCGGCTAGGCTGGTTTGAGCTGACGGGAAGGCTATGGTAACTCAAATAACCACTCTTTATACCCGTGATGAGCAGAAAAGCATCTCAGAATGCACACCACATGGAGCTACAACAATAGAAGACTGAATTTTAAGTTTGTAAATGAGACAAGTGTGAATAGTGAAGTTAATGTGTGTGTACATATTTTTACTGAGTTGAAAAGTATTTTTTTAATATGTAGTTTTACTTAAAATTTAATTGTTTCCCCAAACAAGTAGTTTTCATTTAGAACTTTGACGAAGCAGCCAACGAGTGCTTGGTGTGTTTCAGAACTTTAAGAAAAACCTGGGTGAAGCTTTCTCATGAAGCTGGTTGAGATGATGCCAAGAGTATGCAAAGTTTTCTCAGGAAGTGAAAGAAGTGAAGTGAAGAAAAATAGTAAAAATAAAGGAAACCCTTCTCCGAGCACGTGTGTCCAAACTTTGGCCTGATAGTGTACTTTATTGTATTTAGAGAACAGGCTTGGGGGTGATCCAGTGCCAAATGTATATAATGCACCTCTGCAAACGTCTTTGTAGCCTGTCACAGCTATATGAATTCAGTAATATATTTCATTATTAGCTATATACTGGCACCATAGCTTCTAACACTTTTTGAGCCCTTTTTTGTACTGCATGTGTGACAGAAAAGCACCACACTGAATCTACGGAGGAAAATTTATTATAACCTCCGATCTTTCCCAACTGTTTTGTTGTCAGGCCACTTATTAATTCTGAGTGACTTGTAAATGGACCCTTCAGCCAAAATGTAGCTTTTTTGTGAAATTGCACCTCGCTTATGACGCCCTTCTCCTTTCATGTAAAATGAATTTCCATTCCCTGTTTTACTTTGCATTGTCATTGCTTTTCTTAGTAACATAAATTTCAGTGCTTGTATTGCTTTACTGTGTGATTAGCGTTGTCATGGCAACATCAGTACATTAGGATGTGTGTGTTCAACACGTCTTGACTGAACTCACTTGTGTGCACAAAGAGCTGTAGATGTGTAACGGCCATTGTTGTTGTTGTCATTGTGCAGTTCCTGCGGTTTGTTAGGCAGATTGGCGAGGGCAGTGTGACTGTGGAGGACAGAGCAGGAAAGCAGCTCGCTGATAAAGCGCAGGCCAGGGAGGCACAGAACTGGGCATCCAGCTTCACGCAGGTACGAGCCCTAACTAACCTCATAAAGAGGGCATGTGCAGCCGGCAGCCATCTGAGCTCATGCTGTTTAGTGAGAATTAAAACGATTAGACGAAACGCCCTTGCCTTGTGCATCCAATAAGTGCTGCATTGTCACAAATAACAACTTTCTTTGGTTTTTAAGTGATAACCAAAGTCTAGTTCTCCCTCAGCTATAATACACTGACATGAGTTTTATGTCACTTTTAGGTGTCATTACTTTAATATGTGCTTTGTCTTTCTGGCTTCTTCTTAACCCATTTACCTCAATCCATACCTGAATATAACTCTTCATTGAACCCAATACAAAACCCATAACACACCTGTCCCTCCCACCTGCCCCCATAATGGCTGCCCAGTTCCTGAAGGAATCAGGGGGAGGGATTGTACAAGTGGAAACTCAAGAGTGCAGAGAGAAGAATGACCAAGCTAAAGCTAAACAGGCAGAACAGTGGGCTAATCTCGTCAGTCAGGTAGGACCCCTGCTGCTTGGCAACACAAATACAGTGGTCCTTTTTTAATTTTTCTCTAATATGCTGGGGTCCATTTCTCAGTTTTTTGTTTGTTTTTTTTAACCTTTTTGCCGCTTTATATGGTTAATATTTTTGCTGTCGTCGCTTTACACTTTGTGCTTCCTTGATGCAAGATAATTTACTATTGCTTGTATTCTGTGAGAGCAAACCCACACAAAATGGCTGCCTTTCATTAGATCCACTCAGTTCCTCAAAGCACAATAACACTGCTTGATTTTTCATTTAAGGGCAGGTGCCTCTGTAGATGTGTAGAAAGAAAGAGTAATGAGGGTAAGATGCTTTCTCTTTTAGGCAATTCCTTTTTTTTTGTTTGTTTGTTTTTGTTTTGTTTTTAAACCTTGCCCTCATTTACCTTTTCCTTGTTTCCATCATCCCCATGTGTAAGTGGTACAAGGTGGTTATAATGCATTATGAAAACCACCTGGTTCCCTTCCTCAGGTGTCAGAAGAGTCTGCTGAGTCCTGGGTAGATGAGTTCACCACTTCGGGCCCTGATTTTCAGCAGGCTAAAGCTGCCGTAGAGGTATTAGAGAACACACATGCATTTATTTCATTTTTAATTAATGTTTGAGCAGCAGGTAAAGTGTGTTAACAGTTCTGTGTGTGTGTGTGTGTGTGTGTGTGTGTGTGTGTGTGCAGAGTGATATCGATTTCTGGGAGAAGCTGCAGGAGGAGTGGGAGGAGATGGCTAAGAGAGACGCTGAGGCTCATCCCTGGCTGTCTGACTTTGACCAGCTGCTTAGCACTTCATATGATAAGGTAGCCGTGTACACCTACACAGGAACTTCTCCATTCACTTTGAGAAAAAGTGGCAAAAAAAAAACCAGAATTACAGGACAAAGCGAACTAAGCGAACTAGCTTCCACCTGTGTGGCACTTGTTATTCTGTTTCACTTTGAATAATTTCAGTCCCATAAGAATCGTTTTACTGAGTGGTTTGACACAAGCTGGCAGTTACTGATTATAAATGAGTGTTATATAATATATAAAAAAATATATATGGTGTTATATAATACATGTAGATCTTGCATACAATTATCTAATAATAATATGGATACATTGTTCATGAAGCTTTGAGCCTTCACTTGTGGAAATATCTAAGAACATATGCATGAAATAAACATTGTATTAGCTTTAATGTTCTTTTATTTATTTGGTCCAAAAATTAATATACATCCTTGTTAGCTTTGCCTAATGACTTCATATTGTTTCTCTGTGTCATAAGTGGAGGTATGGATACTCTGGATACTCTCTGTTTTCTAAACTTACTCAGTCAGTATGGAATACACTGTATTTGTAACCTGTGTGCTTGATTGTTGTCTGTTTCCCAGGGCTATCAGTTTGAGGAAGAGAATCCGTACTTGTCCCATGAGGACCCGCTGGCGGAGGGAGTGAAGAGGATGGAAGCTGGGGACATCCCCGGAGCCGTGCGCCTCTTTGAGAGTGCAGTGCAGAGAGAACCAGACAACCAGCTGGTTAGTTCTATAGCTAATTCAGCACTAATACATAACAACAACAACAACAACAACAATAATAATGATCTGCCTTCTTTCCTTATCAGTCATCTCTATAATGCTTCCTCATTTGCATGTGAGATGTTTGTGTTTCTGTTATGCCTCAGGCCTGGCAGTATCTGGGAACATGCCAAGCAGAGAATGAGCAAGAGTTTGCAGCCATCAGTGCCCTCCGCAGGTCAGTGAAGGATACACACATTTACAAAATGCTATTTGTAGGCTTTCGTTTTCTAACTGCATCATTTCTTCTTGCTCTGTTTATACTGTTTTATCCTCCTCACTGTATCTTACTTTCAGGTGTATTGAGCTGAAGAAAGACAATTTGACAGCTCTCATGGCTCTAGCGGTCAGCTTCACCAATGAATCACTGCACCGGCAGGCCTGTGAGACGCTTCGTGATTGGCTGAGACACAATCCAAAGTATAGGCATATTCTCGAGCAGGGGGACAGGGAGAAGGAGAGGGAAGGAGTCCGGGAGAGAGAGAAGGAGAGAGAGAGATTTGGATCACTGCTGCCAGAGTACAGAGATTTTAATGCTTTTGCTCCAAGTGACAATAGACTGTTTGGGTAAAGTGTGGAATTTATATTGCAGATCTGTTTTGTTTTTATTGCTTTCTTTCTCTTCTGCCTCTCAGGGCTCTGTTCGGTGAGGTGCAGTCGTTATTTCTGAGTGCAGCAGCTGCTGATCCCACGCGGGTTGACCCACAGCTGCAGTGTGGTCTC
The DNA here is from genome assembly GCA_037577455.1 of Pangasius macronema. NCBI lineage: Eukaryota > Metazoa > Chordata > Actinopteri > Siluriformes > Pangasiidae > Pangasius > Pangasius macronema. The sequence continues at coordinate 21,270,138 of CM074945.1, forward strand.
GGAGTTCTCTTCAACTTGAGTGGAGAGTATGACAAGGCTGTGGACTGTTTTACTGCTGCTTTGTCTGTTACTCCACAGGTACACACACACACACACACACACACACACACACACACACACATTATAGTACTTCTGGGGACTAAATCATCTAAAAGCTTCATTCATTTCCTTCATTTTTAGACTTACATATAACAGACTGTGTGACAACTTGCAACTAATGTTTTCTGCCTGCTCATATATTTTTGTTGGTGTTTACTCCTGAGTGAGCCTCTAGGACAGTGTTTAGCTCAGCTAATTTCTTATGTGTGCAGCAGTAAATCCACATCATCAGCAAGCAAAACAAAGGCAGAATGACAAGTGACATTTTGACTGAGATTTTCTCAAAATTAGGTATGAGGAGGTAAAGTCACAAATCCAAATGACTGGCTTGAGTGAATTCCTTGGACCAATCTTACACAGTGGGTTTTCCATCATCCCTGGAAACCTTTACTCAAACAACATTAGTTCCTACCTGCATTTAGTTGCCATTCATCTGTATATGGCGCTCAAACAATGGAACAAGAAAATGTATAGTAGTATAGTATAGTAATGTATAGCTACTACTATCCCATATAAGAACTTAAAAATGTTGGACAGGGCATACACACAAGAGACAAAATACATGCATTTGATAGTCTAACACAGGGTGAGAAATTGTCTTAGCACAATCTTGGCCCAAACTGGAAAGTAAGTGGATCCAGAGCCTATTCCACCCTGGATGGCATATCAGTCCATCGTAGGACACTATGCACACACTCATTCACACCTAGGGCCAATTTTAGTGCAGCCAGTCCACCTACTGGCATGTTTTTGGAAGGTGGGAGGAAACCAGAGAACATGGAGGAAACCTATTTACATTTGTTATTTGGAAGACACTTAAAATTGAGCTGAGCAGATGATAGTTAAGGCTCTTGCTCAAGGACCCAGCAGTGAAAGTACCAGGGTTTAAACTCACAATCTTCCGATCAGAAGCCTAGAGATGTATACGCTGAGCCCAGAGCCACTGACCCAGCTCAGTAACAAGCACTATCAAGAAAAAAATTGCCTTAAACCCAAACGAATTAGCAACACAACAGGGTTATGTCACTGAGTCAGATTTGAGCCTGCACCAATATGGAGCCCAAAATCTTTCACTCTGATGCAGTTGTTAGCCTGCTAGTTCTCCATAAACTAATCTTCACAAAGCTGTAACTGTAAGCCTAATCCTATTAGAATTTTATTCAGTGTTTTTGCACTACATTTTTAATTTGGAAATACAATTGATATAGTTTGTGAAATGTCATTTTTTGGATTTTCACTCATTTTACTCTTTTCTGTGATTACATAATACTTCTCACAGGTATAGAATGATGAACATGTACACTGCTTTACCCAGAGTCTGCTAGACTCTGCCAAATGGTTTGTTTCCAATGTCTCAGGCACTTTTCATTTACTTGCAGGATTATTTGTTGTGGAATAAGTTAGGAGCTACTCTAGCTAACGGAAATCGCTCTGAGGAGGCTGTCGCTGCCTACAGAAGGGCGCTTGAGCTGCAGCCTGGGTTTGTGCGCAGCCGTTACAATCTGGGCATTAGCTGTGTTAATCTGGGAGCTCACAGGTAAGAGTACTGCTGAATGCTACTATATTCTTACAAATCTGCTTTTACCTATTGCAGTCACTGTCCTTCCTGCTTCTTCTTTCCATACATTGTACTGTGTCTGTCTCAGGGAAGCGGTGGAGCATTTCCTGGAGGCGCTCTCTCTTCAGAGGCAGGCTGCTGGTGACATGGAAGGAGGTGCGGGTCGGGCACCAGGCTCCGCCACCACCATAATGTCAGACAACATCTGGTCCACCCTGCGCATGGCACTGAGCATGATGGGAGAGAGTTCGTTGTACGCTTCCGCCGACCGGCGAGATCTGGACACACTGCTGGCGCACTTCTGCCAGAGGGATGGAGAGACAGACTGAAGGAGGGAGAGGGGAAAGGAGTGGAGGGAGGTAGCATGCGAGTGTGGGGAGAGGTGTTTTGGAAGTACAGAAAAGTAGTTTAAGGAAAATCTAGAGTCGTTAGAGATGGACAACAAGAACAAAGAGGGAGGAAAGAATCAGGCGAGTGTGAAACACTCAACACATGCACTACATGCTCTGAATGGACAGATAGACTAGTGATAATTGGTGGCTATTCTTGAGAAATGGGTGTAACATTGAAAATGCTACATCATTACATTACGTTATTCAGAGCTCCACAGAACTGAATTCAAGGTTCTTGTGCACAGAGTCCATTGTGTTTCTTCTCATGTTGCTAATCATTGATATGGTATGTCTTGGCTACATTCCAACTACTTGAGGACAATTATTTCACTAAAAAGAGTTTGCCTCTGTTTCAAGGTACTGATCATGTGTTTAACTTTGGGAGGAACAAAGACTAAAGAGACTGGTCTGTGTGGGATCTTTTAGGAAGCACTAATAACCATGATTTGAAAGTCACAGTGTTGAGATGGTAGTTATTCTCAGCAAGAAAATAATGAAAAAAGGATGAGAATCATGAGGATGCATGCCTGCCCTTTCTCCTTCGCTCCTTATCTAATTTGATAAATAATCCTGCTGTAAATTAATTAGCTTAATTGTAAATGCTGCCATCTTGTGTACCATAATTGTATTATTATTATTATGATGCCAGTTTTGAATATAGCCAACCGACTGTACGATTATATATGTAACCCCAGCAATAAAACTTTGAAATAATGATCTTGTGTTTTTATTATAGAGGGAAAAGATAAAGAGATATATGTCCAAAATAATAATCAGTAATATATTTATATTACTCACAGAAACCTGGCATCAACCAGATGTTTTTTCTGTTTTAAATGAGACCTGTCCTCCTGGCTACTGTTATTTCCA
>CM074945.1:21273156-21287768 GCA_037577455.1 Pangasius macronema
ACTCGAAAAAAGATTCGTTCATTTTGCTGAACGAGACTCAAAGGTCCGAGTCGGTAAAATGATCCGAACTTCCCATCGCTAGTGTGTGTGTGTGTGTGTGTGTGTGTGTGTGTGTGTGTGTGTGTGTGTGTGTGTGTGTGTGTGTGTGGCGGGGGGCGTGGATTCTGGAATTATTTTTGAAAGAAAATATATCATGGGGGGGGGGGGAGGGGGGGTAACCCTCCATTATTTACACTCACTAGGCCAAGTGTTGTATTTCAAATCCTTTTAAACGCGCACTGAATCAGCCAATCAGTGAGGCGGACGCCTGCACGTGCGCGGCCTTTTATTGGCTGGTTTGAAAATTGCCGCAAATACGCTCCACGCGATTTAAATAGTCTCGTGGCTGTTTGTGTGAGCAGCGCAGTCTGAGTTAGTGTAGAGTAGTGACTCGGGGACAACTGAACATACCCGACTCTCGGCTTTTTTCCTTCCCCTACAATTTACATTACGAGGTTTAAAAAGCGGTATATTGAGGAAAGAGTAACCGAAGAAATAAGTGTCTGTGGAACGCACTATTTCAGGTGAGTAGACTTGTATTAGTTATTCCCTTGCTAACTTGTTTGCTCGTACTAACATTTCAGCTTATTTACTCAGCTACCTCAGGAGCTAGTTAATTTAGTTTAACAGTGTGGTGGCTAACAAAGACCTGTGTGTGATTTTACATGTATTCCTCTCTCTGTCCTCGTCTGTAGTAAGTAAAGTTAGTAAAGTTGTTGCTCAGCTAGCAGCGTGTGAGTTAACTGCAGCCCTAGCTCGCTTTATTCATGTTTTTATCTGGCTTGCTAACTGCTAGGGCTGCACAATACTGAAGAGAAATGCGATAACTTGTTAAACAATGAGATATGCGGTAAGATAATGCTATAAGTGTGTAAAATCGATTTAAACTATGTAGATATCTAAAAACCGAAAGTGACATACCCAACATACATATTTCATGCTCTTTTAAGGAAAACAAGGCATTCTCTGCTATCTGCGTCGCCCTAAAACTTTGACTTTTCATAACTTTTTCAAGTATTAAAATCGTTTATTTCTCACGAGCCCTTGATTTATATGCATATCATGATATTTCGATAGATTGTGAAGCCCTAATATCTACTATCCGGCGATATATGAACGTGAGCTCGCGAGCACACTGTGCGTTCAAGTGCTCCTGGGAAGTTCCCGTTTACGAGTTGGGGGAAATATGTGCAACTTGCTTCTGGTGGGGGGGGGGGGGGGGGGGGGGGGGGGGGGGGGGGGGGGGGGGGGGGGGGGGGGGGGGGGGGGTGGGGGGGGGGNGTGTGCGCGCGGGCACACGGTGGGTTAAATTGGCCCGGGGTATTTCCCGTTTTCGTTGTGGGGGAAATTTGGTCAACTTGGTTTTTTTTCCCCCCCCCCCCCCTTTTTTTTTTTTTTTTTTTTTTTTTTTTTTTTACATTTATCTTTTATTGACTACTGCCCCTTCCATGAGTGCCTGCAAACTTTCAAGCCTCATATACTGCAGTTTGTTGAATCTTGTTTATCTGCTTGAAAATGCATTACTCTTCTCTTTGAAACAGGAGCTGAACATGGGCACCAGTGAGAGCAAGGTGGCTGTGGCATCAACGCCCAAGCCAGATCCGATCTATCGGCTCAAGACTCAACGCTTGGCCCAGCTTGCAGATCCTCGGTCTCCCTCCTGCGAGATCAACCGCACCCCTATACAGGTAACACCTAGCCAGTTAATCACTAAGATATACCATTTATTCAGTGTTCTCCTGAGCTTGGACATTAACTGGATTCTGTATCCCTGTTGCTGTGAACATTTCTATGCCGTTTTTGTTGCAGGTGAGTGGCGCAGCCTCTACAGTCCAAGAAGTTCAAGTGTCTGCTGGACCTGTATATGTTGATCCACGGTCGCCTACAGTTGGCATTGCTCGCACGCCACTAAAGGACAGTATGAAAGGTAAGTTAACATGGTGAAAAGGGATATTTTAATTTGCAGTTTTCCACTTAATCCAGATATGTTTGGTGTTTATTTAATTTTGCACAGAATCTACGAGGTTAATGTATCAATTTAATTAGAGCTCTAGATGAACTAATCATTTTCTGGAAATATAGGACCACACACTGCCAAAAGTCATGTCCATTTCTTTACTCGTCTCACATACGTGATTTGATATGCAGTATAACTACCTTGTGGGTGACTGCTGTAAAGCTATGGAAGCAGCCAACTTTTTACCGGAATCACTTTTTCTTTAGCAGAATTTATGATCATGCTAAATGTCAGACTAGGGTTTTTGTCTTAGCTCTTGGTAAGTTTGTGTGATGCGCTATAACCAGGGTGCATCCAGAAAAATGTTGTAATACTGTCTTGTGTTGCACCAAGCCAATTATTTACTTTTTTGCACACGCCAGACGTGATCTTTAAGGAGAATACACGTCTGCACACACCATTGAAAAGGTTTTGCTTAATGGTGGTTGGGCAGGAACAAACTCTGTTTCAAGTTTCTAAGCCAATCTCACATCTAATGGTATACTACAGGAAATTATGGTGAGTTGTTGCAGGAAAGTGTGGTGGTGTTTGCGTTTGTTCTCATCGAAATTCACTGCCAGGTTTTGAAAGACTCTCTGAACGTTTGCTTTTATGAATATAATATTGAAACTGTGGTCAACAAAGCTGCTCATTCAGAAAACGGTGTAGCTTTAAACCTGCCTGCTGTTTTGTGGCTGGCTCTGGGGGTGTTCTTCCACCATTAAACTCAAAAGGCTTGAATAAGTTACAGCATAAAGTTGTAGTATAGTTTAGTTTTATTTCTTCAGCAGGGTACTAAAGAACACCAAAATGTCAATAAATATGATCTAGGTGAAGCTGACGGGACATCACAGTTTACAGTGATACAGATACCATGACAATTTTAAGCTTCAGTGTCAGTTAAATTTTTGGCCCACTGCTAGTACACTGTTCTAATCAGCAGAAGTGCAGCGTAGAAAGTCACACAGCAGAAGAGGATAGATTAAAAAAGCTTAAGAACACTGTCCGCTCTTCCATCCAATCTTTCGAACAGGCTTTTGAAGCCTACGGCAGGGTCAAAAAGCACTTCAGAAGCAATAACGCGTATGAATGAACATCCCTGCCATACAAGAGCTAACTGTTAGCAAGTCATGAAGCAGATTGAGTCTAGCAGGAGCTTGAATTTTATGTCTGAGACAACCTCCTTAAATCTGTTTATCACAGCTGTAATGTTAGGCAGTAGCATCTATTACTGCTTGGTGTTTTCTGCCTTGCCCCACTTGTTGGATGCTTGGCAGCCTAATGATTGGGGAAAAAACACGAATGCTTCTTAACGTTTAGAAGTTTGATCTCGGAGGCAGTTCTAATGAAGGAGAAACCAGAATTAGATTTTGCACCTAGACTTTGCTCTAAAACTTGTCTTCCTGTGTCTCTTTGCAGTAACCGTCAGCTCTCTGGCTCGTCGGCTGAGCACGTTTTTCCTTAATGATGTGGTGGTTGGTGATGCCACTCCACTCCCCCCTGTGTCCTTTACTAAACACCACAGCGTGTCTAGTGTAGAGCAGCAGAATGAGCTGAACTCCAAAGAGCCCCTCCTCCCACCTCCTTCCCACGACTCTGTCAGCGGGCCCACCAAATGTCCGTCTACTCCGTCAGATTTCAGCTCCTCCATGGGTTACGGCTCCTTCTCCAGCAGTCCGTTTGTGGTGATCGGTGAGGCTCAGGTGGAGGTCGGGGTGGACATGGACACCACAATTGATGAGGCCGAGGAGGCTGACCTTGTGGGCCAGTCCACGCTTAAGCGGGAGCTCAGCCTCAGCATGCTCGGCTGCCGTGAGGGTGTTTACTCGCCAGAGTACTTCCCCTCAGCTGAGGAGCGTCCTTCCACTCCTCTTCCTCCTTTGGAGAACCCGCAAAATGTGGATCACTCCTATGCACTTCCTGACGTCGCCTGTGAGCCTGTTCAGTCTGCTCCTGTTCCTGTCCAAGAAGCCACCTTGCCACCAATGACTGCTGACACGCCACAGTCACCTGACCAGGAGGTTTGTTTTCACTCGAGAGCAAGAAATCTTATAATGTTTTTGAAACCTACTTTGAACATATTCCCTTTGTGCACAGAGTGTCGCCGAAGAAAACGCTGTACCGCCAGAGCAAGGACTGAAACAGTCTGACAAGTCAAAGCTGGCCAGTTCTGAACCAGCCAAGAGTGAAGTCCTTCTGCCTGCTATAACCTTCCCCAGGTTTGACACCCGCAGCCCAAGCCAGGCTGTATTTAAGCCCCAGTGGCTGGGTGTGGGATTTGGAGCGACAGGTGTGCGTTCTAGAGGAGTTCAGAGCCGTGGGAAAGGACCCTCCTCCCCACTGGCCACCCGCAAACCAGCTACTGATGAAAATGAGAATAAGGTTGTGCTCAGCAAACAGAAGCAGAGAGGTAAGTTGCTTTTGTCATGCATACATTTACTTATTTATTTTATTTTTAAAATATATTTTGGTGACGAGTGTCTACTTTTTAATGCAGAATGGTGGATTTTCTTTCATCTATGTTTGTGTTTCATCTAGGTTTTTACATTAGCTTGGTGATTGTATCATTAGTGAGGTGCCTTTTGTTTTTTTTTTTCCTCTCTGCTGCAGGCAAAACTCTTATTGGTGAAGGCAGATCCCCTCTGCAGATCCTCAAGGAAACCAATTCACCCAGAAACAGTGCACAGGTTTATCCCTCATTCTTTGAATCTCTCTCTCTCTCTCTCTCTCTCTCTCTCTCTCTCTCTCTCTCTCTCATTCATGCACACTGTCAGTCAGCAACGGCTACATTATACAGCCTCTCGCACAGACATTCTTTCTTATGTGCGGATCGTAGGCCCAGATTAAAACACAATGTTAGTATTTAATGAATTCTAGGCTCAACACAACATTAGGAAGCACTATATTTAGGTCAATAACTTGATTTTTATTCTTTGTTTCTTTAAATACAATGCAATGCCATTATCTATATCTGCTCCAAATATTCATCTCTGGGTTTTTTGTTTGTTTGTTTTTAAACCTTACTACTATGCCCCTGGAAACACTGAAAAACTGAACAAAAATAGCAATTGGCAGAACGTAACTGTATCGAACACCTTAACTTTTACAGTTCTCAAACAGCCTCAGCTACTTGACTTGAGTTCACAGTGGCTCTCGGCCAGAGGCCCTGTGGATATTTCCGGAAAGCTTTTTGTCTAATGTGACTGATAAGCTAGGGAATTAGCTTTCAAAACAACACATTTCCCAAATCAAGGGAGAAAAGGAAAAGTGTGTGTCCTATTTGTATTCATATAGAACATGTTATCTGTTCAATCCGAATAATGTATTCATATATAATTACATCCCCAGTTTATAAATGCAGTGGTTCTGCTGAAAAGTGCTAAGTTCTGACAGTTTGCCAGAGAGTGATGAGTTCAGTTGTGCAAATGAATGTATTTTATTTCTCCACTTAGAAAAATGCTCACAGCAGTCTGACCCATTTAAAAACCTTGTACGTTGTCTCTTTCTGTGCAGATGAAACTGAAAGTTTCTACACCAGAGAAGCAGAGGTTTAGCCAGATGGACAGAAGAGCTCTCGTTCTTTCTCTCAACAAAGAGAACCAGTGAAGGACAGACACTAAGTGGACAGAATAAGGGACTGGATTATATTTCCAAGCAAACACTCTGTACATAGAGCCCAGTTTCTCTCTCAGAAAGCAGCTGTACAGTGATGGTGGTGTGTGTGTGTGTGTGTGTGTGTGTGTGTGGATGTTATTTTACATTCCTTTTTCTGCCATCTTGTCAATGTTGTCTTTTTTTTTTTTTTTTTTTCCCAAAAAGTTGTAAATAAAATCAATTATTTTAAATGTACTGTCTTGTGTCTACATCAGAAGAATTCGTTCTTATTCAGGAACTCTGGGGTTACACTTAACACAATATTAAAGTTACCCAAGTGTTTTTTTTTTTTTTTTTTTTTCCTATGATGTACACTCACTGTCCATGTTAATAGGCTCACCTGTACACCTGCACATTCATGCAGTTATCTAATCATTCAATCATGTGGCAGCAGCACGATGCAAAATGCCGATACAGGTCAAGAGCTTCAGTTAATCTTCGCAACAAAGATCAGAATGGGGGGAAAAGTGTGATCTGTGACTTTCTGTGCATGGTGGTTCTGAATCTGTGCATGGTTGTTGCCAGATGGGCTGGTTTGAATGTTTCAGAAACTGCTGATCATCTGGGATTTTCGCACAACCGTCTACAGTTTAATACAGAATGGTGTGAAAAACATCAGAGAAGGCAGGGGGGGAAATGCCTGTGAGTGGAGGGTCTGCAGGCTGAAACACCTTGCTCAGAGGAGAATGACCAAACTGGTCTGAGCTGACAGGAAGTCTACAGTAATTCAAATAAGAAGTTGTGAGTGGAAAAGCATCTTGGAACACACAACACATGAGGTGGATGGGCTACAACCACAGAAGGCAAGATTGGGTTCCACTCCTGTCACCCAAGAACAGGAATCTGAGGCTATCATGGGCACAGACTCACCCAAACTGACTGAAGACTGGAAAATGACCAGGTGATACATTTTCTAACATTCAACTGTCCAGTTTCTGTGAGCCTGTGCCCATGATAGCCTCAGATTCCTGTTCTTGGTTGACAGGAGTGAAACCCAATGTGGTCTTAGCTGTTGTAGCCCATCCACCTTAGGTTTTGATGTTTTGTGCATGCCGAGATGCTTTTCTGTTGACTATGGTTGTAAAGGAGTTACTGTATCTGTCCTAGCAGCTCAAACTAATCTGTCCATTTTCCTCTGACCTCTCTTATCAACAAGGTGTTTCCACCCACAGAACTGTCACTCACTCAGTGTTTTTTGTTTTTCACACCATTCTGTGTAAACTCTGTGGTTGAAAATCCCAGGAGATCAGCAGTTTCTGAAATACTCAAACCAGCCCTTCTGGCACCAACAACCCTGCCACTGTCAAAGTCACAGAGATCACACTTTTCCTTCATTCTGATGTTAGATGTTAGATGTGAGCATTAACTGAACCTCTTGACTTTAATGTGCAGGATTTTATGCATTGCACTGCTGCCACATGATTGAATGGTTAGATAGCAGCATAAATGAGCAGGTGTATAGGTGTGCCTATTAAAGTGGATGGTGAGTGTATATTCCTAAAAGATTATTTTAGGGCACTTGTTCTTATTAAAATTTTTCCAGTCAACATTTAATGAGTAGAGTGTTTTTCAATTTTGTGCTTGTAAATTTTTCTGTGCTCTTGTTTTTCTCAAGTCAGGAGTACCAGTCATCCTTGATAAAAATCCATAGATGAAAAGGATTAGCCATCGAATGACCGTGATTAGTTTTCTTTATTATTGGCATATAGTGGAAAAGCCAAGGATAGTGAAATAATGCTACAAAGTGTTATGTATATAATAGGCAATATATAAGTAATATAAGAATAATGACTAATGCCAAATTAATCAAATGTAGCCAATATTATATACTTAAAATCACATAAATACAGATATCTAAAATCTAATATTGAACAATATTTTCCAAACTTATAGATCATTATTAATCTATAAAGCAAAAGAGTTATAGCTTGGTTTTAAAAATATGCATGCCAAATATATTTTGGCACCTCCTGCAATAGTTTGCGTTATTTACACCTGAACCGTATCACTCGTTCGGGTGGGTATGTTTCAGTTCATTCTTAAAGTACTGTGCACTAGTAACAGTATTTAAGAGCAACCAACACTACTCTACCTACGTTCCTCTAACTGGTTCCTCTAACCTCTAACCTGAAAAGTGCTTCCTGCAGTTACTCAGTACGATTTGAACAATCCTATCTATCTCTTGTCATTTGTGTAGTTTATTGCATAATTTCTTTAAGAAAAAAAAATGCCTATATATGAGATAATGGTCTCAGATGCAAACACCTCTCTCTCTTTGCTCACATACCCAATTTTAAACCCACTCAGGTGTTTCCCTGAATCATGTTTCTCCTTTTTTCTTTAGAAGACTCATTCAGAAGGTGTTTCAGTTCCAGATCTTCAGGAAGCTATCCCAGGACCCTGTGCAGCAAGCCATTCCGTCGGCCGTCACCCCGAGGCAGCTCACTCGGTTATCATGGCCTGACAGTGTTCCTGTGGAAAGAAATCCAGCATTTACACAGAATGATAATAGCACACATCTAAGCATAACCTTTATAATATTTCTCATGGCACTGGGTTGTATTCCCTTATATCCAAGTGTTCCAGATCCTGGTTTCCTTCTTCCGTCTNTCTTTCAAGGCATTTTTCAGTTTCCTGGTTCCTAACCCTTGTTTATGCATTCATTAATCTTTAGTAAGCGCTTTATCCTGGTCAGGGTTGCGATGGATCCAGAGCCAGTCCTGGGAACACTGGACACGAGGCAGGAGTACACCCTGGATTGGACGCAAGTCTATCTCAACACCTAGGGGAAAACCTGGCATGTTTTGGTAGATTGGAGGAAACCAGAGAACCCAGAGGAAACCCACACAGACTCAGGGAGAACATGCAAATCCTAGCCCTTGTGATTTTTCTGATTGCATTTTTGTTAGCAATATTTTCTGGTTCCTAGCTTGTTTCTGTGGATGGTCATCATGGATTTGCTCTGATTACCATGTCATTCTGTGACCTGACCTGTGAACAACGATTAATGCTATTCCTGAATAAACAGATTCTGTTACATGTACTCATGGCATGGTCACTTCTTACCAATTTGCAAAACTCTGAGTCTTGCCACAAAGCCAAGTAAATCATGTTACCCAGTCTCCTTCTTACTTCATCCTCCTCCCCTGTCTTCTCTTTCATTTCCCCTCACTCACCCACTCTCTCAGCCTTCAGCATGTCCCAGATGTTGCAGGTGAAGTCGTCGTAGCCAGCCAGGAGGAGGCGTCCAGAAAATGAGGGTGCGAGGGAGGTGACACCGCTCATGAGGCTCGAGTCATTGTAAGTGGTCAGTTCCTGATCACCGCGGAGATCATACAGCCTGCAGGACGAGTCGTCTGATCCAGTGATCACTGCATTACCATTGGGGAAAAACTGTGGAGGGAGGAAGAAGAGTCTATGTTTTGAAATGTGCTTGAAATTGAAGATAATTAGAATTGTGTGTGTGTGTGTTTGAGAAAGATAGAGTGATTCACCCCAATAGCATTTATGTCACTCTCATGGCCATAGAATGTCTGTTTGCACCGGCCGTCTCGTATGTCCCACAGTTTGGCTGTGTAGTCGCATGCTCCTGAAATAAAACATTTAAAATCTGGAGACACAGCCAGTGACATGCAGTCACCAATGTGGCCAGAAAAAATCGTCTTCTGTTCCCCAGTCTCGATGTCCCAGAGACAGCTAAGGAAAAATGAAAGATGATCATTTTTTTCTCAGAATTGGACTTAACATTATGGCAAAATTATTGCTAATGAGGATGCCATTGTATTATCTGTTTGATTTCTATTTGTTTCTAGGCAATGCTGAAGTGCAGAAGAACGAGGTGCTCACCAGGTACAGTCTCCAGAACATGTGATGATCTCATTGTCACTCAGGAAGCGACAGCAAGACAAATAGCCTAAGTCATAAAAAAGACAGGGAAATTAGTGAACATGTAGATAGCACACACTCATTCATTTTATCTTAAATACATGGCACAATACAGGTCTTCTAGTTGTGTGTTTAAAGTAAAAAATATACTTATTTCCTTGACTTTACATTAGATATAACTGTAGATCTAGTAACTTTACTGCAAAAAAATGCTTATATAGCTATATAAAGCCTTATTCGGGTGTTTGCACCTGTATGTGCAGCCAGCTCACGCATGACCTTAATATGGCCGTCTTTTGGCGTCAGGTTGTAGATAGAGCACATGTTATCCAAGCCACCGCATGCCACCAGGTTTCCTGAGGGGGCATACGCACACGTCATCACCCATGAAGACTTCAGCGGGATGGCATTCACCTGGAGCATGGGCATGCGGCAAAGGTCATATTACATCATCAAGATTTATGTTCAGTTTCCTATGTGCCTTCAATGATGTTAAGCATTGAATAAGGTATATATATATATATATATATATATATATATATATATATATTAACATAAGTGGCATTTTATCAAATAATACATATAATACTTTTCACTTTTTTATATATATCATTTATTTAAAAAACATTTTTTAAACAATTCCATGAAATAATATTATTTCGATCAACTACTACATGAACGTGTGCATAATAAAAAGTGAAATGCAAGTCAAAAAGTACTTCTGTGATATTCAAATTAGCACGTGTCATTATCTTTTAAAAGAAATTTGCAATACAAATATATTTCATTGATGTATACTCTTTAAACCATGTTTAATTGTGATATGGAGAAAGTAGGGTGTGGTACCTCGCCTTAACTACTCTGCATTCACCTCATTCACAAGACTTCTTAAAACTGGGATCTATATAGATGTAAATGAATCACTTATAAGATGATGAGTACCTTGTTGGTGCTGTAGGTGTCCCACACAATCAGTTTGCCATCCTGAGATGCGCTCACACAGAGTCTGACAGATAAATACAGAGCCACATGGTGACCAAGGTTGGGAAAAATGCGAGAGAGGCTACAGAGAGTATATTACAATGTATTTGTTCAGTTATAACTAATTTATTACACTTGACAAAGGTTAATTGTCCACAATGACTGCTGACTGATTCTCTCGAACACATCAGTATGTCAGAGCATTAATCCAGTTACTCAATCACATCTTTAATTATGATGCTTACAAAAAAAGTCTGATCTATAGTAGTAGTATCAGATATAGGAACACACCAGATTACAGGCAGGCATCTTGATATGTGTTTGTGTTTCAGTGGAGTGTAGAGGTTGGTGCGCTGCTGGCTAGCTCTGCACTGCTGGTAATTTGCATGTGGGCGTGTGTGGTAAGCTGGTGTCTGTAGTTATGCTCTGTGTATGTGGGTGTGTGTGTGTGTGTGTGTGTGTGTGTGTGTACTTTGAATCTGTGGCCCATTGCATGGCGTAGATCTTGGACAGATGTCCTTTCAGTGTCTTTCTGGATTTGAGCTGAATCTTTCCCAGTGCTGCTGTGCTTGAGACGCTATCCTGCAGCGTGCTGTCCTGCACTGATTTACGTGCCGCCTGTGGAGGTCAAGGGTCAGAGAATATGTACACGGTGACATACTCTTGTTAAATAAAGGCACCGGTGCAGTCTGAGTGAGTCAAAGTTCTGCTGAACTAATTATTATTTAAACTAAAAGTAGATGCTTTGCCCGATGTAACCTACAAGAACACAATCCTAACATGCAGATGTACAATTATTGGTCAGGTTCAAAGGCACAACAATGGCTCTTTGGTAGTGCTAGGATTTAAACTCACAACCTTCCCGGCACTAGCGCAGAACCTTAACCACTGCTGCTACCAACGGCCAAGAAGCCAAGTCATGCTTAACAAAAGGTTGTAGTACAAACATACAAGTTGTAGTATTGTCTGTACGAGTGTATTTTTGAAACCACAAACTGATGTTATATTCTATAACAGTTTAACATTAAAATTAAGATCACTTGCTGTGTGTGTGTGTGTGTGTGTGTGTGTGGTGTTAGATGGTATAGTGCAGACTGGAGATACTAACAGAGATCTGGTTCTTGAGGTTTTCCACCTCCTTCCGAAGTTGTGCCATTTCACCCATGGCAACAGTTGTCAGGCACAGCCACCAACGGAGATGAACAGGAAGTGAGATCAGGTGAGCGGAGTGACTTCTGGGAGGAAATGGTAAAGGGCAGAAGTAAATAAATAAACAAAATACATTTAAATGAAATAAGTCCTTTTAATTTCAATGTTTCATTACATAGTATCACTCTATAGTCCTCATTTCTATAGGAAGGTCACGTTTTATTGAAACCAGAACACTCCCTCCCTGCCTTAGGTGGCCATTTGCAATTCAAACTCTTCTCAACTGGTTTGCAAATGGTCACAAATAAAGATGCACGCAAACATACACTGATTCAACCACATGTCCTCAAAACATTAACAAAAAAACAACAACCTATACACACTGAATGCTGTCATAACAAGTACCTTTGGGTTTTATTTTTATCTTTAGTTTATCACAGTCTTCTAACATACAAAGTACACAAAGTGTTGTATTCATTTATGTCTCCAAGCAGTGATAAACACTTTCTTCATCAATCTTACTGTGGATTTCATAACACAAACATAACACACGTGGATGCATAACACAAACGTTATTTAGTTAGCATATATGGCTACACAATCATTTGAAACTAACACTATTCACTCAGAAGGAGTGTCATTTATTTAGTTAAGAATTTGAAATCCTGAACTCTTTTAAAAAAGAATTTGCACTACATTCCTGCAGAATATAATTAAATGTCCAGAGGGAAGACAAGCAACACAGGTAATACTCAGCTTAAGTCATTATTATAGCTAAATCTTACCTTATAAAGCGAGGTCACTTTTTCTGCTATTGCTGTTTAAATGTGTTAGTGTCTCTAGCGAGCTCTTATGACCAAATGAGTTTGCCTAAAATTTGTTTGAGGAGGGGGAGTGGGAGAAGGTGCAGGCAGGGTTAGAGGGAGGGAACTGCTCCGTCATGGACATCAGTGAAATGGTGTCATTTTACAAAAGTGAACATGAGCGCAATATGTCTCGATTGTATTTTGCGTGAATTTGTGCCCTTTGGTGTTTGTCAGATTAGCTTCTAATAAAATAGGGATGGCATTTTCAGTATGTTGTGGAGTGTAGGGAGTCCAGGAGACCCAAGCTAGGACCACAATAGCATCACTGAGAGACAGACAAAGATGGTGAGATGGAGAGATGAGGAATACTGGATCAAAGAGCAAAAGGGAGAGAGAGAGAGAGATGAGTGGATGGATGGAGGAAGGATAGGTTTAGAGTGTGTTTAAATCCAGACTAGTGAGATTTTAAGGGAAGTGTTTTGGCTCAAATCTGCTCTCATCTGATTACAAACTGCTCTTCGCATCTAGATAAGAGCTGAAGGGGGGGGAGAGAGAGAGAGAGAGAGAGCCTGTGTGGGTAAGGGGTTCGTGAGTGTGGCCTAGACATCATTTGAATCCTGGACACTGTCCACTGTGACCTTTCATTACTGTAATTCAACATGCACCTGATGATTACGCATTTGATTCATGACAAACTTCATTTTGCATGAAAGCATCACCAGTAAAATAATGTTACTTTACTGATTTTCAGTGACTTAACATGTTCTGATTTCCATTTCAACATAATAATAATAATAATAATAATAATAATAATAATAATAATATGTTTAGTATAGTATAATTTGTCATTTGGTGTCAATAATCAAAGAATCTGTAATTCATATGTGTGTGTGTTGTTTTAAATGTGACAGAATATCATTTCTGACACACACAGAACAGAATATAATAAAAGTGTAATCACTTACCTCCTCCTTCTCCTCCTCAGTTATGTTTTTTTTTTTGTATAATTGCTCTTATATTTATGTTCCCTTTCCTGCACTTTATTTTCTTCACATAATGCTGTTTCACACTGAGCTGCTCTGCCGTACCCTTGTCCTGATCTCTCCTGCCTCTCTGCCACTACTGTGCAGGACAGATGATGTTTGTAGGGGATGAAATGAGCTCAGAGTTGAAAGGATAACGCAGAGGACGCAGTGAGCAAGAAGGAGGGATATCTGCCTGAGAGGAAAAGAGAAAGTCAGGAAAGAAGCTGTCGGGTTCAACCACCTTGAAAACCGAGCTCATGGGAACAGATGATGGAAAAATCCATGTAGAAATTAAAAGGGCAGGTGTGATAATGAACATTTAAAGAAAGGACTTCTTTTGGTTTTGTAAATTTGGAAAGACAAAATTTTACTACTTGTAAACAATTTGCTCCTGGCACACTTCAACACATTTCCATGATGTGTCAGTTGGGATTTTGATATTTGATAGTTTCTGATTGGCAGGAGATAATACATACATGTGTCTTATGACTATTTAAACACCCCCAAACACTGCTTAAGACAAATTGCACAGCACTATATTAGAAATATTTGATCGTTTTTAATTAATAACAAGTCATTCATCTCAAACTAAATGGATATTGATACTAGAGAAGACTACTCCAATGAGTTTACCATTTTATATCTTACATATTTAAAATAGATAATTATTTTCATTTGAAAAAGTATATGTTGTTGAGGACCCAGAACATCTGTGGTACTTGAAATTGGTGACATAGGCTTTGCCAGTGGACTGAGAAATAAATTTGCAGAGTTCAAATCACTGCATGGCAGTTTATTATTCACCACTTGCCATGTGACTCACTCATAAGCAAAGCAAATGACTCAAGCGTGTCTTTTTGCATCTTCTAGATGGCAGCATGCACAGATACCGTGTCCTCTCTCAAGCTCTCTCTGCTTGACTTGACTAGTTCTCTGAAGAGCTTTATGACACCTTTGTTCTGTGTATATATTTAATAGGCAAATACATAAGAGTCTATGAATGGATCATTATTAGAGGGATTATAATGTTTCTAGCATGTTATATGTTTGGCAACAGTTCTTTTAATCTTAAAAGAT
>CM074945.1:21287868-21310907 GCA_037577455.1 Pangasius macronema
CTAAAAAGCTACACACTTCATCTTTTAAGATTAAAAGAACTGTTGCCAAACATATAACATGCTAGAAACATTATAATTATCACTCTAATAATGATCCATTCATGTATTTGCCTATTAAAATCTAAACAGCAACTTTTTTTTTGGCCGGGCAGTGTGTGTGTGTATATATTGATTGGATATATGATATTCAGGCTATAGTTGTAAGGAGATACTGTGATATGCTGAAAACCACTATATTAGGCTGTATATAGTGAAGTGAAGTGACTTTGTGGCCAAGTATGGTGAGCCATACTCGGAATTTGTGCTCTGCATTTAACCCATCCAAGTGCACACACACAGTAGTGAACACACACCGTATACTATATGGCCAAAAGTATGTGGACACCTGTCCATCATAGCCATACGAGGTTCTTCCCCAAAATGTTGCCACAAATTTGGAAGCACACAATTGTATGGAATTGGAACTAAGAGGCCCAAACCAGTTCCAGCATGACAATGACCCTGTGCTCCATGGAGAAAATGAGCGCCATGAAGGCATGATTTGCCAAGGTTGGAGTGAAAGAACTCCAAGTGGAGTGTCCTGCACAGAGCCCTGACCTCATCCCTACTGAACACTTTTGGATGAATTGGAACACCGACTCCATCCCAGACTTCCTCGTCTGACATCAGTGCCCGACCTCACTAAGGCTCTTGTGGCTGAATGAGCACAAATCCCCACAGCCACACTCCAAAATCTAGTGGAAAACCTTCCCAGGTGTCTACAAACTTTTGGCCATATAGTGTATATGCATCACCGTATCTCTTGACAACTACAGCCTATGTTGTTCTGCACATTTGCCACCAGATTTAGGAAGTATTTGTGGTGGGGTATAAAGACAACGGAAGAATATAAGAGGATCCTATCAAGACTGGGATGTGTGGAGCCATGCATGCTGACGTCCAGTATGAAGTCCGGTATTGTTAAAACATCACTTTGTCATGAACACAGTACACAATATCTTAAGCACATGGGGTAAGTCTACTGGAAAACAGTGAAAGTTCTTAAGAAGGATTTGAATAGGGTACATTTTAACCCAAAACATATTCATATTCATAGTCATATTTAGGTGAAATCTTCATGAGAGCCAGATCAAATTTTACTGTCTTTTTTTTTTTTTTTTATTTATATTTGTTGGCAGTGAAACTGTATATGAATAGAATTATCATAGTTTCTCAATGGGGTCACCGTTGAGTATCACATTTGCCATTGAGGTAAATTTACAAAATGCACTGATAATGAAATCTCTTCTGTGAAATCTTAAGAGTGAAAGAAAAAAAAAGTTCTTTCCAGTTTTGCTTTAGACCACATGTACACAGTGGCAATCCACAAAGATAAATACAAAAATAAATTAGGGGTGGGCCTGAAGATGTGTTGGAATTGCTGAACATGTGTTCGACACTCAATGAGCAGGACATTTTATAGTCACTGACAGAAGATTAACACCTCCTCAATCTATTCATTTCTCATGTGCTCATCTTATTGTTAATGGACATTATGGCAGATAAGAAGCATTTACAGAGTTAATACTAAATATATATTACAGTATTGCAGCCTGACTTAATGTATTAAGCAAAGGGCCAAGACATTAGTACACACTCATTGTGTTTTTTTTAATAATGGAGGGGATTGTTATTCCATATTCTAAATGAGAGCTTTGTAAGCTTCATAAACAAATGCACTCATATGCAGAGGATTATCTGTAATCTCGCTGTCCATCCTCCCCCTTCGCTTAACTCTCCTTCTTTCCCATCCTCTCGTTCATGTTTTGTGCCTGCCGTTTGTCATGAGTGTTCATGTGTACCATCACTCTTGCCTTTCTTCCTCTTGCGGTCTCGTTTTAAATGCAGTGTAACTCACATAGTAACAAATATTCATTTAATAACAAAAGTGTGATCCAGTTGATCCCATTATTTTTATTTATTCAGTAAAAAAAAATCTAATATTTAATTGTCACATTGCTGAATGAGCTGATGCTACATATATACAGAAAATAATTCACTCACACACACACAGCTTTAGAGATGTTTCAAGAGTGCATATCAAAAGATCATAAAGAGATCTGCGATCTTGGTGGATCATGTGTCACAGGTTCAGTGACTTTCAAAGTTCGTCTCTCCCACTTGACACTCTCTCCCTCTCTTTGCTTCTGCTCTTAGATGACTGGCTCCGCCCACTCCGAGCAGGTGTGGGATTGCTATCTGACTCCTCCTTTTCCTCCTTTACTTTTTGTCCATCTATTCCCAACATGGCCTCTGCCTCCTCTCGTTCCTGCAACCACATGAACAATCAAATGGACACAAATTCTAATACTCTGCACTCACTCAACACACCTGCCCGACTCCATCATTATACAAATGTCACAAATACAGCATAGTGTATAAGTAACTGGAGCGTGACAAGTTCTATTATTTTCTATTTAATTTAAAAATGGTTATACCAGCTATACAGCTATATCAGGTGAATTGTGGACCAAACATAGTTCATACACAAGAGAGCTAAAAATGCCTGGCATTTTCATCTAGATGTTATTCTTGTCTCTCTCTACATAAAAGTCAAAGAAGTGTCAATGCCAGTAAAGCAGGTTAACATGAGTGCACCATAATGAATCTGTCACAAATAAACAGTATGTGATATGACACCAAGGAACAAGGAAGACCAATATGGGGTTCTCTCTAAGATACAGCCATAGTATGACATGACAGGATGAAGATTAACCTGTACCAGAGAGATGGAATAAAGGAAGTATGGAGAGGAAAACGGAATTTCTCATGGAAAGCGTAACAGCATCATCAGCACAGTGCCTTATGTTTGCAAAGAAGGCAAGTGGAAAGACAATGATAACTGCACCTGCAAGCCCAGCTTTAGCATCATATTCTGCTAGTCATCTAGCACTAACCAGCATAGCTCAGGAGAGATCAGTAGGGAATATATATAATCAATTGTATAATGTATTGATGATGCAATCGCTTAGATCCAGCTAGATCTACAAAAAAAACCAAACAGATTCACTGGATTGGGCTTCACCCTAAGCATTTCACTTAGAGAAGACAGGATGAAATAGGGATGCATCAGAATTTCCACCAAAATACTTAGCTCAAACAGCAAAAACGTTTTTTTTTTCCTCAAACATTGTTTAAGACTGAATACATTATTTAAAATGTGTGCTTTATGCTTCAGTTTACAATAAACATTTGAATGGTACTGAGAACTAGAAAATAAAGGTCCATAGTGTTGCAGTGCTGGATTATAATGTTGTGCTAGTATCTCGTTAAGCTGTTTTACCTTAAATAATCATCAAAGGAAGGTCATATGAGAGAGAAAGTGAATGTGCAACAGTAAATACAGAAATTTTATTTTGGACCTATAATGAGTTTGGATGGATTTCTATTCAGATTACATTTCGCTTAATTTGGCATCTCTAGCTAATAATAATGAACTATTAGCTAATATAGAAGTTTGTATGCAACTTAAAACTCAGCATAAAAGCTTTTTGGCATGAATCTGGCTTTAGTCATCAGCTGTTAGTTCTTATTTGTTACAAATAAATAATTAGGTCTGTATTTCATTAGTATTATGTGTTATGCTAAAGTGGGGTGATATAAATAGTGAATATACATGGAACTGAGTGGTAAGAAAGGGGATAAGACTTATAAGGCAAATATCAGGAAAATACAGCCTCAACCCAGTGTCTGCATTAACAGGGGGTCTCGGGCGATAATGTATGCACATCTTTAGACCAGTACGGGCTTGAAAGTCGCACCGAGTTGGTGGATTTGAATGTCACACCCTCTTCTCCACCCCACTACCCACTGCAGTATGCAAAGGCAAAAATAGCAACATACTTGCGTAACTAGCTTGCATTGACGCAAAAATAGTACCCAGAAAGACTTAACAAATAAATAAATAAAATACATAAATTAAAGTTGATATTGTGTAAACTTATAGTCAGTTTAACAGAAGATACAGAAATGTCACTGTTCAATTTTACACGGAGTAGAAAAAAGGTGTTTCTCAAGGGTTGTTTAGATAGTTCTACCATTTTATGAGGTTCTACTTGGAACCATTTCTAAAAAGGAAACCCGCTGTTGTAGGATACCACATAATACCTTCAAAAGGGACAAACCAAAAACTATTCAGGAGGCTGAATGGATATATATAATAGTGATGGGAAGTTCGGACCCGAAGACCCGAAACCAGTGAACTAACTCCAGTACAGAGCCTATGGGATACTGCGCATGCGCGACTGAATGAATCACTCCCCAAGACGACTCGTTCTTCCCGAGTCACATTAAAGATTCGTTCAAAATGAAAGAATCGTTCAAGAACGACCCATCACTAACATATAACCCCATTGCTTACTTGGGAGATAAATGTCATGTCTTGGTACAGGGTAATATGATTTGTTGATTCTTGTAAAGGATTAGAAATGTACAGGTTAGATTTATCCTCATCATGTGACTTGGTTAGGGAAGCATTTAAAGACACGAGCAAGCAAGTAGCCTGTAGCAGTTCTGTTAAGGCCTTTATACGTTGACTAAAAAACTTCAACTGCATCCAAAAAATATTCTCTTACCATGTCTCTGTGATGTTTTTCCGTGGTGAACCAGAGCGCTAGTGCACACCTGCGGCCTGCCGTGACTGCTGTAACACCGTGAGGGTTCACAGGCCCTGAAGTGAAACCGACAAGGCGCCCACAGCTGGGCTTCACCCTGGCCTACAGAGAGAGGAGAAAGAGTGTGAAGATTACAGCCAACACAGTGAGGGCACAGTAAGCCTCACGTTCTCTTATTATTTATATTTAGTATTTCTTTTTTTTATAGCAATTTTACAATTAGTTTTAAAATACACAATATACCCAATTTTTGTATTAAACAACAGATCATATGTATGTTCCTCATATGCATGGGGATTCTCCTGATGGCAGCTGTGTGTGTTTACAGGTGTGTAAGTAAGAGATGAAGTGAAAGTGACAGGACTAAAATAATCTTTTCATTCGCTTTAAACACTTCTTTATTTCACCTTGTTCCTCTCAGGTCAATTTGGAAAAGGATTTAATGGTCACTAGAGAAATTGAGGTAATGTTGAAAAAAAAGATTGATGGTCCTACTTTAAGTACAATTTTTAAACTGGATATTTTAAATTGCTCAGAACTCAGGTGGTAAAGCTTGCTGTTGGTGTTATTTGGAAATCTGGTGCAATCTTAGCCCAGATGTAGAGATAAGAGATGTCTTACTGTGATTGTTTTGGCATCTCTATCTGTGAAAAAGAGCTCTCCTCCTTCAAAATCATCGTTCAGGTAGAGAATCGCACTGCAACAACATTTCGCAAATATTTGTTACTTCTCCTGTTTTGTGCAAATAAGAGAGATGGGTGTGTATTAACTGAATGTGTGTATGTACCTCAGGTCTCTGTGTGTGAATGCAGGTGCTTCTCTCCAGCATTGCCTGGTCTCTGGCTCCAGTATACAATTATCCACATGAACAGGGTGAGACAGATCCAAGCGTCCCTCCTGATGCCCTACACACAGATACACACACAGGCTTCAATCAATCCTCTGCAATTGACTGATTGATTGATTGACTTTATTAATCCCAAAGGGAAATTCACATGTCACAGCGAAGCTCACCAGACAATAATAGATAAAAAAAAAAAATTTGTAAAAAAAAATAAACAAATAAAAATACTGCACAATACTGTATTTCATACAGTCCCCCTTGTTTCAAGTATCAGCGTATGCACTACACCATGTGCACCATTTGTATACACCATATACAAAATACAATTAAAAATTCTACATCAGTCATCTAATATGACATTGATTATATAATCTAATGGCTGTCGGCAAAAATGACTTTTTATATCGTTCCTTATAACACCGGGGCTGAATTAATCTTGAGCTAAAAGAACTCACACAGGCTTGAACTGTTTTATGAAGAGGATGACAATCCTGATTCATTGTGCTGACCAATTTATCAGTCATTCTGTCCTGTGCTATCACATCAACAGTGGGTAACACACAACCCACCACAGAACCTGCCTTTATTATCAGCTTATTGAGTTTGTTCTTCTTCTTCTCCAACAATCCCCCTCCCAGCAGGTAACAGCATACAAGATCACAGATGATACCACAGAATCATAAAACAGGTCTTCAACAGTACCGGACATACACCAAAGGATCTCAGTCGCCTTAACAAATGAATGCGACTCTGACCCTTCTTATAAACCTGTATCGTATTATCAGACCAGTCAAGCTTATTAATCTCAGTTTCTGACTCTTGTATATTCACTGGCACCACTTGATGAGGATATCTACTAAAATCAACCACAACTTCCTTAGTCTTACTAGCATTAAGTCTAAGACAATTTGTTTCACACCAGTCCACAAAACTCTTTAAAAGCTCCCTATATTCACCCTCATCATGATCCTTTATACAGCCAACAATTGCAGAATCATCAGAAAATGTCTGGAGATGACAGTATTTGGAGTTGTACTGGAAATCTGATATATAAAAAGTAAATAAAAATGGAGCTAAAACCGTTCCTTGAGGAACACCAGTGCTACATGTGACTACTTGAGACACGCAGTTATGCATCCTTACATGCTGTGGTCTATTTGAGAGGTAGTCCATTAAACAACTGACCATCCTCTGGTGTGAACCAGCATTTTCTAACTTATTCTTGAGTAATGCAGGCTGGATAGTGTTGAATGCACTAGAAAAATTACAAAATGTGATTCTAACGATGTTACCTGAAGTCTCTAAAAGATAGTTTTGTAAGCGAACAAAGGAGGAAGGAGAAACGTGTCTATGTATGTGAGTGAGGGCTGTTACTGCAATGGTGTGTTTGTGTACCTGGAATGGCAGAGCGACAAACAAGGTGCGTGTAGGAGAAATGGAGAGCGGAGTGGCTCCTGAAATAGGAGTGAATTAGGATTCTAGCTCTCTCGCCTACTTCATGTAACAGCTTGGCGTCTGATTGGTTCAACATTCCATCCTGCGCCAACTAAAAGACAGAGATGTGTCTTTAGAACTCTTAAAATGGTTATAAAGGCATATTTGATGTTATTTCATGAATGTGTAATTAGTTTTCTATCACCTTAAACGCTCTTAATACAGTCAGGCCTTCAAATTTCTCATGAGGGGTGTGTGGAGAACGCCGTCCCTTGTAGCCATCACCGACTGACGCAGCAATCTGTAGCAATACAACAGGACGTGAGTTAAGACCCTGCTGATCCCGGTCTCTATATCTAAATACCCTTAGTTAGTATGTAAGTATGTTTTATTTATAGAGTGTATTTAAAAGCAAAGTGCTGAGTTGGCTCAAGCTGCTCTTGACAGCAGAGTTGAGTTACAGATAAAAAAAATGCATGTCAAGATTCCTGACGTGAAGTTTAACATTCTGTGACATTCTGGATTTCATTTAACTTCATTTAATGTAAAAAAAAAAAAAGATATGGCATCCAGATTTGGATATTCTCAAGCCACTCGTTGTGGCACTTCAGTGAGATTGTTGGTAAGCAAATATAACGAAAAGATCAGTAGTAGTGATCCTTGAGGGACTCCCCAGACAAAGGTTGTGGTGAAGGAACAGAAATCAGCAACACTGACTGCAGAAATATTGTTACTGATGCAGTTAACAGCACTGTGAGAAAAGCATTATTAGTTATTAAGCTTCATCAGCTTACTCTTGCCAGCTGCATCACAGTGTCACATTCAGATTGGGACAAAACACCATCAAATACAACACGATTGGTTCCGTTCAGGGCCTCGTCATCCATTGTAATGGTCACACCAACCAGAGGAACTGGACCTCCTGAGACAGAAAGAAAGAGAAAGAGCTGGATGAGAGGTAGACAGCCAGAGCATATGGTTAACATAGTCAGATTCTACACACTCACCAGCATAGAATCCACTGTCATCCACCTCTAATACCTTCTCTCCTTCCTTTAATTTCTCAATAAACTGTTCTCTCTCTGCTCTGAAAATGAGAAAGTGGAGATGTCAGGTGCTCCCTGTAATCCTTCCTTAACATATCTGAGTGTTTGTCCATCGCTCTCACCTCCAGCTCTCCCTCAGTGACTCGGGAACGATGTCCTCCGGCGTCCACAGATCCTGTCAGAGACAGAGTGGAAAACCCTGTTTAATTTCATT
The DNA here is from genome assembly GCA_037577455.1 of Pangasius macronema. Lineage (NCBI taxonomy): Eukaryota > Metazoa > Chordata > Actinopteri > Siluriformes > Pangasiidae > Pangasius > Pangasius macronema. The sequence goes on from CM074945.1 coordinate 21,296,059, forward strand.
AAGTGAAAAAAAAAGTAAAAACAAATGGAAATCTGAGAGGTGAGTTTTACCGGGTCGAAGAATTTGAATTCAAGATTTTCCACTCCAAAGTAAAGCAATTTTTTTTCTGCTAGAGTTCTGCTGATGTAGTTGGAGATTTCCTATAAAGAGGAGGTTGTTATGTTATATATGTATCCCGGCTTTCCTAGTTTTCTAGAGAACATTAGGAAGACAAGCTCTGTATGTGTTTGTATTTCTGTATTTCTTTAACCTGGCCCGTAATTCATAGCTCTTAGGACTTTTTGGTGATCTTGTTAGATAGACGTTTCCTGATTTGTAGCAAACTTCATAGATTGACAGTTAATTCATTAGTGATTGTGGATTGTTTCTTTGGGATGAATAAAATGCTAATAAAATGCAAGAGTCATCTTCTTATTATTAATGGCCTAATTATATGTATGTACCTTATGTATTTATCATGTTTCTTCTGTTAGATAAATAATCATCTGTGTATTTTGTTTTCTGGTGTAACAGTTTAACAGCTTGTTTCACAAATCCCAAAAAGAAAGCCTTTTTTTAACATTTTACCTTTACCGTTTGCATTAACATCACACAGTAGTCCTACCTGTGAAGGGCCTGTGGCCTGCGCTTCAGTGTCGCCCTCCAGAGACTCCGAGTAGAGCTGCAGGTTACTGAGTGTCTCACTGTCTTTTGGGTAAAACAGCAGCAGAGAACGCAGTGTCTGCACCGCCCCCTTCAGGTCCCCCGCTATCATTACAACAGACAAAAGCCAGTGAGAGCACATCAACACAGCCAACAAAACGATCCATTAGTGTCATCAGAACATCAGCGCCTTGAATGTATTATGCAAAGAATAAAACATGACAAGCTGTTATAGGAAACTAATCAGTGGGGCGGTGTGATGTGGCCTAGCACTGATTACTTTGTCCAGAAGTGTATTCTTCTTATACCACTGCAATTTTCTAACACTAACATTTTTTTTAAATTATTTTTTAAAGAGATAAGACTTTATTAATGCCAGGTGGAAAATTCCAGAGTTACAGAAGCAGACAAATGACAAGACAGAATATGACAAAAGACGATATAGCAGCATAAGAGTATTTAAATAAGTTAAAAATAAACAACTATGCGAATACACAAAAAACTGTAGAGAATATATACACAGAAAAATTGATTTTGTGCAAAATGAGACAAAATATAACCAGACACACTCATATGCAGGTTATAACAGCGTGCAAAAAAATTTCATTGTGCAGCATGGAGCGTCTCACACGTTTATCCATTTATAATCACGTTTAATGTTGTGGAACTTCAGAACAAGATAGTTCCTGAAATCACTTACATTATAACAGCTATAAACAGTCGTCCCCTCACCAGCCTCTCTTTAGGTTAACAAGACCAAAAAATGCAGCTAGTCGTGTTCCCTGTGTCCTTGAAGGAATTGGAGCTAAAAGCTAATTAAACCTCACAGAAAGCTTCACCGTATCAACAATTACACACGGGTTTTAAACCATTTATATGGAATATCTGCCATACAAGTCCATGTGTATGTTGTTACTACAGAAATGAGAATGTAAGAGTAAGCACATCAATACACACATTGCAGCTGGAATTAATCAGAGCTACGACGTTATAGAAACTTTTATAACACCTTCTGACCAATCAGAATGGAGTTCAACAGTGCTGCTGTATAAAGGGCTTTTATGGAGCTAGTGTGACGCCATATAACAAATATAGAGTATAACAAGTTCTGAGTCATAGTTGTCCTGCCATCTGGATGGAATGCTGTGGTGAACTCTGACCTTTATACTGGGCAATATGGAGATGCTCTAGCTGCATTGGAAGAAAATCCTCGTGAGGAGAGATCCGTCCAGGCCGCGTGGACACCAGAGCAACACATGCTTGTTTGCATGCCAGTAGAGAGAGAGACAGTGCTATGGGGTATAGAAAGGAAAAAAAAAACCTTGTCCATTCTAAACTTACAGCCATATAAAATCTCCATAATAATATAAAATTGATGTTTTTGTGTGGAGTACAAACTTCTCTTTATTTATTTATCCAGTTTCCTCTCACCTGCAGCTTTTTCATATGCTCCCTCTATGCTGTCTGTCTCCTCCGGGAGGTGCTGTGATGCCACCACGCACTGAGCTCTGCACTCATCTGTCTGCTTCAGTGTCTCGTTCACACACTCCTTCCATCTCTTCACTGCTAGGGCCCAGTCAGAGGAGCTCTCAGCCGTGACAGCAGCATCGTAGACCTCCTGCGTTTCCCACAGGGTGAGATGGAGGAACAGGTGCATGAAGTGTGAGGGACAACGAGCTCAACATTTGTAGAAGTGAGCGTTTGTTTACTCTAGCAGTCAGTGACACTGCTATGGAGAAAGAGTTAAAGAGAAAGAAAGTGGAGGATGAAAGAGAATTATGGAAAGAGTGAGAGAATTAAAGGGTAAATATAAGAAATTAAATAGTTAATGAACAGAGGAACAGTGAAGGTAGATGTGAGAAGGAGACTTTATACTGAGGTTTTTGACCCGAATGAACTTGCTGCTGTTCTGTATTATGTCATCTCTCTCTCTCGGAGACACACACACACACACACACACACACACACACACACACACACACAACCATTTGCATGCTCTTTCACATGTATGAGAAAGACAACCCCGAGGAAACTACATAATACATGGAATAAACATGGATACCATACTATAGCCTCATCTAAATTGTGCTAACATCAGACATCATTCATCCCAATCCCATAATTCAAGCTGTACAGAGGTGATGTGGCTTTAGAAGTAATAGGTCAACATTGCAAAAATGCTGAATGCTAAACAGAATATTATGTATATGCAATTTTTTTTTAACATGGGCTGAATTTTGTTAGCGTATGTCCTAGTGTTGCTAATCTGTAATACGTAGTAGTTGATTTTGGATCAATGTGTCTATTCCTACATATTTCTTGTCACACAGCACTCAAAGTGTGCATAGTTCCACCTCAGCTTCCCTCATGTCCTCTCCTCTGCCTTACCCAGTGTTTTTCCAGTTCTCTCTCTCTGTCCTGAAAGGCGTCCTCTGAAACACCAGGCATACGTCTGTACTTCTCAATGTTGTTCCTCATCTCCAGGTGACTCGGGTTGGCCATGAAGAATGTTTGAGCAGCAGCTGCAGCCTTCTTTGGCTTACCCAACTGTGCAAAGAAAAAAGTAAAGGCAGCTTAACTTTACTCTTAAAATACTAGTCAGAACATGTAAATAACGCTGATGTCTTGTAGTGGGATATGTGCTGATAATTGGTTACACAGTGGGGAGCTTGTTTATTCATCGCACACACATTACTCTACCTCGTAGTAGATAAGCTGCAGGAAATTGTAAGCGTTGCGAGTCCCAAATTCATACTCAATATCCGATGATACAGGAAGCTGACCAGCAGGAGTGACGGCTCGGCCCAAACAGAACTGTATGCACTCTGCTCGCCGCTGGATCCAGTCCAGTGCCCACAGGTCCCAGTTGCTGCCTTTTTCTCTGTCTGCACACACACAAACACACAAGCAAATATGCACTCACCAGCCATTTTATTAGGAACATCTGTACCCCTGCTGCTCATTCATTCAATCATCCATGTGGCAGCAGCACATTGCACAAAATCATGCAGATACAGGTCAAGAGCTTCAGTTAATGTTCACATCAAATATAAGAATGGGGACTTGGAATGAAGATAAAAGAACAGATGAAGTTTTTGTTCCCCAATCTTCAGCTGTCCTGTTTGGGTGAGCCTGTGCCCACTGTAGCCTCAAATTCCCATTCTTTGCTGATAGGACTGGAACCCGATGTAGTCTTCTGCTGTTGTAGTCTGCCTCAAGGTTTGATGTGATGTGCATTCTGAGATACTTTTCTGCTCACCACGGTTGTAAAGAGTGGTCACTCACTGGATTTTTTATTTTTTTTTCCCACCATTCTGTGTAAAGTCTAGAGACTGCTGTGGATGAAAAGCCCATGAGATCAGATGTTTCTGAAGTACTTAAACCAGCCTATCTGGGTTTGATGTAAACATTAACTTGAAGCTCCTGACCTGCATGATTTTATACACTGTGTTCCTGGTGCATGACTGGCTGATTGGATAATTGCATGAATGAACAGGGGTACAGGTGATCATATTAAAGTGGCTGGTGAATCTATAACATTAATGCAGGTAGAATAACAATAGACAGAACTCGTAGAACTTGGCCTATCAGTTGTGTGTCAGTGGGCTGGCCAGGTGAGGACGAGACTGTACACTACACAGATATATCTGATGGATTTGTTTGTTTGTGGTGTTGATGTAAAACAAGATTATAATATGAGAGGAAGGGGTTTCTCTCTCTTAGAGGTTTCTGCCTCTTCAGACCGCAGAGCTGAGGTATAGAGCCACATAAACTTGTGGATTTGAGAGTTGAGAGATGTTGTTTCAGGACAACACCAATGGCCAGGAATAAATGCATGAGCCAGAGTGCTTCTGGACTAATCACTGATCACCACTGACTATTGACCTATTGTTTAACAACAAGCAGTCACATATCTGTTGTTGCTTACAAGAGATAAGAGCTTTTACTGAACCTTCTTTGCTAGCTTAGCTCACACAAGTTGTTCTCTACATCACTTACCCTGACAAAACAGAAATACAGCATCAACAGGGGGTGAAATAAAGCAAGGACATAACTTATCAATCACCGTGATAACTGGGCTGATTCATTAGGTCATAACTATAAGCAATTTCCTAGGGCACCAAAATTGTAAGGAGACCCACTAGTGGCTTTAAATTTTAGTATGTACTTTTTTATTCATTCATGCATCTTGATTCATGCAACCACTTTATCCTGGGTCATGGTGTATCTGGAGGGTGTCCCGGCATCACTGGGTGCACGGCGGATGAATTCATGCAGGATGGGATGCCAGTCCAGTGCTGCCCATCATCATCACACACACACATTCAGACCTAGGGGCAATTTGTGTAGCCAATATTTTAGACAGTGGAAAGAAACACTTGATGAACACATGATAGACATGTGAATCTCCATACAGACAGCTGAGGATGGAGCCAGGGACCCTGGAGCTGTGAGGTGCCAATGCTACCCACTGCACCACACAATTACTTTAAAAAAAATAAAACAAAAACAAAAAAAAACAAGCATTATGTCCATATTCACCAAAGATAAACTATGATTTAAAAATATGATTCTTCTACTTAAACTTACTAGCAAAGCAAGGCATGTGCAAAAGAAGCTTGGTAGGTGTATACTGGAGGGGCTCTGTGATCAGCCCTAATCACAGCACACTCCCCTCCATGTAACACTTTTGATATACAAATAATTATAACGTGTCCATGAGCAAATGAGCACATGCAGTTATTTAGCAACTTTCTCAGCCTGATTTGTTATTGTAAAGAAGTGGCAGCTATACTGAAGGCTACCTAGTCTGGACACTATCTCGTCCCCCGCAGTTGAGCACGCGTCGTGGCATTTTCGCCTGGTCTTGCGCAGGGCTTCTCGGGTGGATATGGACAGCTCGATGTACTCGGCCGCTTTCTCCCAGTCCTTCGAGAAATAAGCCCGCACTCCGCGGTAGTAGAGCTCGTCGTAAGGCGGCAGCAGGCCGGAGAGAGAAGTCGATCCAGCCGCACTGGCTGCAGCCACACACACGCAGGATAACGCGCACAGAGAGGCCAGACTCAGCGCCACGTATACAGGCGCTTTACGGCGCAGCGCCATAGTGCACAGCGCGCAGGGCAAGAGGGGACTGGGATGTTGGAAGGAGAAAAGGGAGGAGTGAAACAGATGGGTGGGGATGCATCAGGAGTGTGTGTGATTCAAACAGGCTTCGGAAAGTTTAAAGCCTGCAGTCTGTAAGGCCACCCAGCTGTTATAAGCTGTTATAGAATACAAATATGGCCATGCAAATAGCGTCTGATAACTTGCAGGCAAATAACTAATGAAAGAAGTAACCCGAGGACTGGTTTTCTGTAAATCTTTGCATGGATGTTTTCTTCAAAACCCACATAACCTCAGAGACAAACCCTGTCTGTTACTTTATAAAACACTTCAACACACGTGAAGGCCCTGTTCTTCAACATGCGAGAGCAATGGGCCTTAATTTTCAGAATATATGCGCATAAACTTTTGTATATAAGTTTAATACTACGTGCAATTATCAGCCATTCAAATCAATACAGTTACAGGAACATTCTCCATGTAAAAGGCATAAAATAAAGTCCTTTTTGTTTCTGTATTTAAAAAAAATATTCCAATATAAAATGTATATTTTAATAGCAATGCTTGATATTTAAAAACATATGTGTGAAGTATATGGTCGATGGAATAAAGTCATACTAAAAAGTGTTTTTTTAGGGTAGGAATATATTACATGTGAGTGAGCGAGACAAAGAGACGTAATGTCGCCTGCAGCCTGACCACATCATCAACTATGACTATGACAGGCATCTGAAACGAGACGGCGCGAATTTGCGACACTTTACGGTACTTGTGCCTCTGCCGTCTCGCGTCTCCCACCTGTATTCCGACAACCTCAGGCTATGACACCGGTCCTGATTCTGAGTTAGAATTTGCTAATGATTTGTGCTCACGAATATCCTGACCAATTACGGCTTAGGAGGCGGGACTTGCCCGAATACGGGTGGGAAAATAAATCTGGCAGTACTGGACCAGTGCACTGGGTGGCACTGAAAGCAGCAGTTCATTGCGCGAAACGGAAAGAGAAAAGGGAGTAAGCAGAGCTGTCACATCGCGCTGGTATTTTGGGTTGGAGAGTTGTGGTCTGGGAGCAAAAGCAAGACGGGACGAGTGCGCGGAAGAGCGGCAGAGTTATCGAGAGGACATGGCGGAGGTTAGCGAGGTTCTGATGTCGGTGTTGTCCACTATCCGGGTGCCGAGGCCCGGAGACCGCGTTCATAAAGACGAGTGCGCGCTGTCATTCGCCTCTCCGGTGAGTCTGTTACTGCCCACACTACACACTTCACTCTTTCACTAACGTCCAGTTAACTACGCTTTCTGCTTTTTGATAAGGAGTTTGTTTCCATGAAACCGGGTTAAACTGTTTTTTTTTTTGCGGTGCTGCTAATGATGCTGAGATCCGCAAGTTAGCAGAATGGCTAGTTGTGTTAGCTAGCTTCATTCAGAAGTTTGTATACAGCATTGATTTACTATAAAACAAACCTGAGTTAAATGCTAGCTACCAGACATAGCAATTTCGATCAGAGCGCCGATTTTTAGGCTGAAAAAAACCCTAATTTACATAACCAGGTATTCTCTGTAAGTGCCAGGAGAGCTAGCTAACATTGGCGCTTTATTAGCGGTATTAGCTAGCTAGCTAAGTTCGCTGAGTAATGATCGGTCAACATCACAACTGTGTCCGAAATGCTGCCCTGTTCCCTTCTCCCTACTCCCTATTCCCATTTCTCTGCTTCCTATTCCCTAAACCCTATTCCTTATTCCCTACTCCATATTCTCTACTCCCTATTCCCTGCAAACAGCAAAGTGCATGAAGATGTATTCTTCCCTGCCTAGTTTAAACACTAGCCCATTGTGGGAATTTATGAGTGCACTTTATATTCTCCATTGTAAAAGTGTAAAACTCTGTAAACAGTGCACTGTATAGTGTTTGGGGTGTAAGACATAAAGCTTGACTGTGCAGTGTGATACTAACATCAGTGGCTGTAGTTCATTTATGTACGTTTGGTATGTAGCTGTACAGTTTGAGAACAAACTGCAGGGTGCTTTTGTTTCAGCCAGGCTCATATCAACTGCATCTCTTGTCCTTGCTGTGCAGGAGAGCGAGGGAGGTCTGTACGTCTGTATGAACTCTTTCCTGGGCTTCGGGAGTCGCTTTGTGGAGCGGCATCACGCCCGGACCGGCCAGAGAGCGTACCTGCACATCAAGCGCACTCGCAAGCCTCACGCCCAGGTAAACAGCATGGCTTCACACACAAGGCTTGTTTTCAGCTGAACACACTTCCCAAAACAATAAAGACTCATCCTTGCTTTAGGTATAATTTAATGCTTTCCCTCTGTTCAATTCAGTTTTATTTGTATGGCGCTTTTAACAATATCCATTGTCATAAAAGCACTTTACACAAATCCGGATGTAGACGTTTAGATCACTAATGAGCAAGCCAGAGGAGACAATGGCAAGGAATGATGGCCTTGAGAAGGAACCTTGATCCTCTTCCGGGTGACATCCGAGTGGATAGTGGGATTATGAATCATTACCCTTCCTCAGTACTAATGGTGGAGAAAGGCTGTTGAGCAGCATCAGCAGTATAGTGTTTATGATTACAGCAGCAGTTCACAGGTACAAGTCTGCAGTATCCGGCTGAAATTATCCACTGATAATATCAAGGGTGAGATTTGAGCATGAACTGTTTTCAGGGATATTATGTTATGCTTATGGAACTGTCCACAGCCGCAGAAAGATGATCGTACTGTTCCTTAATAAGGAGTCCAACTAGTGTTTCATCATTAGGGCATTTCTAAGTCTCCCACGACGTTTAAGGATCAATATTGTGATACAGGGAAAGCTCGCAGTATATGTCTGCCGGTCTGGTTGCAGTTTTGCTGAGCAGATTGTGACTGAGCACAGTGGTCCTCATTTTTGAAATATACTTGGGGTGGTCCAAGGAACGGAAGGATGCATGGTCTGTAGATATTAGATATCATAGAATAACGGCACCTACAGATGATCAGCAGTTTCAGATTTAGCCTACGAGAACGTCCCTCCAGGTTATTTACCTTAGCATGAAGAAAGTTATTTGCAGAGCGCAGTTCATAATTCATTTACTCCAGTTGTACCAGCCATGAATCACAAACCGGACATGGCAAGTTCCTCAACTCCTCAACCTTTTTCTTAACACTCGATTGCTTGGACTGTACGTTCACCAGCACAGCGTCAAGGCGAGTATTGATAGAAAGCTTAGTCCTCCATTAGCCGCTTCAAATCCTTGCCTTGTCTCAATAGCAGTGAGTATCGTGCAGGTGGTAATTTGGGAGAGGGCCATTTTTGCTCTGGTGCGTGGCCTTCGAAGGCTTCTTGAAAGTTATTCTTATGTTATATGTAGATAAATGTGAACTTAAAATGCACTTCTGCAGTCAGCAACAAACACAATATATGGTAACATCAGATTTAGGGTGAGTGGGTATGTTGATGTTTATATAAAACAAAAAAATTGGAGGTGGCTCAGAGGAGACTAACAGTGTGTGTGTACTCTATTAGACGCGTGCTAGTGTCCTAAATTGTAAGTGTTTTTACTGTGAGATTGAAGTGGTGCTACATCATCAAAATGCATTTGAAAACATGGTGCACCATTCAGATGGTGGATTATTTTTATAAATATTTATATGAACAACATACGAAAAACCAACACAAGCCAGACCACATTTCAAATGACATAAATGCCTACATGGAGTCCACAGGTGGAACATAAATCACGTAAACAAGAGGACAGAACACAACAAAAGATCCTACTATCACAAATGTGTAAAAATGTTTAAATTCTGCTTCCATGTCAATGATGGAGGGAGGGGCCCCAGACTTTGGAAAACATTTTTAGAGGACTTTACTTCATTAAAACTTATTTTTTTTAAATATATATGACTGAGACCATATCAGCAAGCCACATTTTTTGAAAACATGAGGATGCAGTAGCTTTCCAATCCCTCAATATGATTCTCTTAGCTACAATCATGCCCATCATTAGAGCTAATTGCAGATAATCAGGCAGAGCGGTAACTGTGTTGGAACACCCAAAGATGGCCAATTCCATTTTGCGATCATATGCCACAGACTACCGTGACAGTATATCTTGCCAGAAACCATGGAGTTGTGGGCAGAACCAAAGAGAATGAGAGTGGGTTCCTGCCCCGCCCTTGCAACGACCTCAAATTGGAGACACAGCGCTGTAGATCTTGTGGAGTTTGACTGTAGAATCATGCAGTCTGTGTACATTTTAAACTGTATTAACTAGACTCTTGCATTGATGGAACAGCTGTGTATTCTCCATAAGACTTCAGACCAGATATCAACAGACAGCATCACTTTCCCAGGCTACCTTAAGATGATCTGAAGATATAGTCGACTACAAAGTGAGCAAGGAAACAAATTGTGAAAACCATGTGTCTAGTATCTGGGGATTGTCTCAGTAGAGTAGAGAAACGGTTCTCTTTTGGCTAAATCCTGTAGTCAGAAAAAGTCTCCTAAGCATAATGCCAAATATGCAAGTAGCGAAGAAAAATGAGACTGAGAAAGACCAAAACCTACCAAGTAAGTGAACAAAGTAAGAAAAGTAACCATCGTGTATAACTCCTTAAGTGTACAAAGACCCGTGTTACTCCACATCTGAAGCAAATATAAAAAGCTTGGAAGGGACACCATTTTTTATAGCATTAATGCTGCCAATTAAAGCCAGTGGCAAAGTCCTCCATTTTTTAATAGTAGCTTTAAAGCTGTTTATCGCAGCCATAACATTAGGTTTAAATATGTCTTTTGGATCTGTGGGAATAACCAATCCTAGATAAATAAAATGATCACAGACAATTTTAAAAGCGAGGGACTCTACAAAATGAGTTGCCAAATTACTGCCAAGGGGAAAAAAGATACTTTTATTCCATTGAACTGAATTTCCAGAAGGAGAACCAAAATGTTTTATTAAATCCGTTAGGGGGTAAAGAGTCAAAACAAAAACAAAAGCAAATTATCAGCATATAATTAAAGTCTAGTTTCTACATTCCCAATTGCAATGCCATTAATAGCAGAATGGTGCCGGATGCTTATAGCCAATGGCTCCGGAGCCAAATGAAATAATAAGAGACTAAGGCAGCAGCCCTGCCTTGTCCTGCGAAGAAGTGAAACATAATCTGATTTGTCCAGATAGGTGAGTATTGCAGATTTCATGTTTGCATAGAGCATCTCGATGAGCATCCAGAAATTTTTGCTGAACTCAAACTTTTCTAGAAGCAAATATAGATATCGCCATTCGATCTAATCAGAGGCCTTCTCGGCATCAAGTGAAATAACAGCCGCACCCAGTGTCTGCACTGTACGTAACCTTCAACAAGCGTAGGACATTCGGAAAAGAAAATCTACCCAAAATAAAGCCATTCTGATCTGGATTATTCCACGAAGCAGTGTGTCTGCACAGCCTGAGTGGCCAACACTTTGGCAGCAATCTTCTGGTCACAGTTAAGCAAGCTTAATGGTCTATAGCTGGATGAATCAGTGTCGTCCCTGTCTTTTTTTCAATAACAGACACGCGTTAGCCTCGTAGAGAGAATGTGGGGATAATTTGTTTTCAATGGAAAGCTTTATTATTCTAGGCAGTAACGGGACAACTATATCTGAATGTGTTTTATAGAATTCAGTACAGAACCCATTAGGAAAGGACTTGATAGCCTCCAAAATTTCCTCCAGTTGAAGTTTGAGATGGAGTCTTTGTGCTTGACACTCAACCTTGCAGGGAAACGAAGGGAGAAGACCATCCCTGCTTCCCTTAAATCTTTCAGCACCGTGCTGAATGCGGGTCATTTATTAGCCATGTCCTCTGTATGATCTACGGAGTATTGTAATGGCCCAGACAGAGGATCAGTTCCTTGTCATGGTCATGATGCAGCTTCGCAATAATAGGACGCGATCTCTTCCCTTCTTTAGGCTTCAGTTACAGTGACCTATGATCGTGATCAACTTTGATGGGTTTTGTCTTGGCCAAACAGCATAGGGATCAGACCAGTAACGAACGCAGTGGGCCAACCCTGCTCAGCTTTTTCATTTATTCCCACAATTTTCAGATTTAGCCTACGAGAACGTCCCTCCAGGTTATTTACCTTAGCATGAAGAAAGTTATTGGTAGAGCGTAGTTCATCACTCATTTTCTCCACTTGTACCAGGTGTGAATAACAAGTCAGAAATGGCAAGTTCCTCAACTCCTCAACCTTTTTCTTCACACCTGATTGTTTGGACTGTACGTTCACCAGCACAGCGTCAAGTGCGAGTATCGATAGAAAGCTTAGTCCTCTATCAGCTGCTTCAAATCCTTGCCTTGTCTCAATAGCAGTGAGTATCGCGCTGGCAGTAACTGAGGAGAGGGCTTCACCTGTGGCGTCGCCATCTTTGCTCTGCTGTGCGGCATTCGAAGGCTTCTTGAAAGTCTTTCTTACATTATATGTAGAAAAATGTGAACTTAAAATGCACTTCTGCAGTCAGCAACAAACACACAGTATATGGTAACATCAGATTTAGGGTGAGCGCGTATGTTGACGTTTATGTAAAACAAAAAAATTGGAGGTGGCTCGGAGGAGACTAACAGAGTGTGTACTCCATTAGACGCGTGCTAGTGCCCCCAAATTGTAAGTGTTTTTACCGTGAGATTGAAGTGGTGCTACAACATCAAAATGCATTTGAAAACATGGATCGTTCTGCATGTTTCTGTATGCAAGTATCCAGAATTTTGGCTTCTCTCATCCTTTTGAGAATATTAGAAAAAACACATCACAATATTAGAAAAAAAAAACACACTTTCCTACATCACATAATGAGGGCTCATCTTATTGGCTGTGTGTTGAAAAGGCCAGTGTAATCTAGGTGAACTTTGAATAAACTTTGTAGCACAGCACCAAGGCGTCAAATCCAAGCAGTGTGCGCTGCTCAGCATGACATTGCCTGTAGGAAAAGCATCACTGTAAGGAAACAATGGCTTCAGTGGGATAAAGCGGTTTTGCCGCTGATCATCTATAGGTGGCCTAAGACAGCTCGACTGTCCTGGTGCCTGTTCGCTCTCCCACACACTCTCAGCTCTCTCCTGTATCTCCTAGTCCACCTGTCTCAATGACTGGCTCCTGGAACTGAAACACAAGTTTATTTGCACTGCACAAATATTTATATAATAATTATTGGAGTTACCATTTGCTTTATCGAGACATGTATTTGGCATTTGTTCTTGTGAACTTTTGTGTTAAATTATGGGATTCCAGCTTCATTACAGTTCAGTAAACCTACAGTTCCTTATAGTTAACTGATCCAGATCAAGGATTGGTTTCAAATAAATAAGCATTTCCTTTTGTTTTTAATAAGCTTATTCTAGCGCAGTGACTGCTTTAGAGCAGACTGAAATCAAACACGTCTTACAAAAGTGAGCACAGTTTAGATAAGTTTCTAAAAAATAGAAGTCTAAATGCTTCGGATGGAAACAAAATAGCAGATTTATTAGTAACAGTTTTTAAAGGTTGTCAGCTCCCAGTAAAGATGACAGTGTGCTGCACGGCTTCGGATTAATTGCTCGCGACTAGCTCAGCTGAAAGCGCGTTCACAGTGCTATCCCAAATCACTGGCCACATGAGAAATTGATTTAAATGACCTCTAGCTCTTATGAAAATTAAGCAAACATCTCATTGAATTAACATACAGAGGTCATGCATAATAACCTGATGGTCAGTACAGATATTTGCACATTATATTTACTAAAGTGCAAGAAAGCATGGAAAGGAGTAGTCCAGTCCTGGCATACTCTGCTACACACACGAGCCACGCCCAGTGTACTGCCTCGTCCTCTCTCCCTCTTCCTCACACACTACTCCCCCTGAAATAGAAAAGGCATCTTGCCTTTGTTTCTAAAACTTGCCCATTTTATGTGTTGTTTCTAAATGTACCTTTTGTGTGAATAAAAATCTGCTAATGTGTGCATATTTTTCAGAAAGAGGATGATGGCAGTACTGGATCAGGAGATCCTCCCAAGAAGAAACCCACTCGTCTGGCCATAGGTAAGCCCAAACCTGACTTAGGTTTGAGATGGCCATTTCCACCGATAGGATTTGGGTTCTGGTCTGCACTCTGGCACTGCAGCGTGGTGGAGAAGCGCTGGCTCTTGGCTGTTGAAATTGGGCCGCTTCCAGCACCAAAATGCTGACGGTCTGAAATTCAAAACTGCAGCAGCCAAGGCCTGAAAAAGTTATTATTATTATAACCACAAATAAAATTAGAGTTGCACGTTATGGAGTTTTTTGAAGGGGGAAAAAAAGAGTGAAATTTAAACATTGCAGCAGTGAATCAATGATCCAGTGAGGAAACTATTATTAGAACCTGCAGCAAACATTGCCTTTGCCCATGACAGTGCCTTTGTGCTGTGTTTGGACACTAATTTAGACAAAAAATTCTCCTTTGAAATCTGTTCTTAATACTTTAGAAAACTTCAACCTGTTTACATAAAGGCTCTTAAAACAGGCTAGTTGTTTAAAATGCCCACTGGTTCTTGAAACTGTCTAGTCTTATTTTCAGCTACGCCACACGCAGCATATTCATTTGCAGTGATTGTGTCATGGGGGAAATGAGTCTCTGCTGGTTCACTGCAAACCTTCTACAAATGAAATACATGAATATTTATTCACTTGTCTTAAAACGAATGTATGTTGTTTGGTGTAAAAAGTCTATAAAACCTATTCTTTGGCTGGATTTTTTTTTGTGTTCCTGACTCCCGTTCCCCACCCCCAGTATACACATAAACAGACAGATTTCAATGCATGCAGTACATTGTTGTGTTTCTACGCTCACTGAGCACTTTATTAGGAACACTATACTAACACTGGGTAGGGCCTCCGTTTGCTTTCAAAACAGCCCCAATTCTTTGTGGCATGGATTCTGCATATAATTGTGGAATGGACCATGCTGGCATGATTGCATAACACAAATCCTGCAGATTTTTCAGGTGCTCTTTCATGCTGTGAATCTCCCGTTCTACCACGTCCCAAAGGTGCTCTATTGGATTCAGATCCGGTGACTGGGAAGGCCACTGAAGAACACTGAACTCATTGTCATGTTC
>CM074945.1:21311007-21324238 GCA_037577455.1 Pangasius macronema
GGTTCGACGTGTTGTGCATTCTACGATGCTTTTCTGCTCACCACAATTCTATGAAATGGTTATCTGAGTTACTGTAGCCTTTCTGTCAGCTCGAACCAGTCTGGCCATTCTTCCTTGACTTCTCTCATCAACAAGGCATTTCTGTCTGCAGAACTGCTTCTCACTGGATGTTTTTTCTTTATTGCACCATTCTGAGTAAACTCTAGAGGCTGTTGTGTGTGAAAATCCCAGGAGACCCGCAGTTATAGAAATACTCAAACCAGCCATTCTGGCACCAACAGTCATGCCACGGTCGAAATCACTGAGATCACATTTCTCCTCATTCTGATGGTTGATGTGAACACTACCTGAAGCTTCTGGCTCGAAGCTGCATGTTCAGTGAGTGTATATTTGGTGTATAATCACTAAATCAGTTTTTACAGCCAATTCAGTCTTTTATTACATTTAAAGGAAGATTTTAAAGTCTTAAAAAGTATGACATTTAACTGGGGGATAGCTGTATGCCTTCTGTTCACAGCCGTTGTATCCTTGGCAACATCTCGTAGAGGTTCATAGAGGTCATTTTGGAGTCCTGTTAGCACCTGTACACTTACTCATTCATGCAATTAGATAATTAGCCAATCATGTGGTAGCAGTTCAGTGCATAAAATCTGTTGAATCTGGATTTTTGCTGAGGCACACAGATGGAAGGATCAGAATTTGGTGCCAACAGCATGGATCCATGGATCCAGCCTGCTTTGTGTCAAATGATTTCTTGGCACTCTTTGGGCCTGTTACTTCCAATCAATCATCGCTTGAATGCCACAGCCTAGTTGAGTATTGTTGCTGAGCATGTGCATCCCTTCATGGCCACAATTTACCCATCTTCTAATGGCTACATCCAGCATGATATTGCACCATGTTACAAAGCAAAAGTCGTTTTAAACTGGTGTCATGAACATGACAATGAGTTCAGTGTTCTTCAGTGGCCTTCCCAGTCACCGGATCTGAATCCATTAGAACACCTTTGGGACGTGGTAGAACGGGAGATTCACAGCATGAAGTTTGAATGGAATTGTGTGATGTGAGCATTTCAACGTGGACCAGAATCTCAGAGGAATGTTTCCGACATCTTGTGGAATCCATGCCATGAAGAATTGAGACTGTTTTGAGAACAAATGGAGGCCCTACCCAGTATTAATATAGTGTTCCTAGTAAAGTGCTCGGTGAGTCTGTGATATTTATGGGACAGAAATATCACTTATTCAGCTCACAACACACACAATACCATTACATGTAGCACATTCTATTTGTTTTACTATCTGGTTAGGCTTTTGCATTGTTTGTTTTCATCAAAGATTCAAGAGTAAAGTGCCACATTCATAACATTTTGATTAACTTTAAATGACGTGACACTTGTGCTCACATTCTGTATGACGGTGTGTTTTAGGGATCGAGGGCGGATTTGACGTGGAGCAGGATCAGTATGAGGAAGAAGTCAAGGTTGTTCTTTTCCCAGACAGACAGGAAGTGACATCAGAGGACCTGGCCACTATGCCAGATGTAGTGAGAGAGCGAGTAAGATTGGGAGAATTTTTATTTTGTTTTACATGTTTAATGGACTTTCATATGCTTCTTTTTAAAAACTAAAGACAGTAACAGTCCTCCCTGTTTCCTCAGTGCTGAAGGATTTTAATTATAAAGCTTCGACTCGTTCTTATTTTAGAGCTGCGTTAATCTTTATTTAAAAGGTACTTGGTGTGTTAATCCATTAAAGTGCATTAATTTTGATTATATTTATAAAGGAATTGTTATTAGTATTTTAATGTAGTGATGATGATGTTTTAATAGTTTCCTGTTAATTGTTCTATGGGTTTAATTTAGATTTTAAAGACAGTTATTATCATATGGAGAGGATATATTTTAACTGGCAGTATTACTGAGACTGTACTGTTTATAGTAGACAGAAATAAGCAGTGGTGTGTGTGTGTGTGTGTGTGTGTGTGTGTGTGTGTGTGCGCGCGCGTGTGTGTCTGCACGCGTGCAGGTGTCACTGTCGATGGCAGGGTTGTTGGCTGCAGACTCGGTATCACAAGCTCTGCAGGTGCAGCAGTGGGATGGAGAAGTGAGGCAGGAGTCCAAACATGCAGCTGAGCTCAAGCAGCTCGACAACGGAGTCAAAATTCCTCCTAGGTATACACACACACACACACACACACACACACACACACACACACACACACACACAGTTAACATGCATGAAAAAACTGGAACAGTTCAACCACATGCTCTCACGTAGGTATATAGATACTGAATAAATGAACAGTGACAGGAAATTCCATTCAGCTTGTTACACCAAAGTTTGTTTAGGTGTTTGGAAAATGACGTGTAAGTGCTTTGATGTGTGTTACTCTCCTCTGATTTGTCAGTGGGTGGAAGTGTGAGGTGTGTGACCTGCAGGAGAACCTGTGGATGAACTTGACGGATGGCAAGGTGCTGTGTGGGCGGAGATATTTCGACGGTTCAGGCGGAAATAACCACGCTCTGCAGCACTTCCAGGAGACAGGATACCCACTGGCTGTCAAACTGGGCACCATCACCCCTGACGGAGCTGGTAAAACCCATTCCAGCAAATGTGCAGTCATAGCCTGTGTGAAATGTTTAATGTTAAAATGTAAAAACGTGAGGCTAAAAATGTAATGCCTTTGAAAATGTTTGAGAAACATTATATATTTTAATAGCAACTTTTTTTTTTTTTTTTTTTACTAGAAAAGAATGAAGTTCTATGGAGACTGAAATGCAATCTAATATAATACAATACATAAACACTGTTGCTTTTCATAGTTCTGCTGCTTTCCACATACCACCATTCCATTGTTCTGATATCGCTTGGTCCCTTTAATGAAAAACAAACAGCAGGGGATTGCTTTTTAAGAATTAAATACTGAATTTGTGTCAGAAGTCAGTGTGCGAACTCCTAGGACCTCAGTATTTACACTTTTATCATGTTTTATTAGTGATTCTCAAAAGTGTAATGATTAAGAGTTTAACAATCAGTGCAGCTGGAACGAAGAAACAATGAGCTAATACGGAACTATAAAGAAGAGTTCTTTATATGGATGGACCCTTCTCTGAGTACAGAGTACAGCTTAGGGCTGTGTTTGGACAATGATTGCCTAATGGTTAGAGAGTAGGACTTGTAACCCGAAGGTGAACCTGAAGGTTGTGGGTTCGAGTCTCAGGTCCGGCAGGGATTGTAGGTGGGGGGAGNGAGTGAATGACCAGCGCTCTCTGCCACCCTCAATACCACGACTGAGGTGAGACCCTTGAGCAAGGCACTGATTCCCCCAACTGCTCCCCGGGCGCCGCAGCTAAAAAAAGGCTGCCCACTGCTCCGTGTGTGTGTGTGTGTGTGTGTGTGTGTGTGTGAATGGGTTAAATGCAGAGCACAAATTCTCTAAAATACGACACTATTTAAAAAATAACTAGGTTACTAACTGGTTAAACGTTGAACTAAATGTAATATTTCATCTAGCTAATATATGTGGCAATATATGAAAGCAGCTTGAGATGAAACATTGAGGTCAATGAAAAATGGCCATTGGTTAGGATTTCACTTAAGATTTTAAATGTTTTTGAGTAACAGTGAATTGTTGCACCTTTATAAAAGACACATGCTGATGCTTTTTCTTAAAAAAAAAAAAAAAACCCTGTATTGAATTGAGTATGATAAGCCAATTTCTTTCAGATGTTTACTCATACGATGAGGATGACATGGTTTTGGACTCAAAGCTGGCGGAACATCTCTCCCACTTTGGTATTGATATGATGACCATGGAGAAGGTGAGCCATTAACACGCTTGCTTCGTATGATAATGATACTTTTCTGAGTTATTTAAATTCTGTATGAGTGGATTATCGTTAAGTTGTTGATGAGGTTTTTAGACTGATTTCTCCCTGTCTCTCTGTGCCTGTGTCCGTTGCAGACAGAACGCACGATGACTGAATTAGAGATTGCCGTGAACCAGCGTGTGGGTGAGTGGGAGGTGATCCAGGAGTCCGGCACCACGCTGAGGCCTCTCTGGGGCCCTGGGCTCACGGGCATGAAGAACCTGGGCAACAGCTGCTACCTCAACTCAGTCATGCAAGTGCTCTTCACCATCCCCGATTTCCAGGAAAAGTCAGTATCTCTCAGCTTGTGTGTTACTGCTTAGTCTTTCTTTCCCAGTAACATGTTATTTCATTCTAATGTCTGTAACATTGCTTCATTCTTACATACATTAATATAAATATAAATTAAACATTTACTCATAAATGAAGTTCTCCCAAAAAGCTATTCTAACTACAGTCCCAGTCCCGGTTACGCACAAGTTTTGTAGGTCAGGTTTTTTTTTTGTTGTTGTTGTTTTTTAAATTCACAAAAAGAAACAGGAATTAAGAGTACCTGAACTTTTGGAAATTAATCACAATCTCAGAGTCGCCTATAGGTATAGCGCTGTAAAAAGCAAATGTCTGATTAAGTAGTGTGTTTGTGCGTCGCTGCCGTCAGGGTTTTGGTAAGCAGTAAAATGTAAAGGACAGTGAAGCTGATTTTAAACTAGAAGCACTAATCTCAGTGTCACAGTGCTGCTCACAATCGGAGTTTTGCCAGTGAAGCCTTTTAAACCCACTGAATGTAGAAAATAGCATAGCATGCACAAAAAAAAATCTGTTGATGCAAATTCCATGCCTTTAGAGATGTGTGAAATACACCCACATTTTTTACTTCTAATTATTGTAAAACCAAAAGCGTTGCACAAACATTCTGCTCGTCTTTCCTACACTTTTTTTCCACCTCTCTCATTAGCTCTTTTACTAAGGAGTCATCGCTGCCAATCATTATGTCATCTGATATGCCTACACTGTTGTGATTGGGTGGAAAATTAGAAATTTATTAGCATTTAATCATAACTAAGTTGTAGTATCACAGATTATTATATTATTTTTTAAACAGATTTGAAGCACATAGTGTTAAATGAACTACAGAGAATGTGCATTGTGGTGGTTGTCTTTCACTTGCTTTAATAGGTATGTGTCCAGCATTGACAAGATACTGGATGAAGCCCCAAGTGATCCCAGCCAAGACTTTAAAACACAAGTGTAAGTATATTCCACAGTTGTTAAAAAGCTTGCCGTGGCTGCATGTGTGGCTTCGTAGTTTGCTGTGACGCTTAAATTCACCAGCAGAGGTTGCAGGAGAGTAATGATAAGTTGAGCAACGTAGGACGAGAGCAAACTGAAGGAAAAATGTACTTTAAAAAAAAAAAAAAAAAGTTATTGTATTTAAAACTGCAAATCACTTTAAAGGCAGCCAGTTTTGAACTGGTTAGAATTCTTTCTTCTCTGTCTGTCTTAACTTTCCCTTCTGTTTGGCTGGCAGAGCAAAACTGGGCCATGGTTTGCTCTCGGGAGAATACTCTAAGCCTGCTCCAGACCCAGCCGATGAGCCCAGTGCGTCCTCTGAACCCAGGGTATGACATGACTGTGTTTGCTTGAGTGTATCATGTTTGTCTTTGATGATATCTTGTATTTATTTCGCAAACTCTTGTTTAAAGCTGTTGTATTATGGCATGTACGCTGAAATTGAACTATATCGCCTGTTATACCACAGCGTGGTTCATTTTCTCAAATCAGAAATGTGGATTCATTTTCTGTGAACGCAGCTCTGACAGTAATTCCAGCTGCACTATAACATTTGTTATTGTTTCTATACTAACAGCTCATACACAGATATTCAAAAAAACTTATATAACAAAGATAAACATATAAATGTTGATATGGCGAGGCGTTCTTTTAGGAGACGCTTAAGTAACGTTTACTGGAAGACGCAGTGTCGCGTGCCAGTGCTTTGTAACAGTCATGGGAAATTCTTCAGGAGCTTGTACTTTCTTGTCAGTACTGTGATGATCGAGCAAAAACAGAGTGGCTGGTGAATGATAACAGGAAATGACTTGTTTCACAGATGTTCCATAATGTTAATTTTGAGCCATAAACAGTTAAAAAGAAACCGTTCATTAATAAGTAAAAAATCGCAATCGTTGGCGAATAGGAGTGGTGTAATAGGATGAACAACCCACGGGAAGTGTTGTTACAGGAAACTACTACACTTCAGGGTGGAATATTTTCCTTCGAAGATGAATCAGATTAAAACCTTAAAAACGAGACATGAAGTAGAATTGAATCCAGTTTTTTTTTTCCTAGAGGAATCTGGACATTCATTAAGCACTGGAACACTTAAATTGTGCCAAATGGGGATTATCTAGAAAAATCATACACTTTTGTGAGCCCTGTTTGCAGTAAACCATGCAAAAAAAAAAAGATTTAATTTGAGTCAACCTTGTATAACAGTAGAGTGCATTGTGTGTTATTTCTTACTTAACTCACCGCATCTGATGATGTGCTTCCAGGGAGACCAGGTTGGCATAGCACCACGCATGTTCAAAGCCCTCATTGGACGGGGACACCCTGAATTCTCCACTAATCGGCAACAAGACGCTCAGGAGTTTTTTCTTCACTTCGTAAACATGGTGGAGGTAAGCAATGTCCCTTCTCCCTCCCTTGTCTCCCCTCTTTTTTTTTTTTTTCTTGCTCATTCACTCCCTCCATTGCTCTCACAGAGGAACTGCCGGTCTGGGCCAAACCCATCTGAAGCATTCCGCTTCTTGGTGGAGGAAAGGATCGTGTGCCAGCAGTCTCAGAAGGCCAAATACACCCAGCGAGTGGACTACATAGTTCAGCTGCCGGTGCCTATGGACCAGGCCACCAACATAGGTGAGAGGATCCTGGGAATTGTTGTTCATAGACAACTTTTTGTGAAAATGCTTGTTTTGAGGAGTGCCTTGCAGGACTGTTGACCGAAGTCAAAATTCTGACAGTATACTTATACAGGACATGCAGGATGCATGAGGAGGCAGGAGATAGGGATAGGTGGAGAGGGATGATTCGCTGTGGCGACCCCTGAAGGGAAAAAAACACAAGAGGAAGAAGAAGAAGAAGATACTTATACAAGACATGTTTGCAGTATACATGCATGCTGGGTTAAAGCCCCAGCAGCACGGTTTCAAATACTAAAAAATATCTTGTGATACTAAAGAGCTGTCGTTTAATAGCATTCACCAGTGATAGACTGATTATATTCTATCACTAACTATGATTCAGTTCTAAAATACAGTCTAGAAAGTCCTATTTTCTGCCTGTGTTGGTGTGTTAGATCGCATACTGATAGACACTGATAAACATTTTCCCGGCAGAGTAACTGATTGATTGCTAGAAAAGCATGTAGGAGTCAGAGAACAGAGCTTGCTTTGTTTGCTTTTTTTAAATTTTTTTTTTTTTTAAATAATTCGCTTCATTAATGTTGCATGGTGTGTTGGAGCATTTTATACATATTTAGCTATTTGTAGTACTTGTCCCAGGAAAAGTGAGTGAACGGTATATTGTCATACGCCTGTTTTAACCTTATTTTTCTGTTATTGTTTGCAACTCAGCCTTTCTTTGTATTGTTTTTTTTCCCATCAGAAGAGTTGCAGGAGGCCGAGCGTCTGCGGGAAGAGGCGGAGGCATCTGGAAGCCCCCCTCCTGGTGCTCCTCGAGCTCAGATCCCATTCTCCGCCTGCATGAATGCTCTCAGCGAGCCAGAGACACTCACAGACTTCTGGAGCTCTGCGGTGCAGGGCAAGACCACTGCCACCAAGTAAGTAACATTTACACTGTCTTTCTTCTTCATGGACCCTGGACTGTGCTGTTCACATAACGGGTGAGTGTAGACTAGTGACTGAGCTCCTCTCGTCTTTTCTGGATTTCAGGACAACACGCTTTGCTTCATTCCCTGACTACCTTGTCATCCAAATCAAGAAATTTACTTTCGGCCTGGACTGGGTCCCTAAAAAACTGGGTAAATATTTACTCTGCTTTGTTTAACAGTTTATTTTCTTTATTTGAAAGGATGCTGTTTTCATGTGTCCTAATTATTTACATACTCGTATGTTAAAAATAATAGCAGCAATATATTAATAAAAAACAAAACACGTGTTTAAATATAATGAGACCTGCTATGGCTGCTTTCTAAGGGAGGAAAGCATGGAGTCATGTCTGAATATTTTGCAGTGAACTCTGCCTTCATCTGGCTGATTTCTGAAGCTAGATTACATGTATAAAAGGCAAAAAAAGACCATTATAGCTACTGCTCCATTTTTGCTCTCTTTTAATCAATGATAGGTTATTTTAGTTAGCCTAATGGAGTTTCGGGTTAGTGATGGTTAGCGTATGTATGTGTAACCTACAAATGCGATGATGTGTGCTACCTTTTGAAACTCATCTCAAACCACATTCATACAGGGACCTACGTAGTTACTGAAGTGCTGCCTTGTAAGATACTGACTGACACATGACATGTAAATTGTGTAACCAAGCTGTCTTTAATTATAATTACGCCTTGCATTATTCATTTGCTAGATGTTAGCATTGACGTTCCTGATACACTGGATCTTAGTGAGCTCCGGGGGGCCGGACAGCAGCCTGGGGAGGAGCTTCTTCCAGAGGTGGCTCCGCCCCCTCTCATGACCCCTGACGTGGAGGTCAAAGGTATCCTGGGTTCCCATGGCAACGAGGAGGACGACTCTCTCTATTCTCCACTGCTGTGTCAGTCTGTCTGTCTCTTTCTCTTTGTTCCTCATTCATGTGTCCATCTCTGTCACTTTTTTTCCAACCTTCTTTCATTCTTTGCTTACTACTTATTTGTTAATTTATGTCATATGTTTGTATTTTTATGTTTGTCTGAGTTTTGGGTAATTTTGGGTATGGAGAAAGTTAATGTCCTAAAAGAAAAATATAGTTTTTTAAATTACAAGTTATGGATGGATGGGTGGGTGGATGGATGGATGGATGGATGGAAATATATAAAAAGAATACAGTGTAAGAGTGCAGTATGGTAGTGCAGAGGGGTGTAAACATTGCAGATATAAGGAGATATAAGACTTGAGTGGAATTAAAGTGGCAGTTTGATGCAAACATTGTCAACAGTGTAAACATTGTAAATAGCTATAAAATGAATAGAGATTTACAGTACTGTATAGAGTGAATATGAGAAACAGAAAGAAAAAAGAAAAATAAATAGAAGTAAAGAGGCAGTGCATATGCATATGGATATGGATATGGATATGGATATGGATAATAGCAAAGTTCAACTTTTGTCCAACGAACTGATCTTAAGACTGGTTCAGTATACAATAGTGTCCCAGCACAGTGACGAGCTGTTGTACAGACAGATTGCTGTTGGTACAGACGACTTCCTGTACCGTTCCTTTCTACGGTTCCGCTGTTCAACCAGTAGGTCATGGAGGGAATGCTGTTTATTGTCCAGAATTTACACCACCACCTCAAAACTGTATAGAGAGCAGCCCAAGACTGGGCCAGCCTGCTTGATCAGTTTGTTGAGTTACGATAGTAGTTACAAGTTATACAGTACTGTGCAAAAGTCTTAGTAGTGTCAGGTACACACCTGCTAAAAAAAGAGTAGCCTCAGGTACACACCTGCTAAAAAAAGAGTAGCCTCAGGTACACACCTGCTAAAAAAAGAGTAGCCTCAAGTGTTACTGAGCATCTTGCAGAAGCAGTCAGTTCTTCTGGAGACTTGGACTGTCTCACTTGCTTCTTATTTTTGTGCCAAATCCCAGCAGCCTTCATTATGTTTTTTTTGTCTGAAAAGTGTCTCTTATGTAACCTGCTGCTGTCTTTACTGACATACAAACATTTTTCAGTAACATTTAATTTTGAACTGGAAAACTAATGTTTGGAATCTAAAATGTTTTGGTACTGACTTGATAATATAGAAGTCATAAAATAAAAATCCATAGCAAAGTTTGTGCCAAAAACAGTAGGCTTAAGGCCTAAGACTTTTACACAGTACTGTGTATGTTTAAAAAAAACAACATAAAGACACAACATAAAGCTCATGCTAACATTACATCCCAAGTTTTTATGGCAAGAATGAAGGAGTTTTGGCTTATTTACTTCAGTGTTTATTATAAACAACATATAGCCTTTCTCATGTGCTATCTCATGATTTTTTTCTTGAGTTTATTTTATATAAAATATTGTTCAGTTAATTAAATTTATTTTTTTTTATTATTTTTTTTTTTTACAAGTCCTCTTTTGGTTTGCCATACTCTTACAAATTACTTTGTGTCTTTTAAACATTACATTTTGCGTTATTAAGGTCTTGTCTCATTTGCCAGTGGCTTTATTATTTAGTTGCAGTTCATATTTATTCATCTGCTGTGAAATTATATCAAGTCTCTAGAGGAATTTCTGTCTCTGTCTCTCAGCTCCAGTGTTGGACGAGTCCACGGTGTCTCAGCTGTGTGAGATGGGCTTTCCTCTTGAGGCCTGCAGGAAGGCTGTTTATTACACGGGGAACACTGGCATTGATGCTGCCATGAACTGGGTGATGGGGCATATGGATGATGCAGGTAAAGCTATCACTGTATCAAAAATTACAAGCTGAAAGATCCTCACTCCAGCTTTGACTGACCAGTCCCATTTCTCTGATCATGTCCACATGACTGGCTGCAGATTTTGCTGCTCCCTTGGTGTTGCCTGGCTCTAGTTCTGCTCCGGGATCCACACCCACTGAAAGCCTGTCAGAAGAGCACCTAGCGACCATCGTCTCCATGGGATTTAGCCGAGATCAAGCCTCACGTGCTCTCAAAGCTACGGTGAGCATGCTACATATTGATTAGACTTTCACATTAATGACATAACTGTTTCTAATCCTAGTGGAGCACAGTTGATTTTTTTTAGCTTGCAGGCTAGCACACAGAACTGCTACACACTGCCAGTTGACCTTGAGAAGGTGCAGGTAAAATAAATTAGGGGGTGTAATAAACAAGAATGAGGTGGATTACGTTTCTCCAAAGCTATTAAAAAAGTTAAATAGACTAAGCAAGCATTGTCCAGTCAGAGTACAAATTACAAGAAAGGATGACCGTTTTGTGTGGTTTGAACGAACACGCTAGCTGACAGCAAGTACAGCTTTTCTGTTTAAGACGCTTGCCTCATAAAAAAAAAAAATAGCGGTAACGAATGGTGGAAGAGGCGGCTTACAGTGAGTGTGTTCCTTTGTGTATGCGTAATAGTTATATGCCTTTGATGAAACCTAGTGCTGTACGGCTCAACCAAAAACCAGATTATGATCAGAGGGTGAAATAAAAGTCACTTTGGAAACATGAAACAAAAAGGTGATTTCCACATTTCTTCTTTATGTTGACATCTGCCACTGGCAGAAATTCATTTCGATTCAGTTTTATTTGTAGAGTGCTTTTAACAATGGACATTGTCACAAAGCAGAAGCAGCTTTACAGAAATAAATACATTCAGATGAAATTCAATCCAAATACAGTGTGAATGTGTGAATTTCCCCCTAATGACCCTAAGCACGAGACGGAGCATTTAGATGCCCTCTGTACTGTTTATATTAATCACTGAGATTAAGATCGATTTTAATTTTTAGTAGGTTACAGCTGTAGTGCTGTGGAATTTAAAGACATGACCTGGCTCAGTGGGAGAGATCATGAGGAATGAAAAGTGCTCACATCAAACCTGGCATCTGTAGGCATGAGCTAATGCTATAGTTCTGATGTAGCATTGACTTGCTTATTAATTTCCAAGCATTTTTTTTTTTAATGATAGTTTTGCACATTTGGTTTGTTTCTGCTTTTGTGTTGTAAATGTGTGGTAAAAATGTTTGTGTGCAGAGTAATGTTCTCGAGCGGGCAGTGGACTGGATCTTCTCGCACCTGGATGATCTGGAGTCTATGGAGGTGTCCGAGGGCGGCCGCTCAGAGGGAGCCAGTGAAGCCAGCCGAGACGCGCCACCCGGCCCACGCGTCCGTGACGGACCGGGAAGTGAGTGGAATTTGTGCGTTTATATGGTGGTGGTTGACCTAATGGTTGGTTGGATAACAAGTAGAAAAAGGCACACATTGCTAGTTTTTAACCCCCTCCTGCCTCAATATATATATTTATGATTTTTTTTTTCTTATTATTAATCTCTTCCGGGTCACTGTTCTGTCCTGCAGAGTACGAGCTGTTTGCTTTTATCAGTCACATGGGCACGAGCACAATGTGTGGTCACTACGTCTGCCACATCAAAAAGGACCAACAGTGAGTAAACACACTCATTTCATAGTCCATTAATGTCATGTTTTTTTGGGAAATACAATTTGATTCCCTGTTTTCTTCTTTCATAGATGGGTAATCTTTAATGATCAAAAAGTGTGCGCCTCTGAGAAACCACCGAAGGATCTGGGCTACCTGTACTTCTACAGGAGAGTGGCGGAATAGAAGACATCATTTACACACACACACGCGCACACACACACGCACACGTTGTCTTAGCTGCTGAGGGATGCGAGGGAGGGGGGCATACTCAAGCTTCTGAACTGACACAGATTTTTATTTGAGCAATTCAAGCACTTCGTCATCTTCTACTGCCCACGGCCAGCCAGAGGAGGGTCATGGTGGAGTGAGCAGTGCTGCAGGACTCGCTGATAGCACAAGTGACCTCCTACATAACTCTCTCTTTATCTCTCTCTCTCTCTCTCTCTCTCTCTCTCTCTCTCTCCCCTCCCCTGGTTCTGTAATGGTTATTGTGCAGTCGTTGCTTCTAGGGCCAGGCTCTACCTTTTTGTTCTCCCATGTGTTCCAAAAACAAGATTTCTGCAAAGGCTGGAAGACTTAGATCACTACATGACATGACAATAAAATATAGGGTGCACAGTGAAGAAGAAAAAAAAAAAAAAAAAAGCAAAACCAAACTGGTTGTGCTGCCATGTATTGCAAGCCTGATAGCTGAAGGGTTTTTTTCTTCTCCTTTTTTGGGGAAATGAATTCATTTTTTTTCTTTCTGCTTTGAAAAAAAGTCTAAAATAAAAAGATGTGTCTCTTTGCCAATGTGAGTCTGTCTGGAGTTATTAAATGCAGTTGTGTCCATTTTTAGATACAGGAAGAAATAGGTTTAAAATAAAGATTGAATAGGGAGGCATGTTTTTTTTTATTTTAATATATCATACTAATGATATCATAATTAATGAACTTACTGGAAGAAAGAAGTAAAAATGCATTTTGTTGCATTTAGAAGTTCTATCAAACACTTTTGGTGCAGCTTAGACACATCATCAGTGATGTACCCTGGGGTCATTGGGTGTTTCGGGTC
>CM074945.1:21334211-21345518 GCA_037577455.1 Pangasius macronema
ACTCTGAGTGTGAATAATGTCTCCAGCTCTCACACTGGAAATTGGACCTGTGAAGTGACATGTATTACTTGCAACACATTAAATGCCATGACTGATGTCAAAATTGTATGTAAGTACAGAATTAATGGGACTCCAATTTTCAACCAAGCATCCATGTCTGTATGTGGTTGTCAATAGATAGAGAGTACTTTATTGGAAACATTGGAAATTTGGTTTTACAACAGGCACAAAACGAGAGCAGCGTGGAAGACTAAGAGTTAACAGTTCACAAGAGTTTAAAAATGCACAATAAATACAATATGCCATAAATAAGAGGGAATAAAAAATACTAATAAATAGCTCTCCAAGTTATTTACAGACTAAGATTCCTGTACAGATTAACTATATTGAAATATATTACAGGTTGGCAGGCTTGAAACTGTACATTAGACATGTGTGATGAGCAGTTGTGGTAGTGTGTGTATAATAATGTACAGTGGTCCTTAAGAGAAGTCATAAATAAAGTGGCAGGGCGTGTGTAAGAATGTGCAGTGACCCTGTGTAAAAATTGTTATGCAGTATGCAGTGTAGTAGGTGGGTGTGCAAAATCAGTACACATGTCCATATCAGTATCAGAGGCAGCAACTCTGTAGTAAGTGTTGCAGCTGAGGACAGATGATTTTCGACCTTCCAGTCTGTGAGCAGTCTGTGAACTGTTCTTGTTGTTTCTAGACATCTTGATTTCACCAGGAAAGCATTTATAGATGACAGTGGCAGATATGATAAACTGGCTTGTTGGAAAGAAGAAGTGATGTCCACATACTTTTGGCCATGTAGCATACTACCAACCAACAAAAAAAATGATCAAATGTTAGTAAAAATAGTACATTTCCATACTGACCTAGTTGCTCATGCTTTAGGCACATGTTATCAGCTTGCTTGTCAGTTAGAATTGGACATACTGTACAAGGCTAACTTCTGAGAGTAGATTGATAGTTTTATTTCTGTACACCTGGAGGCATGTGTATTAATGCTTACAGGTACGTGTGGAATGCAAATGATGTAATTCGCAGCGTCTTTTTCACCAACACTGTCTGGGGCATGCTCCCGAGAACAGTCAAGGATAGCTTTTACAGAAGATTCCAAGCCAAAGAACACTTGATTTATTGCTAGTCTATTCAATAGTAACATTAAAACCATCAAGTACGCTATGTAAAAATAAACATAATTCATTCATCTTTAGTAATCACTGGTTAACCATAGACACAGGTTTTTTTATGCACTCAGAACAAACAGTAATGTGAGCTTTGAGGTGGCAAGGCTAGCATCATGACCACAAAAAACAGGAACGGCTCTAACTAAACTAAAAAAAAAACTTAAAAAAAAAAATAAAAAGTGATCTCAGAAAGACAAAGGACAGCCAAAGGTGTATATATACTTTCACTGGGGTGACAACAGAACAAGACACAGGTAACCAAAAAAAAAAAAAGATGAACATACATACATAGGACATACAAAACCAAGGCAGAGGCTGAGCAGGAAATTGTAATTTGATCGATCTTATATATTAAAATGTTTATCTTCCCTATTCTTTCCCCAGATCTCATCCCCTCTCCAGATCCCATCTACACGTTTGACTCCTCCCGTAATTTTCCTATCCCGTGTTCCTTACCCTCAAGTATTTCCTGGCCCACACTGAATGCCACAGGCGTGACAGGAGGTAGTTGGAGCTTCACTCCACTTAATTCCACTGTAGCCTCACCCCTACTCAAATTACATCTCGATCCCTCTCCTGCCTGGAAGTTCGCCAATGGCACAAGCAGCTCACTCATGGAGACTGTGTTGAAAAATCATGTACTCGATGTGAAGCTTTCCCAGGTGTCTATAAAGGACAGGGGGACATACACCTGCAGTCTGGAGTTCAAGTCACTAACACTCAGGAAGACAGTGGTGGTAGAGGTGCTGCAAGGTGAGTGAGACCAGATGAAGAAATAGCTCTGAAATTAGTATATCTGATATACTGCAAATATATCTGTTTCTGTGTAATATTTATTTTAAAATGACATTATCATACTATTTTATATCATCTTTCATGTAGACTATTTTACTGCAATTATCCCTAAATTTCTCTTTCCCCTGTAGTTATTTCTTCGCCAGAAAAAGATATATATGAGGGTAACACAGTGAACTTGAATTGCACACTGGGTCATCCCATGAACCCTGACCTGGAAGTGAATTGGATACCCCCCAAAGGTTCATCTCTGTCAAATCTCGGCCCTGCTGAGCTGCCTATCCCTGGAGTAAAAGTGAAGGACAGCGGGCCATGGAAGTGTGAACTCAAAAAGAATACAACAGTGCTTACATCAGTTACAATCAATTTAAAAATTGGTAAGGAAGTAAGGCTAAGAATGACTGATCCCTGGCTGATGTTCTTTTTTAAGTATCCAGGTCTAAAATAGTTATGTTAGTACAGTGAAAAATAAAGATTTGTCAATAAAGATTTGTGCACATTTGGCTAAAAAACCCATAATGTTTAACTCGCAGTCTGTACAGGTAATATATCAGGACAATTATATAGACAGATCCAGTCAGAGCTCATCCATGACACATCAAGAGAAAGTAGGCCAATCAGATTACTTGTATGGAACCATACAGTAAACTTTACACATATGAAGAGTAGAAGAGTGCAACAAAACATCTGACTGTGGTATTGTTTTCTCTTTGTAATTACCAAGAAATGCAAAAACAGAAGAATCAGTATGAAATGTCATTTATAATGCCGTCTAAACATTTCTATTCTTATATCACCCATTATGTCTTCCTCAGTGGCAGCATTACCCTAAATAATTTATTAAACTGCTCTGTTCTGTATACATACATACTGTTTATGCATACGTGGGGCAGTCGTGGCCTAATGGTTAGAGAGTCGGACTTGTAACCTGAAGGTGAACCTGAAGGTCATGAGTTTGAGTCTCGGGTCCAGCAGGGATTGTAGGTGGGGGAGTGAATGACCAGCGCTCTCTNGTGCGTGCGTGCGTGCACATTTGTTAAATGCAGAGCACAAATTCCGAGTATGGGTCAACATACTTGGCATACTTGTTTGTGCAATTTAAAAAGTGTACAGTAAGCTTTATATATACAGAACCAACTGACACTGAACAGATGTACACAGCAAGATATGAACTGCAATACATTTCCATATCTTAAGGTATATTTACAAAAGGACGTTAGTAAAAAGAAAATATACATTTATGTTGAAAGCTGTCTAAACTAGATTGCTTGTGTGTCTAAGTAGAAAAAATCTCCATGCTAACACAGTGTTCTGTTTACTTCTGGGATTTACTACACTGATGCTGATGTGCTGGTTAAGAGAAGGAAAAAAAGATGATGCGAGACTGATGATTGGTGATTCTGTTTAGTAACCTATGGCGTTTGCCTGATTACCTTCATCACTTACAAGGGTTTTATGAAAACAGATGTAAAAATTTAGAATGCCAACAATCACAAGGGCAATCACAAAAAGAAGTAATTATGTGTAATTTTTACTTCACCACAAGTCAGCGATGGGAGACAGGACCCACCACTTAAAGAGATGAAGAGGGAACTGGTAACATGTTTAGTCTAATGCTGTCCTGTGTGTTCTGTTTTACAGAGAAAGCCCCAGTGATTGGGCTTGTTTTATCGATCTGTGGTGGTATTCTGGCCCTTATCTTTCTTGTTGCAATGACTGTAATCATCATTCGAAGACGCAAACAGGTGAACATTACTACGATAATCAACATATCATAATGTCATAATTTAGGGCTGTTTTCTTTCTTATGCTAAATTCTCACTCTCATTTTTGCACAGGTGATGAGGTATAGACGGCGTAAGAAGAAATTGTGCTGCTGTAAGAAGTAAGTTTTGTTGCTGTTAGTTTCAGGTTTGCTACCACTTGACTATGGTATAGACAAAATTTGACACGAACCCCAAAATAGCACACATTGATTGTATATAGAAAATGCTCATGTCAGCACTCCACATGGGCTTGTCATAAATACTTTCAGTATGCTTTAAATCCTAGGAACATTTCTGCACATGCTTATTTTTTCATTTTATGATATATTTATGTGCAGAAATACATATCCATGTGTGATTTAAAGTAAAAAATGAGTTTCCAAATCAAACTGATAATGTAGAAAATGCTTCATATTGTGCAGTAATGAAGTTGTCATAAATTGTTAACATGTAAGGGTTTTGTGTTTACTGATTACTGTGAATACTAAGAGCACAGGTGTAAATTAATGTGTGTGGGAGAAAAGGGCTTGGGAAATTCTGTGTTCTTCATTTAAGGTTGTAAATATTACTATTTTCCTCCACATCATCTACCTGTATTTAAGAATCCAAATTAATACAATGTTTAAAGGTTTGTTTGCACAAAGAATTTTCCAAATATGATTCACAAAACGAAACACTAATGCCAAACTAATTATTAAACGCGCGTGTTTTCTGGTTCTGAGTGCAATTTGTGTTTTTTTATGCAGACCTGGCAGAACACAAATATTTTTAGGACACTATCAAAAATGCCACGTGGTAAAGATAATGTGTCAAAATCAGTTAACCGTGGAAGTATCCAGCCAAAAAATGTATTCAAGGGAAAGTTAAAAAAAAAAAAAAAAAAGTTGTTACTTTGAAATGTAAGTAAGTAAATACCTACCAAAACTGTTGCTTTTCGTTTTAAAGCAACTACGCTGTTTTTCCTGAAACCATCATTCAATTTCAGTAAGTCTGCTTGTCATATAGTAAGTATTTTGCTAATGAGTTAATCAGAACTAAAATATTATGTAAATAACCAACATTTAATATTAGCTAGAATTTGACTTGATGCCTAGCCTATTTATTTTCGCTACAGGAATTGATGCTAGACTAAACTGGCGTTAGCAAAGAAAAGCTTGTTAAAAATATCCAGTTAATGTTAACAAATTATCAAAAATGTATCTCATTAAATTGATCTTTTAAATTAGATGGAGTTTATGCCTTCTACCTCATTTTACACGAATCTTTTGTTAATTCAGTATAATGAAATATCTTACTGATTTGGGTGAAGGACCCTCATCCTCAAGTTCCACACTGCAGTCCAGGGGCGTATCCATATCCGACACACGGATGACTATCATTCTATCTACATTGTGTATCATAAAAAGTTTACAGCAGATAAACTGCCATGATTCTTGAAATTTCTATATACATTTATATTTGGAGCTACATTCATCAACATGGTGACTGGCTGCTAAACTGAACCTATTTGATTGATGTGTAGTGTACAGCCACTGGCTGCATGAGAGAAGAGGAGACCTTCCAGATTCGTAATGAGCAGGTCTAAATACATAGTAAAATAGTAAAAAAGTAGGTTTCTTCTTGGAAATTTAATTAAGTGGGAGTACAAGAATTCCAAAAATAATACTACAGTATAGTAATGAAGTACAGTTTCTAAAATATTTTCCACTCCTGCAAACAAAGACATTATAACTGCGTAATAATTCAGCTATACATGTATTATTAAACAGGTATCTATTCAGCAGTGTAATATTGTGTCTTATAATAAATGTGTGTATGTCATCTCCAGTTTGACTAATATGCTAAATGTCCAAGCAGTTTTTTTTGCTCAGTACTTGCTCAGTATTCATACCTAGCCAAACTAGTTAAAGTGCATTTCTGAGGACTCTATACAACTACAATAGAGATGATCTTAAAATGACTGTATTTTTTGCGAACTACGTTAAATTCATTGCCAGTTGTAAACCCTAAATAAAGAGAAGTATTAGCATGGTAATACAGGCAATACTGATGACGATGATGTGTTTTAGTCCCCAGCCCAAAGGTTTCTACAGGACCTGAATGAAGCCTCTTCCTGAACAACGTAACCTGCTGGACTGAAAAAGCTGGATTCCTACATCATAAACGAAGCTTGCTGAGCTGGAGTTAGAAAAGAAAATCAAGACGGCAAAAACAATTACAATGTCATTTTTTAAACATCAGCTACTTCAAAATACTGTAGCAAAAACAAGCAGAGAAACATTATGTAAATGCACTTCCTTTACAGCTGTAAATAAATAAATAATAAGCCTGGTGTAATATGTACTTAGTGTAATATGGTACTGAAGTACTACTTAAATATAGTAAACATTTCATTGAATATTATAGTATCATATAATTACATGTTATTAGATTCTTTTACAGTTCAGACCAGAATTCAGCTAGTCTAAAGAACTTATACATGCAACATAATCTATGTGCTTAGCTGAACTGAATATTTAGCTAAACGGATAGACTGTGTATGTATACGTGAGTAAGCATGTTTAATAAAATATTTTGTGTAAATAAATATTTAAAAAAAATATTTTGAAGAGCATGCATTTCCACTTTTTACTTTAACATTTTAAATAAATATGTACATGAAATGAAAATTTTCAATAAATCTGATGAAATAATCAAAACTTTAAATGGTCAGTTCTTTTGTTTTAGTAACCCAACTAGCAGATTTAGTTGATTTTAGACACACAAGGGCTACTTACTGAATACTAATGGCAATTGTAAGCAGCCATAACTAAAGATTTTGAAGGTATTTGCAAACAATGCAAATTATAATTTTGTGCTGAAAGCAGCCCATCTGTAAGCTTTACTGTAAGAGGGGTTAATCAGTACTGAGCTTCTGATTAGTTTCTGATCAGTGGACCAGGTGAAGTGGGCCGTGTGTCAGCGTTGAAGCATGACTGATCTGAGATCCAGCAGTAGGAAGGTGTGGGACACTCCACAGCAGTGCTGCATAGTTAACAGCGTGCCTGGGACGCAGTATCTTTTCTGTACTGCAGCTTATACACGTACTTACATGGCACACACTCCACAAAAATAGATTTGGAAAATGATTGTGTAATTGTTGATGTGGAGGAGTTTTCTGTGTAGAAACATTTAATTTAGCATTTTTGGAAGGAGCTAGTGTCAGCACTTTGTAACAGTCAGAGGTAAAGCTGTAATTTTCCCCACACAGGAAGGTGGGATTTGAATTGTCTGAGTAAAACGACAAACTGAATTTGCTTATTAATTTCAAGAGAGAGAGAGAAAGAGGCTGTTGAGGAAACAATTATTTATAACTGTTATAATGTAAGTGATCACAGGAACCACTGTAACTTGTTTCACAAATGTTTCCACAACATTCTAACACTAACGTTAATCTATAAACCAAACAATGTATGATGAGTCATTTTCTAATAAAAATTGTTGACAAATGGCTGTGGTATGCTGTGGCACAACACTTGCGGGTACGCTGATATTGGAAAATAATGAACTTTGAGGAAGTAGTTGTGTAAGAAACGGGAGAATGTGGATCCATGTGCATTAAGTTTAATAAGTAAAAATGTCCAAAAGAAAAGAGGTTAATAATGGTCATACACAGAACAGGAACCAGGGCAAACAATCCAAAGGAAGATCCAATAACTGTAGCTGCTAACACAATACAAATGGCAAGGCCTGAGTGTGGCTAATATTATTAACAGGAAATTAGAAAAAACAACATGAAAAAAAGTTTAGAATTCAGGGCTCTGACGCCAGACGCCCTCTGGTGGCACGATGGTTCATTGTCCATGGTGGTGTGAGAGGACCTTAGGCAACAAGTTCTGAAAGGTGTAAATTTTCAGCTTTTTCAACAATTTTGCCCATTTCTGGAAGTGTGTAACAATATTGTACTAGAGAACAGCCAAAGTGTCATGTTTAGACAACATAACTTTTATGCACTCAAAACAAGGGTTGATCATTTATACAGTTCCTTTGTTTGTAATTTTGCAATTATTATTTGATTACTGATTTAGCTTTACATTCTTTTTGTTTATTTCAGACAGGTCAGGCGGTGAGGTCGATGGCAGTCAGGCAGGGCTGCAGCTTTCAGAGGTAGTCCACGATTAAAACCAGGTTACTGGTAAATGTGTTTATGTATACTGTAATCTGTAGTATTAATGCGCCAACTGCTGGTAGAGGATTGCTTAACTAAGGATGATGCAAAGGGTCATATCAAAACCTGTGTTAACAGTGTCAGAAAGATTAATGCTGTTAAAAGGAAATTGGGTTAACCCATTATTCACACATTAAATTTGACAACCCTGATTTATTTATGTCTCTCTTTTCTTGTTGTTAATTTTCGACAGTAAGGTTGATGACAGTCAGACAAGAGAGCAGCTTTCCACAGGTAGTCTAAGTTTAAAACCAGATTATTGATAATATTTTTTATGTGGCCTGTGGCAGGAAGAACAAGAATTCTTCAGTAATATGCAGGTAAATGTACCGTTTCAGGTTTATTATAGAAAATAAATGTATTACTGTACCTTTACTGTAGTAAAATCAATATGACAGAAACCAGCATAGGGAGGGAAGAAACCAAATGAATTCACTGTTGGAAGACACCAATCTGAAGACACTCTCACTGACTCTCTCTCTCTCACCTCACTCTCACCTCACCTAATAAATTGTTACATTTCCATCAAATCACGTCTGTCTCATATTGCTTTATCCAAAATGGTTCACTTGTATTTGTGAAGTTTGTTCAGTAGTCGGACACAAACCCTACAAAATTATTACCTTATCTAGCACTATAGCATATATAAGACATATAAAAAAAATCTAAATATACCTAATAATATAAAACAAGCATTAACTAATAAAATCCTTTAATGATCTGCTTACCAGAACTTCCTCAGATCCTGCAGGTTGCTGCCAGAAATCTTGCTGTGCAGGCCTGCTACTCGATCCTAGAGCGATCGTCATCGCTGCTTCTTCTCTTGTTCTTTAAGAAACAAACACAATTAACACACTTCCAATATTTAACACATTTTATTTTTCAAGCATTCCACTTCTATTCTCAGATTGTGTCCTATCATTAGGTCAAAGAGTTTAATAACTCTAAACTGCCATTCTCTGCTTCTCAGACTCGGCTATTCTGGTAGTAATTAAACAGAAAAGATAACCAAATATCTAATCTTTTAAGAAAAAATAATTCCAGAAGTTATTTTTTAAAAAGTTTGTACACCCAGACGTGTTAGTTTGAATTTGCATTTGTTTAATTCTTGCTAATTTTCTGACCAATGATTTCTTGTCAAGACTATTAAAAGCTTAATATTTGCCATATTGGGCCCATTATTGGCCCTTTTTTTTTGCCCAGGAGTGTATGGATGGTTAAAAGCGTCTCTGTGATTCCTAATTATTTTTGAAAATCATTCCTTCATGCAGAAAAAAGCTATGAAAAGAATCACACGTCACACCAATGAAAAGCAAAAATAAATGACTTTAATAAAATTCAGTTGCTTTTTAAAGACATGCAAGATGTTTTGTTTCCAATTTCAGTTAATCATATGAGTAAATGAGCATTGTTATCTAGCAATTGTTTCTACATCACTTTGAAATACGTTTAGGTTATCTTGTTTTGCCACAAATATCTTTACTGGTTCAGCTGTAGTACTTATACACACCAACACCTGGTATATTACCTTTAGGAATTAAAAAGATAGCCATGTTGACAGTGAGTGAAACAGCTGATATTAAATATAATAAAATGAATAAGTTGCTGATCAAATTTCACTTCCATGGTTCAACACACTCAGTTAAAAGCATACCATAAAAAAGAAGAAGAAAAATTAAATAAATAAAGTTAAATAATTAAATTAATTACATCTGTAGTATCAGGTCTTCTGGTTTTGTCCTGTCTTATCTGTGGTTGTCTTTTAATGTGTTTATTTCCCCTTTGATTTACTGTTTAATGTTATTCTTTTTTCATTCTTTTATTTCTAGTTTTTTTTAATCTAATTTTATTTTTCATTTCATTTCATTTTATTGTTTAGATTTATCCAGATGATTTACAGCATTTTGGTGGACACAAGTTGTCTTAAATCTGCAATACAGTATAAATAAAGGTGACCTGACCTGACCTGACTATCTTGACTGTCAGTAGACTGATTTATTAATTATTAATATTAAATATTTATTTATTTTCCAGAAAGACAGGTGTACTAGAAGCTTAGTTAGAGTGAGGATACTGGTAAAGCCATACCTCATCTGTTCTCTGTGTTCTGCCTGTTGAAACGCATGACTGATGACGGCACAAGTGAAGTGAAGAGAAGTGACTCATTTAACCCATCCAACATACACCCGGAGCAGTGGGCAGCCTTTTTTAGCTGTGGCGCCCAGGGAGCAAGGTCGTGGTAGGTCACCTCAGTCGTGGTATTGAGGTTGGCAGAGAGCGTTGGTCATTCACTCCCCCACCTACAATCCCTGCCGGACCTGAGACTCGAACCCACGACCTTCAGGTTACAAGTCCGACTCTCGAACCATTAGGCCACGACTTCCCCCAGTGGAACACGTCACACTGCCTGCCCATAATGAGAAACATCAAAAGTGAGAAACCTTGCCTGAGGTGCGTGAAGGGACAACACCGTGTTTATTAAACTCTCCCACAAAATCTGCAGACAGAAAAAGTGAAAAATCTTTCCCAAATCCCACAAATCAAATGGTGATACGATTATACATAACATGACCCTGATGGGTTAATCTTGTTTCTTTCATGGCCAATAAATTATAGAGGATTTCCAGATGATGCTCAAACACTGCACTGAGAGTTACTCTTAATGTTCAGGTTCCACTTGTTAACTTTATTCTATAACATGATGATCTGTTTCTATCTGAATCAGGCTGAGAAACTTTGTCTCTAGACTTGATGCTTAATTTACAAATTACTGAAAAGCTTCTGAACTCATGTGACCTTAAGCCATTTAGTTACCTCCCTGCTTGTTACGTCCCCATTTAGTCTAGGGGATGTGTGGGGAATAACACTTATGTGATGATTACTAGTAATAGGTGTGTGTATGTAATCAGTGACCACCGACAAGTATTGCGTGTACCCAAGTGATTTATCTATAATACAAGTGACAAAAAAAAAAGTGTGCTAAGTGACAGTGGAGATATGTACAATGTATTTACAGGAACACGTAACGAGACTCAAGGGGAAAAGGGACGCGAACCCTCTAACCTAACTATAACAGAAGATTTAAAAAAAAAAAAAAAAAAAAAAAAAGTCTTCAGCGTCCAGGACGCCCTAACTACGCTACTCTGTCTCTTCAGTAACAAAAGTACAGAGGGTGGCGCTCGCTCCTAACCTAATGTGTCTAAACAAAAAGAACAGGAATTCTTACGTGTTGCACTATGTATGTCACGTGACGTACTTACCTGTCCATAACATACAGATTAACTAAACAGACAGGAGACTAGAGCACAACGGGGAAAACACGGACCAAATGACATACAAGAGCA
>CM074945.1:21349481-21368801 GCA_037577455.1 Pangasius macronema
GAGTGAGTGAGTGAGTGAGTGAGTGAGTGAGTGTGTGAGTGAGTGAGTGAGTGAGTGAGTGAGTGAGTGAGTGAGTGTGAGTGAGTGAGTGAGTGAGTGAGTGAGTGAGTGAGTGGATGCCTACAGTCATCCATGGAGTTTGTTAATAATGCAGTGATTCTGAACGAGTCTTACCTGCAGCTGAGTAAGATGGAGCCAACAGAAGTAATAGCCCCAGTAAGAAGCCCATTCTGTCTCCCAACTCAGGAACGTACAAATGATAAACTGGGGAGAAAAATAAAATAAACTGTAAATCAATATATTTACACACACTTAAATTCTCACTTTTATGGAGCTCACATTTTAAATATAGTGGCGCACCAGAGAAGAGTCTTACTGTAAAGCGGAAGGAAGGGGCTTGTGGTGGGCTCTGATTTTTCAAAAGATTGAGGAAAGAAAGCTTGAAGAGAATGAGAAGAGAGGGAAGGAGAGACAGTAAGCTTTGCGGTGGGCTATGGGTTACAGACATAAAGAGCGAGGGGCATCAGGCAGGGACATGAAAGAGAAGCAGCTCTGAAGAAAGAGCGCCAGAAAGCGAGTGGTGGAGAGGTGGGGCTGTGGGGGGCTGAGATTGTGTCAGGAGTAGATTCTTATCCCTCTCTTCTTAACCTCCTCACCTCCTCCGCCCTCCTACACACCCCTTCTTCCTCCTCTGTTCCACGAAAGACGGATCTCTCCACGCTCAGCAGGAGAAAAAAAATGCCACACGGCGCTGTTAGTGGTAGGCTGAGCTGGGAGTGTGGTGTACAGCATATGGAGCTTTGTTGTGTGTGAGATTTGTGCAAATCTCCTCTTTCTGTTTCTCTGTGTAGGTACTGTCACTCTAAAATGTCTGAATTTGCACCATTTGAATTGGGGCTGTAAATGGCTTGAATGAATTTTTTTTTTACGACCCATTTTTACATTCTATCAATTATGTTGACTTCATGGACTCCAAATACAAATAGCTGAAGCTAAAAGATAATAATATTATAATAAATATTATAATATTATAATAATTATTTATTATTATGATAAATAAATAAATACATAAATAGATAGATACATAAATACATAAATAAATAAATAAATAAATAAATAAATAAATAAATAAAAGTGACTGTTTTCTGATTTTTTCCTGATTTGTTTATTAATTCAATAGTATTGGCTCTGATGAACTGATAGCTTTTCTACAATAATCACTGGCCTATTTAAAAAAAATGCTTACTTTGAGGATATAACATTTCATGTGAATAATCTTTTTACTCTACAATCTAAGTACTGTGAGATATTTACATATAATTAAGTTTTTTTTAAAAAGTTTTCAGCACTTATGGTTACAATTAGGATCTATTGCCGTACCTTTCCTTACGCCATCCTTCATATGAGAGTTTGTGAAAACGCCACATTTTAATTCCTACATTTAAAAAAATAACAAAACAGTGTTTTTTTTAAACACATCTGTGTATCTAATTGAGGTCAATCTGTGCTACTTTAAGTTATTTCTTTAGTATGAATGTGTTAAACTGCAGTTTGGTAAAGGCTACTTTTCCTGATTACGTACCTGCATTAATCACAGCCTGATTTTGATAAAGTTTGTCCGTAGAATGTAACTGGCAATAATACAATCATGATCATCTGGCAATAATATAATCATGATCATCTGGCAATAATATAATCATGATCATCTGGTAGCTTGTGTAGTTTTGTCATCCTCATTTTTAACAATATATGCTACACAAAAAAAAAATTTAAAGTAGTGACACAACACAAAAAAGCTCGCTGTTTAATGCTTTTTTAATAGCGATACAGTTTTTGTGAGATGTGAAGTTGTGAAAATGTGGGTTTTTAACTTTCATAAATTATAAACAGATTATACACAGCAGAATATATGGCTCACACTAAATAATTGAATTATTAACCGGGCGGATTATGAATCTCACATTTCTAATCATTTCTTCATCAGAAAACAGGTTAATTAATATGATATTAATATGTTATTTCTAATAAGTGATCAAAATCCTTAAAATTTAAAAAAATAATAATTTCAATGTTATTATATACCACATATACCTCAGGAGTTTTTATTTTCACATGATAAGATGTCCGCTGAGTCATGTTTTTCCAAATTGCACCTAATACTAGCTTTTCTGGAGGCCTGTTGAGGCATGTATTATGAAGAATATATCAGCAGATTGTTTGTCATCACTGTAGCTTTGTGACAGGCCTACAGTGGGTACAACTAAATTAGGACGAAAAAACACATTGTTCATCTGTAAAATGTGATAGAACTCTGAATATACATTATTAAAAACTATTCCACATATTCGTAAAGAAACCCGGCAAATAAGGAGACAGCAAAAAGCTTCTGTGCTTTGAGAAAGGCAGCGAAACGAAAAGGTGTCGAAAAAGGAAGTGCAGTGAAAAAGAAGATAGATGTGAAGATAGAAGAGAGCAGAAGGCTGCACCTGACAGCTTAACCCAGAAAGGCAGATGATCAGGGCTGTGGTCAGAGCCGAGGTTCAACAGAAACACTGCGATGCAGCAGATTCAAGCATATTGAGGGCATGTTTATGCATTTTAAAATGACTTTACATCCAAATATTTTAAAATGTAAACACATGAGCTGCGATATCACTTAAAGGCATGAAATTGATCAGATAAATTTGACAAAAAAATACAATAAATTCATTACAGAATTTCCTAATGATCGTTCTACTACAAAC
This sequence comes from Pangasius macronema, assembly GCA_037577455.1. Taxonomy (NCBI): domain Eukaryota; kingdom Metazoa; phylum Chordata; class Actinopteri; order Siluriformes; family Pangasiidae; genus Pangasius; species Pangasius macronema. The sequence goes on from CM074945.1 coordinate 21,352,226, forward strand.
AGTTTTTTTGTCACGCTAACAAATAACTCAGTTGTAAAAGTGCATAAGTTGTATGTTACATGGATCCTGTTAATTACAGAGTTTAAGTCTGCATATGACAGTAATGACAAACTGCTGTTTTAGTGTCGTAGTGCAGATGCCAGATATGCGACATCGTCCTAAGGAGTGCATTCACAGAAGTCTGCTGCTAAAAGTGATCATACGTTTACACTGTACCCTTCCTAGTCACTGGGATGGTACGCTTATCGTTTAATATGTGTCTTTCACCAGGACATGCGGATATAGTGTAACGTTAAAAAATCATTTAACATTGGACCATAATTACATTTCAAAGGAAAGCTTTAAAAGTAAATGACATGCACCGGTTTAGATAAAAGATGCATACTAAAAGTACAAAAGGCGTACGCTTGATGGTACCACCCCAGCGACAACCGAGCGAAGTACAGTTTAGTACACTTTTTTTAATGTACTGGGAATATATATATGTTATGAAAAATCATACTTCAGTCAATTAAAGTGTAATAATGATGCAAAGTATATATAATGATAAACAAATACTTTATGGTTTTCATCTTAATGACGTTTAATGGCTCAGCAATATTAATGCGTCTCCACCAGGCCATCATCAGTGACGAGCAAAACAAACAAACTTGTAAAGAGTTTACTGCACGGATATAATGTGTTACTATGGTTAATAATTCAGTAATGAAGTAAAGCTCTGGAGAAGGCTGTACCTGGGTTTAAGTATTCAGCGCTTGATCATCCGATGTTTGTCGCTGCCTTTCTCAGGTCCTCGCTAGCTCTGTTCCTGTGCAAGTTATAATAGTCCTGGAGGGTGTGTTGACCCCTCCCTTACATCTGATTGGCCTAACAGGAAAAACAAGATGTCCATGTTTAGAATAACATCTAATCTTTCATTTTTTATTAGCTAAAAAAAAACGATGAGGATGATTATTGTGAGTATTAATGGTTACTGATCACAATCATGGTCACAAATTTCACATAGTTTTCCCATAAATTGTCCCGTATTGTCAGTACCTGATCAGTCTCACATTAATGATTGGCTTAAATCGGAGTGAAGCAGTACGCTCTGATATATGTTCAAAGTTACACATCCACATTTTTGATCCTAACGCTAACATTGTGATTTAATGGCTTAATGGTCTGAGAGTCGGACTTGTAACCTGAAGGTGAACCTGAAGGTGGTGGGTTCGAGTCTCGGGTCCGGCAGGGNCGGGTGTGTGTTCACGGGTGTGTGTGTGTGTGCACTTGGATGGGTTAAATGCAGAGCACAAATTCCGAGTATGGGTCCATGCTTAGCCACACTTCACTTCACTAAAGAAACAACAAAATATCTGTGGTTTATCTGTATAGAAATAATGGAAAAGATTTTATTGGTATTTTTCACACTTACTGTGACCTGTAATTTGTCTTGTTGAATCATTTTATGTTCTTTATTCAGTGTATAGTTCCCGGGTCACTTTATCCTCAGTAAAGAATTACCTCTGTCCACACACACAGTGTCGTTTATTAGCTATTCAGTAATAGTTTATTAGCTATTCAGTAATAGTTTATTAGCTATTCAGCAATAATATACAGAGAATATACACCTTTTGTATATGTGTATGGATTTTCCTTTTGTGAAATGTTTCATTGATTTGATAAACAATATATTGATGTTGCAAAGGTTTGTTCTCTTTTACTAAGGCTTTCTGTTCTCTCCCCAATTCTTTTTTCTGTTTTCTATACTGCTGAGTATGATGCTGATGATCCAAGCAAATCCTATGACATTCGTATCTTCTTCCACTTTTGTATACTTTTCCTGTATATTCTAGTCGCACGAAACAGAGAACATGATAGAAGAAGTGTAATTTTTTTTTCGTTCTTTTCTTCTTTCTGTTCTGCTTTTTAGTCCAAATCATGAAAACATCAAAGCTTTGCCTTACATACATATTTCTTAAATTTCCACCTCCTTCCACCTCCTTATTCCTACACTTTGTTATTGCGTTATTGCTTTCCTTGCTGTAGAAAGCACTTTAACATTTAACTTTAACACTTTAACATTAACAACTCGGCTGATTGGCTCACAACAAACAATTCAGCGTTTTAATGGTTTTCCAAATTAGATAAAAGGATCAAATAATCTAAGTGTAAAAACTTTCATGATTATTTAATGAATGTCCATTACAGTGGCACTAACTACAGATGTTCTGCTTAACTTCGCTTTCCCCCAAAACACAGGTAGTTCAGATCACATATTAATCAATGCTCTGCCTCTGTTCATTCCTTTATTTCATTTAAGCCTGTTAATAAAATAATCAATTTTGTTTACTCAATTTAATGGAAGCAAGTTCAGGAACAATGTCATATTTTTCTTTTTTTCTTTTTTTTTTTTCTTTTTACAGCAAGGTTGTAGATCATCTGCAGCCTCAAAAAAACATAAAAACGGTTCGCAGCTATTGAAAGAACATTCCTGCTGACTTCTGATCTGTTCAGGGAGCTAGACTTTCCTGTGAAATAGATTCATGCTTATCTTAGCATTCAGAATTCCCCCAACTTCTCTTTTTTTTCTTTTTTTTTTTTCTTAATTTGCCTGCTTCTGTATTTTGTTATAAACTGGTCTTTGTGAAAGAAATCTATAGTCCATAATATATTACGGAAGTTGTCATTAGCATTTAGTTTGATCATATTAAAACTTTACGAGCTTTATATAGGTTGTGATTTTTTGACACACAGAAACTCTTTGATCAAATAATCATGATTATGATTTTAATAATTTAACCTAGTAAGGATCAATTTAAAACACTTTCAGATATATAGAATATATGCAATATATTATAGAACTGAGATGATCATTTTTGTGATATCTACCATCTCATTCTACATTAGATGTGTTTTAGTTTATAAGTTAACACAATATGGTTAGATGTTTCAGTCACATGATGTAAGTTATGAGTAGTTAATTATTTAGTGATAGAAAAAAAAATCTCGTGAATCTCAAGAAAATGCAAAAGCAGTGTTTCTCATTCCTTCAATAATATCCACTTGGGACATGACAAGTCTACGGTGTGCCATGAATGAACGCAGCCTTCTGCTTGCAAATTCATAAGAACTCGCATGAGCAAACTTTTATGGAATAAGTTAAGAATTCAGTAGTACTTGAGAACACATCTAACACTGTTCATGCTGAAGTCTGTCTCCTGATCCAGAGGATAATCTCACCTTAATACTGTAAACGTATTCCTCCTAATAAGAGATGCTATAATCATAAAGACTGTCCTGTTCTCATCCAACTTATTCACAACATACTCATACTTATCATCCTTTCAACACACTTTGTACAGTTTGTCTTCACTCTTCTACAACTGTATAGTGTCCTGATTTATAATCTCATCATCCGATGTGACCCAGAAGAGGACACGTTCGATTTTGTGTCTGGTTCCTTTCAAGGTTTCTTCCTCATGTCGTCTCAGGGAGATGTTTCTTGCCAGTGTCACCTCGGGCTTGCTCTAAATAACTAATCTGCTTTATAACAATGTCTGTTGTTGCAAACCCTATACAAATACATTTGAATTGAACTTTACTTAGGAATAGGGTAGACAGGGTGGCTGTGTAAAGAAGGGACAAACTGTATTGACGCACTTGACTGTTTAACCAATGTTAAACGGTTAAATCTTAAACACGGTTTTGTGATTGCAAATTCAACGAATTCATACAAGCAGAAAGTTATTGTTCAGGTTAAGGTGCAGCAGTCACTCTCTTCCATTAAATACTAGTGTTCATGTTCATGAAGGGTGCGAGAGAAAGGCAGCCTCATACGGAGTAACAACGTGCTTCTGTAGGACATGGGTGGTTTGCTTAGGGGAACCACATGAAGGTCAAAACAAACATGGCTCCTGCCTCACATCTGTCTTTGAGGTTTCACCCTTCTTTCATTTGCCTCTTCCTGCCTCTCTTAGTTAATCTTAAAAAAAAAAAAAAAAAAAAAAAAATGTCTCACTCACGTAGCTCACATCTAATGCAGTTTTCACAGGCCATCCATTTAATGTAGAATTTAGACAAAATGTACCATACGTTAACAGTAGATTATTTGGGGAAACCTAAAGAATGAACATCTGATTCATAACTGTGAAATTTTCATATAGGGTGTTTTGAGAGGAAAGACCCAGTTGCGAGGGATCCCTCATTACTCACAGTGTTCGAGGGAGTATAACCTGAAAACACAACCGTTACTGAAAGAGAGAAAGACTGAGAGGAAAGAGGAGAGGAGGAGTAGATTTTCAATTAGTCATCCTCCACAGCCACTAATGTAAAAAACACAACTGTACATGTTTTTGTAAAAGACTGCAAGCTTTTGCCAAATGGACACAATTCTTGTTGTTTCAGTCTGCTGCTCAGAACCTGAAGTAATAGATTCTAGCACACTAAAATTAGCTCGGGGAGAGAACATTCACCCACTCTTTACCACCTATTTCCACGCAGTAATCTCTCTCTCTCTTTCGGTAATGACTGTTTATGTGTTTAGGCTGAAGTCTATCAGTAAGGGGATCCCTCAGACACGCATGTTAATCATCATGAACTTTCAGACATTCCCACACTTTGCTCATTCAAGCTTTGCACATGACTGAATTAACCCACAAAAAATGGCTATAAATACTCTGACAGACAAAAATCAAGTAAGTTCTTGAAGACACAGATTTTATGGATAGTTGACGCTTTGCCAGAAAACATAGTAACGCAAATTCTAGTGAAGTGATGTTTATCTCTGCTGTTTTTGATTTATTTCTATGTTTTGTTTTGTTTTGTTTTTTATTTAGATTTTTTTGTTTAAATCTCTTCCAGGCAGTGATGCAAGTCCCGTGGGCTTTAAATGTACACACAGTGAAATGTCAATGGAAAGAAGCTGGCTGAGCTAAGTGACATTTGGTTTCCTTATTGTGAAATGTAATTGAATCTTCCATTACAAATCTCTCTCTCTCTTTCTCTCTCTCTCTTTCTCTCTCTCTCTCTCTCTCTCTCTCTCTCTTTCTCAACCACTATTCATCAGTCTCTCCAACATGGCCTCACTGCACATTCAAAATAATTTTCTAGATACAGCTTCACTGAACAGTTGTGGATGCCTCGTGGTCTGCCTCAGTTAGAGTTCCTACAGATTTCTGTTAATCGCCTGCACCAGCCTGTCTTTCACTCAATTTCTTTTAATGAAGATATTAAAGGATTGTGCTGGTGGATTCCAAATGTCATTTGATGCTGTTTGGTGCTTTGTGTCAGAGCAGTGAATTAAAGCATTCAGAAGATGCCGAAGCTCCATTGCTTTATTAGTTAAGTCACAGATAGTTTAGACCAAAGCATTAGGTGTTGAATCTGAAGGTCAGAAGATGTGGATTCACTTTCTATAGCAGCACAGCTCTGATCGTAGCTCAAACAAATCACAGGTTACTATGAATGGGCTCATTCTGATATGTTATCTTTTCTGTATTAAGTTCTAACGGGTTTGTAAGGCGACACTCCATATTAACAGTGTTTAAATGTAAAAAGTTATTGATATGGTTAAGTTTTCTGTGAGGAGATGTTTATTTAACATTTTTTGGAAGGAGTCTCCAGTGTCAGCACTTTGTAACAGCCAGCAAAGCTGTAAGTTTTAAGTTTTAAGTTAAAAGTTCAGTGGTTTGTCCTTTCCTGACAACATGAAAGCATAGTGGTACTAATTTCGTTCAGACCTTCCACAACATTAAACATCCCTATAAATTAAAAAGCCTGACATGTTTTTTCTGTAAATAAAGAAAAGTGGTAAAGTGGTAAAGTGCTATGGAATAAGTGGAATAAAACACTGGGCCACATCATACCACATCACACCATCATTGATTTTCTTTCTTTTTTTTTTTTTTTTATAACAGAACACCACGTCATGTTTTGTTTCTTGTGTATAGCACCCGGTATTTAATCTCTAAGTGGCACGATCATGTTAACTACAACTGCCAGCGTAACGCTCACTTATGCAGCCTAGTATATGTAACACTGCTGATGCCAAAAGAGTTACAAAAATAAAGACGTGCTGATAATATGTGGATCTGTTCAGAGTGTGATTAATGAGACAGTGGTTCTAAATTGAATTACTAGAGACCCTGTGCACTGTATTTTCTTTAATTTATTAATTAATTAATTATCATTCACGGGTGTCATCAGAACTGAAACTGACAAACACTGCCATGGGGACATGCGGGGGAAAAAAATTGGTTCTGCATAACAGGATTTATTATGGCTTTCAATACTCTGTTTCTGTTCCTTTTTCCTCCTTTTGTTCTATGGCAAAAGTGATGGCAACAAGCCCCTGGTCAGAGCACAGCAACATCTAAGTATCGTTTTATACTACGCAAGGCAGGTAACATAAAATAGCTCTATAAATATTGCTTTTGTTTCAGGGACTTTTTGTGCGCAAGAAAGGACAAGACTCTTGTGATGTTGTTTCACTGGAAACCTATGGAATGCATTTTCTTACCAAGTTGTGCAATATACATATACTCTGTCAAAATGTCTGCTAAACACTTAAAAAAAAACATACAGGATGAAAAGGTGCCACACTAAACATAAAGAATCACAGCCTTTGTCTACATTTCAAATAATTTCACTGAATATATCATAAGGTTAAACGTTTCATAAACATTATGCTAGCTTAATTTCCAGGTATGATTTATTTCCTGAGACTCCAAAGGTACAAGCGCACAGTGGAACCACAAAACAGCCATCACGAGTTAAAATGTAAAGGGTATTGGATCTGGATATACTTGAAAAAATTATCCAGTAAAACACATTTTGTTCTCCTAGTTTGGTCTTTGTTTTTCTCATTATTATATTCTGCTTCTCTATTTACAACACCACACGTCTTGAAAAAGAAACCTCTTGAGATTCTGCAAACCTTTACACGGCTTGTTACTGTTTACGTTATCATTCAGGGAACCTTCGTCATGGTGTAAAGAGCAACAGGAGGTTTTTTCTAGAGACTGAACACTGTAGGTGCAGCGATTAAGGTTCTGTGCTTGTGTGCTTGAGTCAAATCCCAGGACTGTAATTGTAAAATGGCTTCTTCAAAGAAACTTTGAAACTCCAACAAGTGAAACTCCACCAACCTGCAGCCAGAACCAAATTCAGCAAATGGAAAAAAAAAAAAAAAAAAAAAGATTTAAATTCCTTAATAGTGGATGGCTTAACAATTTTTCCCAATGAACAGTAATTCATGAAATCATCCACAAAATAATTTTTAAAAAAACCTCAAAGACAGAGTTTCTTGGACCTCGACATTTGCTTTAGTTTACATAATGTTACAGCTGACATTTCTACCAGCAGTAAAACTGCAAAACTGAGTTTATTATAGAGGAGAAACACAGAAAACTCTGCTAAAAAGAATAATATGTGTCTCATGATGGCCAAAAAGGACCAACTTCAAAGCTTATTGATAAATACAGTAGGGTTGATTACAGCTATAGAAAAAATGACAGTGAGAACCTACAAATAAAGTATGCACAGGAAATAAAAATTAGCCATGTTGATTTAAGTCCCAGGTATATACACAAAGTAAACGTGTTAATGTACGATGTGTGCTGGGCCTAGCAAACTCGCCTTTAAAGGAAGCGAAGTCAGCTGCTGTAACTGTCTTTAGCAGCATCTGAAACAAGCACTTCTTCACAGAAAACCATAAAGAGTCTAAAGTTTCTGCAGAGATGAATGGGTCAAGAATGATTTGTAGTGGTGTAAGAGACAAATTTTATATTAATGGCTTGGCGAAGTCATTCCTAATAAAAGTGGTATGAATAAAAGATTACCTGCTTATTGCAACTGTTTCTGTTTTAATAAAACATCCTCCTTCCTCTCCAGCTTTTGTGCCTTTGCCCTATTCCTCTAAACCAAATGTGCCACATCTCCTTTTGCATTATAAGTGTTTTGCATGGTTAATGACATTTTCGCCTCTTTTGACTATATAACCCTACAGCAAAGTGACAGTGTAGGAAAGAGAACATGGGGGTGTAGGAACACACCTGAAGAAAATGGGTGGTTGTGTGGGCTAGGGTTGAAGTGAAAAGAAGAGAAATGTGTGCATGACACATCGTATGAAAGAGGGAATCCTAGTCTCAGTATGAAAAGTAGTCTTAGTTATACATGAGTGTATTGCATACTAAAAAGTGTATCATTTTAACCTCACTTTTAAATGTGTTATTCCTGCTAGGCTTTTCTGGATAATTTCATTAGTGCACACAAAGACACTACTGCAGCAAGTGACTAAAGGGTTTGGTTTTAACTTCTTACATCACTAAAGACTATAATCTTTGTCATCAATACACAACCTCTAGTCTATAGGAAAATACAACACCTACAAATACAATATTTACACAACAACTACTCATATTACAATATACACAATAAAATACTTTAGTTTTTTCTACACACAGCTCCAGCCTGTAGCTTGTCAGCACTGTAAAATACTCACGATCATTACAGCTCCTGTGAATAAACACCATCATTAAAATACACTGCGTGTGTCGCTACATTACAGACATGAACTCCATACAGCCATTTACACAAACTGTCAATAACAGATATTTAGTTTTCATTGGACAATATGCTTTTTAAATTGCTGTACTGTATATGCTGTATCTCTGTGTATACACTGAGTTAACAGATCATTAGTTATAGTCTTGTCTTGTGCTTTGTTAATGAAGTAACATCTAAACTTCTATCTTTAAAAAAAATTAATCATGCATGTTAATATACATATACATATACATGTTAATATACAAGTAGGATGTGTGCTTAATATACAACGTGATTACACCAATAACCAGCCATAACATTAAATGGCTGGTTATGATCAGCCATAACATTAAAACCACCTGCCTAATATTGTGTAGGTCCACCTTGTGCTGCCAAAACAGCTCTGAACCTTTGAGGCATGCACTCTCCAAGACCTGTGAAGGTGTGCTGTGGTATCTGGCACCAAGACAATAGCAGCAGATCCTTTAAGTCCTTTAAGTTGCGAGGTGGGGCCTCCATGGTTCGGACTTGTTTGTCCAGCACATCCCACAGATGGTTGATTCGTTTGAGATCTGGGGAAATTGGAGGCCAAGTCAACACCTTGAACTCTTTGTCATCTTCCTCAGACCATTCCTGAACAATTTCTGCAGTGTGGCAGGGAGCATTATCCTGCTGAAACAGGCCACTGCCATTAGGGAATACTGCTGCCATGAAGAGGTGTACTTGATCTGCAACAATGTTTAGGTAGGTGGTACGTGTCAAAGTAACATCCACATGAATACCAAGACCCAAGGTTCCCCAGTAGAACATCGCCCAGAGCATCACACTGCCTCCGCTGGCTTGCCTTCTTCCCACAGTACATCCTGGTGCCATCTCTTACCCAGGTAAGTGACACATGCATACCCGGCCATGCACATGACGTAAAAGAAAAGGTTATTCATCAGACCAAGCCACTTTCTTCCATTGCGCCATTGTCCTATCCTGGTGCTCACATGGCCATTGTAGGCGCTTGCGGTGGTAGACAGGGGTCAGCATGGGCACTCTGATTGGTCTGTGGCTACTCATCCCCACACACAGAAAGCTGTGATGCACTGTGTGTTCGGACACCTTTCTCTCATAGCCATCATTAACTTTTTCAGCAATTTGTGCTACAGTAGCTCTTCTGTAAGATCAGAGCAGACAGGCTAGGTTTCGTTCCCCACACGCATCAATGAGCCTTGGGCACCCATGACCCTGTCGCCGGTTCACTGGTTGTCCTTTGTAAAAACTTTGTAAGTTTTTGCACATGTGATTGATTTGAGTTTGGAGTATTTTAAGTAGAGTATCTTATGCACAACTGGTATAGTGCTATAAGCAATGCTTTTACTCAGGTAATAGGTAAGTGTTGTAGTTATCTAAACAATTATGGAAAACTGTAATAATCTGAATAATCTGTAGTTATCTAAACAATTAAGGAAAACAGCCCAAGCCATGTTAGGAAATGTTTCTCCAGAAGTAGCTTGCAATAGCATACTTCTACAAATCAGAACAAAATTCCCAACACCTTAATAAGACACTTTATAGCACTGTATATTTAAGAGTTAGAATTGTGCAAGTCTGGATTTTTTTTTGTTGAAAGATTGGATAAAACCTTTTAAAATTAAGCAATAAATTGATCATAATTATAATCAACACATTAGACATTATGTAAAGACTATTCATTTTTATTTAACATAACAGTTCAAATCATCAAAGAATCCTCCATTTGCTACAGTTAAAGCTTTGTAGACATAATTCATTCTAGAAATTTCAACCCATGCCTTCAGTTTATCTTCCAAGAACAGTGACTGGCTTGGATAGTAGAGCAGTTTATCTCTGACTTTACAGTGAAGCTCCCCCCACAAAAGCTCAATAGGATTGAGATCTGGCAGTTGTGCCAGCTAATCAATGACACTACTCTGGCTCATTGTTTATTTACCAAATAGTTTTTGCATAGCTTAGAAGTACGCTTCAGATCGTTGTCCTGTTCATTAATTAATTAATTAATTAATACATTTTCAGTAACCGCTTTATCCTGGTCATGGTTGTGGTGGCTCTAGAGATTATCCTGGGAACACTGGACGTGAGGCAGCACTTATGGGCATAGCTGATCCAGCTACTGACATGCTTTTGGGAAGTGGGCTGAAACCAAAGAATCCAGAGAAAACCCAGGGAGACATGGGGAGAACATGCACAGACACTCCACACAAGCAGTATCCCAAGCTCAGGATCTGCAAGTGCCAGTCCACTACATAACCTGCAACCAAAGTAAAGACAATTTATATGCTTTATTGAGCAGAATAATTGGTTTCTGAACTAAAAGAATTACAAAGGTTTCTCTAATAACCAGTTAGAATTTAATCATGATTTATTACATATGAGCTAACAATGTTTTTTTTAATTTTATTTTATGAAAAAATAAAGCTTATTACTGTGCTTTACCTGCAAAAGTAAGACATCTAACTTGTTCTTCTGAAAACACATTAACTGAGAACTACAGGTCTACATGTATTAACTTTCTTTGCTGAAAATTGTTGAGAACAGCTATAAAATACTTTATCTTCTACTTCAAAGCAGGTATAGGCAAAAAAAAGAAAGCCTTTAGAGTGTAGTATATGATGTATGCTATTTCATGACAAGAAATCAACACTAACATGTTTTTACAAATTTCAAACAAGTTGAGAGGAGCATGCCATCAGCACCATTTTTCAAACCCAGTTCAACAGGTGCATTAATACAGTTAATACATGGGAATCTATCATTCATAACAAAATACTAAAACGGTATGGTTTTTAATGAGCTTATGGTTTGGCTACACCCATAGAATGTATAAGCACCTCTTAAAAAAAAAAAAAAAAACTGATGACTAAGCTTCTTGACAAGATGGCTAAAAACATTACTTGGAAGTATAGCTTTGGGGAAAAAAAAGAAGAGAAAATAAAAAATGAAAGTCTGAAAATAGTTTCACTTCCTGCTTAAGACATTTTTTTTAGCAGTGGCATACTCAACTATCAATAAAGCATGAAATATATATATCCTTAATTAAACTGTAAAAAAGTGGAAAATGCAAAACTTGTTTATATGACAAAAAACAATATAAAATTGGGATTACAAAAACAATTTGTTTTACAAAAGATATGTACATTTTTTCTCTCAAATGAAATGAAAACAAACAAAAATGCCCAGCAATCACTTTACTTATGCCACAACTGAGAAGTAGGAGGTGTTCTCGCTCTCCACAGAGCTGAAGGAACCTGTTGGCCTGCGACTGATTCCTTGATCCTGCACCCATTTGGTCATCCCGAGGCATTTAGCAGAACTCAAAGCTGTCTTGAACATTTGGAAAAGCTCACGGCGGAACTTGACACCCACAAAGCCATATAGCAGTGGGTTGAGGGCACTGTGAGCCAGTCCCAGGGTCTCTGTCACCAGGATGCCGATATCAAGCACGTAGTTCAGCGTGCAGCTGGGGCTCACTATTTCCAGTATCGTCAAGCTGTCAACCATCTTAAAGATGTTGTATGGTGCCCAGCAAAACACAAACACGGCCACAAGGGAGACGATGAGCCTGATGGAGCGTCGCTTCTGCCTGCGTGTGCTTGTGTGACACAACGTGTGGAAAATGCGTAAGTAGCAGTAGAGCATTATCAGTAGTGGGAGGCCAAAGCCTAGGAGCAGGCTGACAAGCTGCAGGCTTAGCTGCCATTGTTTAAAACTCTCACTGTGGAAGTCTAAAATGCACACTTGCTTATCATAGCCAGGTAGCACCAGCACATTTCGGAAATGGATGTCAATGGCAGCAAGACCGATGCAGCAGATCCAGATCAGTGCACAGGTTAACTGAGCCAGGCATGTATTGTGCCTCCAGCTGGTGTGGATGGCATGGACGATAGCCAAGTAGCGATCAAAGCTGATGCAGGCAAGGAAGAGCACGCCGCAGTAGACGTTCAGTGAAAAGAGTGCACCTGCCACCTTACATATGCCTGTGGTGAACACCCACCCATTGATCCACTGGCCTGCAAAGAAGGGCAGCGTCAGGGCTAGCAGAAGGTCAGAGATGGCCAGGTGGAGCAGGAATGTGTCGGTCAGTGAGAAGGAACAGAGACTGTGGTGGGACTGACGATAGCGGCGGATTACAAACAGCACTAGCACATTACCCAGTACAGCCAGGATGAAGACCATGATGTAGGCTGTAGGGGCAAACAGATGAATGAAACGCCATGTTTCTGCCAGATCGCAGGGCGAGGTGTTTTCGTCTGTTTCGTTATAGTCCACATAATCTGAAACAGATTGGGAACTCTAAGACACAAACACATGAAGGTTAGAGTTATCTTTAGCTATATAATGAATACTAAATTTGAAATTTAAGGCCACATACACATAGATCATATAATAATGTGCCCCATATTAACAACATTTTGAACTGTAAACTAAGTTTTTACCTTGATGGTTTAAGGTAAACGATCAGCTAACAAATCTTTAATATTTCATGGGACTTATTAAATTGCACAGCTTAATCCAGGGCAACTCAAATGAATTAAGACAGTAGTTTCAGTAAAAAAATAAAACAAAACAAAACATGGGATGGTGGATTCACACAAAACTAGAGTGTGGAATAATGTTTGTTTGGCTAGCTAGCTTAGTTTATCTTGGCCAGAGTCCCCCCCCAAAAGTTCTCTGGAGCTTGCCTAATCTCCTAACCCTAAACTGAAACTGCACTAAACCCCCACTCTTTACACCACTCTGGAAATGCTTTGAAGCCAATAAGATAAACTCTAAAAATAACTCTTGTCTTGGCAGGCTTTAAAACCATTGCTACAATAAAATCTAAAATACATGTTAACTACTGTAACGTGTAGAGTCGTGACAGCGGAGTTGGGGATCCAAACGCAAGGCTTTATTTACAATCATGGTCAAAAACAGGCAGGGTCGAGCACCAGCAAACAGTATAATCCAAAGCAGTGGCAAAAGAGTAATGCAGAAACACAGGCAAAGATCAGGGCAGGCAGCAAACAATCAAACAATTATAAGCAACCAAGGAGCCGGTGTGAGCCACTTTTAAACAGGGCAAGAAGAACACATGACCAAACTAACCAATGGGAACAAGTCACATGTAACCAAGGAACCAATCAGAGCAGAACACACAAACAGGGGTAGCACATGAAAAGATCAGGTGAGGGACAAGGAACACATGGGAAATGGAGTCCAGAGAACAATAGCAAGCGTCCAGGGTGGAGTGGCCTCTAGTGGAGTTCGTGGGCACTCCAGCTGGTGATCGTAATGACTACCTAGATATCTATTTAACTAGCCAGTCAACTAAAGCAATAGTCTAGGTAAGGTCTATTTTGTGTAGTGTTTGCGATGCCATTTCTTGAACATTATTGCTAATAGACATTTTAAATGATATAGAGTAACAATGGGAATCCTAAGGAGGTGTAAATGGAAATTCCAGTTTTATAACGGTGTTGATTTATTTTAAAAATAAAAATAAAAAAGCTCATCCTAGTGGCTTCCTCAATTCTATGTGATGATGGAAAATTTACACCTGTATGTATATATATATATATATATATATATATATATATAGATGTAGTTGCAATTACCATCATTATTTCTTCAACTATTAAAATTTATTTAAAAAAAAAAAAAAGTCTCCTAACTCATGTTTATAATAATCTGAAGTTTCAAATCTGGAAGTTTACACCACTAACTCATAGTGAGAAGCTTCACACTCCAGTCAGTGACAGAAACCTGTGTGCATCAGTTTTGTAAAATGTTAAGTATTAAGATAAATACATCAGTTATCTTTGCCCAACATTTAATCTTCACTGTTTTCTCCAGTTTCTCATTCTCATAAACCTCCTACCGCTGCCTAGCCTCTAAAACTATATATTTATCAGGTATGATGATTTGTTGTCTTCTTCCTAGTGTCATACTGACACACAAGTTGTGTTTTGACAGCGTAAGAATGAAAGAATGAAATAAGCCTGTGCCCTCAGAAGTGTCCCCAGTCCCCAGTAAAGCTAGTAAAGCAACAGTAGTTTTGTTTAAACTCAGAAATGATCAAAATAGAAAATAATATAGCTTATGAGCATGTGTTTGAGATTTAAGAGGTTTGCAATTAATAGACTATCCAAGGAAGAATGAACAGGCAATGTCACCATGCATCTCTTTAACCTAGTGAAAACACACATATTAGTGTCAAGTAATTACAAGTAACAGTTTCTCAGATGAACTTACATAGTCTGCAGGTGTTGCCATCTTCACCAAGAATACTGGACATTCAACAGTGCCAAAGTGGTCTTACAGTCTCTCCTGTCTTTCTGTCTGTTCAGCACATATTACACAGAGAGATGAAGCATGATAGAAAGAAAAAAAAAGGAAGTGAGGATTACAGAAGCAGTCCTGTAAGAATCCTTACGAAATGCATAAACATTACAAAGGGAAGTGGCCCCAGGTTTTGCCACACGTATTTGTGGGAAAAGTATGCAAAAACACAAACAGAAATGTTGTAGCAAAAGAAGAAGAAGAAGACAAAGAAGACAAAGAAGAAGAAGAAGAAGAAGAAGATGAAGAAGAAGAAGAAGAAGAAGAAGAAGAAGAAGAAGAAGAACAACAACAACAACAACAACAACAACAACAACAACAACAACATTTTAAAGTTAGATACTGTATAAGATATGAGACAGCAATATTAGCCCTGAGCTCTGTATGGGACAGATGACATTATTCCCTCTCTCCTATCAGTCATTGTGACTTTATGCAGTTATGGGCATCTGTGAGTTCATGTATATGGAAAGGGACAGCTAGTGCTCAGCTACTGCCCTATAATGTGGCATGTATAGCAGTTGGAAAAAAGATGCAGTAGTTCAGAGGAAGCACCTGCTAGCCTTCACCCTCCCTGGTGAATTGGCAAATTACAAAATAGGGAGAAAATGGGGTAAAAAAAAAAAAGGATGGATAGACAGACATATAGATAGATAGATTTTTACTTTATAAATGCTGTAATGTGCCTCCTGTTAGAAGGTGGCAGAGAAATGAATGAAGGATGACTGGTGTACTGATAAGTCACAAAGTCAAATGAAAGGGAAAATGATTGCATGTACATATAAATTGTAAAAAAAAAAAAAAAAAAAGGTCATAAGAGCACTTTCTGAGGAGTATTGCCGTCAGTATTACAAATAACAGGCACAGACAGAGGAAGTGAAAAAGCTGAAGATGTGGACAGTAAAAGTATGTTCTAAGGAGTTGCTCAACTGTAGCTGCATGTCTTACCAGAAGCTCTGCTATGCTTTTTAGTATTTTTTAGTATACTAGTATTTAGTATTTAGGTTTGTTAATAGCACAGACATTTCTCCTAACTTGTATTTGCTTTGCAGATCACAAATGTCTTATTAGTTTATATTTGGCATGTAAGTCTTTTCCAATCACTATTTGGTTGTATATTTTATTCTGATTTTGTATATGCTCAAAATCATTTCAGATTTATTTTCAAATCTAGTGAAATGTGCCCATGCAATTTCATAATCTCAATGTTTCTTTGCTGTAGTGACCTCATTTAGCACAGCGTGGCACTGTTGCTTTATAAAATATAAAATGTACATACTTTAGCTGCAGATTTAGTACAGTCACAAGTGTGTAATATTTATTATTTGTAAATGTATTAGCACATGCTCTTCCAGTAGCATGTTGCATAAGTGCTTAATTACAAACTTGTGGTCTAGTGACTAATTATTTATTAGATATGGACAAGCTAATCCTGAAGATTTGTATTTTATTGAGGATAACCAAGTGGTGGAAGCTGAAAAAGGAGGAATGTTGTGAGGACTTTAGACAGAAGTTGAGGCAGGCTCAGGGTGGTCAGGTAGTACTGCCAGATGACTGGGAAACTACAGCATAAGTGATCAGGGTGACAGGAAGAAAGGTGCTGGGTGTGTCATCTGGAAGGAGGAAAAAAGATAAGGAGACTTGGTGGTGGAATGAGGGAGTTCAGGATAGTATCCAGAGGAAGAGGTTAGCCAAGAAGAAGTGG
>CM074945.1:21368901-21383095 GCA_037577455.1 Pangasius macronema
CTTTGATTTTTGGGATGTCTTTGAATTCAGCCCTCTGTAGGTTGATAATTTTCATTTCCATCAAACGATGTGGCATCATTTTGTTCCTAACACATTACCCAGTCCATATAAGAATAGATATCCAGCTGCTCTCTTCTGGACTGGAGAATCCACACAATACACTGGAGATACTGAGCTGACAACACAAAAAAACACACACACACGGGTATTTTTAGAATATGCTAAAAGGTTAAGGAGGTAGAATTTCTTTTGTAGTTTCTATGTTATTCTGTTGTGTGTTTGTGTGGGTTTATATTAAGCTGTAACTGTGAGATTTTTCTCTTTACTCTCTCCAGGCTGGATTGCTGCTCTGGTTTCTCTCTGCACATTGTCTGACTGCAGTGTTACAGGTGAAGGTTGTGCTGCTCTGGTTTCAGCTCTGAGGACAAACCCCTCATCACATCTGAGAGAACTGAATCTGAACTACAATAAACCAGGAGAATCAGGAGTGAAGCTGCTCTCTGATCTACTGAAGGATCCNAAGGATCCACACTGTAAACTGGAGAAACTACAGTGAGTTATTGAGGTTCTGTCATTTCAGACTGAAACATACAGGACACAATCCCAGATTCAGTACTGTAATAATAGCAATGGTTAAACACAGAAAAGCAAGAATATACAAAGCAAAGTCAAAAGTCATGATACTGGTCAAAACACAGGAATAGCAATGACTTAATAGGCAGGCATGACTTCACAATGAGGCCATACGTTTACTGGCCTAGAAGTACTGGACTTACAAAAAGTCCATTCGGCTTTCCTCAAACAGTCAGAGCTCGGAATTACATCATTTTCTACCTCATTCCAGCTACAAAGTGGGGAAAAAACATAGATGTCTCCATATTCGTCTTTAGTTAGCAACAAGCTAGCCATTTAACGTTAATGAGTGATGAATATTTTCTTCCTCAAATCAGTGAACTGTAGAGTCAGTGTTATAGATTTAAACAGTGAATATGTCTGTGTTGATTAACCGAAAAGTAATACATGTCTATAAAGTATAACTCATTTAAAGGTAATAAGTGCTACTGTGTTTACTGCTGATGTTGTGAACGACCATTCTGATTTAATGTCACTTGCTGAACTTGATGTTGAGGAGACCATCTTGAGTAGGAACCTCAAGTTGAGGTAGTTGTTTTCTTTATTGCTTTCCTAGTCAGAGGTCGGTAATTATGAGTTGCATCCTTTAGTTGTAACTTTAGTTGTCAAAAATGACATAATTCCAATCTCAGACTTCCCACTAACGAGGTAAATCGAATGCAGCGCAACACCAGGAGTGATGAAGTTTGAACGTTCATAAGATTTGAATTTTAATCAACTCCAGAATGCACTCTGTCACACTAATATAGCTTATGAGGAGTCTAGGTTAAGTAGAAGCTGAAAAATGTAGCATGAGTTTTGTTATTTTGTAGTGTTTGTAGCTGGAAACCAGGCCCTTTTTGCGTGTAGAACACAGAAGAAGTAAAACATCAGCTGTTCCACCACACACAGTACACACTCCTGTTGTAAATGCCACTGATTAATGGGAGTGTGTTGGTGTTCACTCACTTACTGCATCTGGTGTAGTTTTATTTCTGCCATGTACTTGTTTTATCTAATTACACTGAATAAGCTTTCTGCTGTTGGTGTGATAAGTGTAACATTAATTTGTGATCATTTTGCTTTATTCACAGAACATAAATATAAACAGTAATGGATGCTTACTGGTCTAATCTGAGCTCTCAAGCTATCAGATGATATGATCAGCTGCAGTCTCCACTCTACTGAGGAGCTACAAGAAGCCAAACCGAAGAAAGTAGGTGATGAGGTGACCCCTCGTACCCGAGACCCAACCTGCTGGGAAAAACTTTTCCGGAAAATCTGTCTCTCAGTTACAGAAGAATGACCTCTTTCACAAAAGTAACTGGACTCTTATTATTCTCCGTAAAGGAGACACTAGAACTAATCTAGACAGATACATATGATTTTGTTCTTTAAAATCATTCAGTGGCACTTTATTATTCTTCTGATATCATAAACTGGGTTAAAGATTTTCTGTGTAGTGCATTTTGATAAATTAAGACTAATTGTGAGCTTACGTTACAGCAGCTGGTGTGTTGTAGAAGAACAAGCTCACAGAGACACCTACAGATAAACACACATACAGTCACACACTTGTGAATTCAGGATTAAGTTAAATGCTGTGAACAGATATCTGCTTTTCAACAAATGTGAATGGCCAGTTAATGGTATTAAGAAAGTTAATAACGTGAAGTTCACTAAATACAGTATGTCTGAGTATTTGGTACAATTTAATGAGCACCACTGGCTGTGGTTGCGTTCTAACTCAGGATAGATATACTGTATAATAATGTATAATAGTATATAGTTTTGACAGTCAATCTTGTTGCATGTTCATCAGATTTTTCCACTACAGCAGAGAAGCAACTTTTATTTACTTTTCATCAATCCACGTAAAATTTGCAGTTATTTTGAATGATTTCATATAGGTATGTTGAAATGTTTATTTTGTACACCAGTTAACTTAAATAGATCATGTTTACCTTATATAAGACACACACTATTTATAAAAAATAGTTTGATTATTAATGATTCAACCATGGATTAAAATCTAAGTCAAAGTCAAAGTAAAAATTTTTATATGTTACCATACTTTTCCTGTGTTAAGTCAGTTAAGGTGTCTATTTTATTTCCATCAGCATTTTGGATTTCAAAATAGTAGCTGAGCAAGTGATATAGAAAACAAAAGTTGAAATAAATCATATTTTAATGTTTAAAGAGACAGTCAAATTGGTGTATGTAAAATTTGACTCACTGGAATTCTGATATTAAATCTGTCTCTAATCAGTTGTTTAAAATTACCACTGATGTTAAAAAAAAAAAAGATGCCATAATTGACTTGCCAAAAGAAAAGTATGGTTACATGAAGTGTGGAGTAATGAAAAACAGAGACTGAATATCTTGTATGCAACTGTAAATTACATCATTTATTACAGATCTTATTGATTTTATATTTTCATAAAGCAGTACACACATGTGGCCAGCAGGTGTCACCAGTGTTTTGAAAATTAATCTGTTCACTTCTTGCATTTTTGAATTAATTCACTATACTGCTTAGGTAGAGAACTGCTGTTATGATTGTTGTTAATGTAATATATTTTTGTGTAATCATTCTTACTGTCTGTAATGTTTCCCATAAATAGCATGCAGAAACCCTATGTCTCTCTGACTATTGCACTTTCTTTTCATTTCCTCTGTAGCTTCTTCACAAGAGGAGTGACAGCGGTCACCCTAAAACACATTCATATTGAGATGTTTGTGATATGTCTAGTGTGAATTTTTTGGTTAATGCTGTTTTCGTTATTTTTCGTTATTCTCTTAGACGTTAGGAGGTGTGCGACATGCCGATGTCACAAAAACATATTGCTAGCACCGTTATAACGGTGCGTGATGGGAGAAAGATTTTCACTGATCTCAAACATAAGTGATAACAGTCAGGTTTCTCTGTTGGCTCCTGAAACATAAGAGCAAGAGCTTCTTTTCTTGCTCACTATTTTCCAGTGAAGTTCAAGCTCATGTTATTATGAAATCTTACAGTACTATTAATGACTGAAGCCCATCATTTGCACAGTGTATCACCCCTGGTATAGTGTGCCAGGTGGAGACTAAGAACCTCAGGAGAATCTCCTGACTTCCAACTCTCACGGTATCCTGTGCACTAGGGAATTTAATTCAGTAGAAGGTTCTTCTTCCTGGTGATTTTAATAAGCATCTTGTATCAGTGTGCATCATATGATCATCACAATAAAGGCTGAGTTGTAATAATCGTGTTTTAGCACACAGAGAACAACATTCTGCAAAAAAGCATCATGATGGATACTAAAAATTATATTAAAATAGATCAGAATACAGAACACACTTTTCTTATCTATTTGTTTTCTATAAAAATATATTACATTCTTATTTCAATCCCACAAATTATATTTGTTTTTATTCATAGGTAAAATGCTCTGCTGTGTAAATCGCGACAAACAAACGTAAAGCACAGTTTAGGCTGCTAATGCTAGCCAGCCAGCTCACGTCGTCTCCATGTAAACACCCAATACGGGAATCTTTGAAAACGGTGACGT
Organism: Pangasius macronema; assembly: GCA_037577455.1. Lineage (NCBI taxonomy): Eukaryota > Metazoa > Chordata > Actinopteri > Siluriformes > Pangasiidae > Pangasius > Pangasius macronema. Next base: position 21,373,065 of record CM074945.1, read on the forward strand.
CATGTGCGTGCGTAGTACATGTTAGGTATGTAGACATGAGCAGTACGTGTCTATTTAGTGTTTTTTTTTCCAAGTAAAAGCGACTAGCGACAAATCTTGCTTTTTGGTGAAGCCTTAGCAACTTTCCACATGTCACCAGTACTGTCCTGCGCGAGCACGAGGTCTTGCAGTCAGACCCTCTGTGCCGCTGCTCTGTTCAGTGAGGGGCTGAGACACGACCAGCGCATCCCGTTGATCACACAGCAGCTGACAGAGATGTGAATGAACTGCGCATGTGCACGCTGTGTTGCCACAGACCAAACACTTACCAGGTTCTCCTTTGTATTAAATTTTAAAAAATATTGTGACCGTTTATTCTTGTCATGCGCTTCTATTACTCACTAACACAGGGCTTTAGTTCATTCCAGTAACTTCTGGTTAACATAAGTAAGTTCTGTTCCGTTGACTTACAGAAGATATGTAATTGAGAACAGCTTTACTGGACATTCAGCTATATATTTATATTAAAACACTTTGTGATCACGGATTAGAGGAGAAAACGGTTATGAAGTGCACGACATTACACAGAATGCAAATACGACGTGATTACATCATTAATATGCTAATGCTTAGCTACTTTCCATTGAAAATAGTTGGCAACACTATTGTAGCATTCGTAATACAGCGTTTTTGGCCGTTACCGCAGATATGTGTAAATGCGACTCGTTTTGAAAACGTTGTAGTGTATACGTGAAACCTTTCGAAAACGCAAGAGAAAAACTTTTCCGTTTTTGACTATATCGTTGTCATGTAAACATAGCCTTCAAGGAGTTCATTGGGGTTGAGGTCATTGCTTTGTACAGGACACTTGAGTTCTTCCAATCCAACCTTCTCAAACCTTCTCAAATCATGCTGGCATTGTGCACAGGGGCACTGTCATGCTGGAACATGTTTGGGCCTCTTAGTTCTTAATGTTTCCCCATACAAAAACATTCAACACAACTCTGTGCTTCCAACTTTGTGGCAACAGTGTGGAGAAGACGCACATATGGGTGTGATTGTCAGGTGTCCATAAACGTTTGGCCATATAGTGTATTTGTTTAATTCTTGCTGATTTCCTGACCAATTATTTGTTGTTAAGACCATTAAAAGCTTAATATTTTGCCATTTTGCCATTTTGGGCCCAGGGGGTGTACTTTCTAACGGTTTGTTTCTTGCATTAAATTGAAACAGGATTTGAATATTATTAGGAATAAATTAACCATACAGGTTAATAGTTACATATAGTGTAACTATTTATTTGATAGTACCAAAATTATGTTAAAGAAATGATTTTAGAGATGTTGTTGTAGTTATACCAGTATTGAACTAGCCTGATACATAGCAGTGTTTCCCCAAACACTGCTGTTTTGTTCTGACAAACATAAAGTAATTGAATAATTACTTTAACTGTAAATCCATGCCTTGTTTACACCCATTTGCATGTGTCTGTTTAATGTCTTAATGACTAGTTTTATATCATGTGATAAAATACTATTAAAATAATTGTTTTCCCCAAACCCAAAGGGACTTTAATTTTATAATGATTTCTAGCCTACATGATCTACAGTTTATATTTAACTATGCAGCAGTTTCCTCGCTCCAGCCACACTGTCAGTCTTTTTGTTAGCCTACAGTTAATTTGCCTACACAAGACCACACATCGAAAAGCAATTAATAATAGCAGCCCTGGTAGACGCTTATTCTGACTAGTGGGGTAGCAGAAGAAGGTTGCAGGTTGACCAGTAAGAGGCATTTAGAAATTTAACCCCACCAACTTTCCGTTTTTGAAAGTTTCAATTTAATACAAGAAACAAAAGGTTAAAATGTACACAGACCTGAAAGCTAAGGGTGATCCGTTTCTCTAACCACCTGATCACAGTGATGTACTAAACAGCTTGATATTAGTTTCTGGTTATTTATACCAGGGCATTACTAGAGCATTAAGATATGAGGGGCTCAGCCCCCAGAGGCCTCAATGTCTAAAATGCCCTAAAATATTTTCACATTGGTGGATTCATGGTTTAATCACGGCAAACCCTTATGAGTGAATATCAGATTTAGCTGATGTCTAAGAACAACATTATGGATTCCTGAAGTGAATTCACTGGGTTTCTCCCCTCCTTATGCTGTGTTTTTGTCAGCTGACATTGATGTTAATTAGGGATGCAACAAATATAGATTTTGTTGGTACGATTATTGTCTGAGGAATAATCACGGTTTCACGATTATCACGATTATTATGCATTCATTAATTTCACAACACTACTCATGTATACAATCACATGAACACTCTTTAGATTTTAAAGTGTTATTTATTGCTGCCTTTTGAAACAGAAACAACACAGTAACCAAATAATACAGCACAAAATAATAACAAAGACAAATAAAAGTCATTAAAGAAAGGTGACCTCTGTTCTGTAAATGTCTGTCAGTATTTCCCTTTTGAATATAACAAATGGAAATAAATCACAAAATTATTTCATGTTTTCAGTTTGTGCATTCTTTTTACATTTCTTTTGGACCTGAGGAAACATGGTGAAAAAATATCTTGCTGGTTTCTGACTCGAACATAAATAATACTATAATACGGACTAAAAAAAAAAAATCACAATTTGTCTCTTTGGAATTAAATATACACTACATATTAGTCATGTATTTCCCTTTTAAAGAAAACAAATGTAGTCGAAGGCTGCTGGACCTCTGTCTGAGAGGCTCTTTTGATCAACTATATTACAAAATTGTTATGTATATTCAGTTTTTCTACAGTTCTTTTGGATCAGAGTTGAGAACTTGAAAAAATATCTAGCTGGCTTTTGACTTAGACAGTATAGCTGCCTTTAATACAGTAATAAAAAGAATCAAGGTCCACATCTCTGGAATTAAATACGAGCTAGCTATATATATCCTTTTGGAACATAACAAGGAGTCAAAGGCTGCAGGACCCACCTACATCTACCTACCTTTTTACAAATTGCACACTTATTTCCAGTCCTTTCAGTTCATATTACAGTGTAGAAATGTGAGCATGTTCACATTCTCAGTGCTCAGCCTTGGCCACTGAGGAGACAGGATATGGCCACTTGTACTTAACAGCCTTTCCGAGGGCACATTTGTTGCAGAGATGCATACATATTCAGGGATACATCCATATGTATTCATTTTAATAATCTTTTTCATAATTTTACATGTGGCCTGAGAAAATCATGTCTATTATTTTGGTTTGTTTGTTTAAAGTTTCAGTAAAAAATGAAAGAAAGAAAGTGAGAAGATCTCTCATGCAGTGTTATTAATAACTGAAATGCAGTTAATTAGTATAGTCCTAGAAGTCTACAAGCTCCTAATGTTATGTTAGTGTTTTACACTTGGCATATTAAGTTACAAAGCCTAACATTTACTCAGCACAGATGGTAGGAAACAACAGTATGTAACGGTGAATGTTCACTGACTGAAGGTCTTGAGAGGACTACATTCTGTCTTCCATAGACTACCGTTACATGCCGGTTTGTTTATGTTGCACTGAAAACCCAACTCTCACCACTGCGGCATTGATTGTAAGTGACACGTTTATATTTACTTCCCTACCAACTCAATGTTTCATTAAGTAACTTGGCCCGTAATTTAACTCAGTTATTATACCTTTACTTGGGCGTGCAATACTGGGTGGGGATCCCGCAGGTACTGCAATAAATTTGATACATTTGCTCCCTTAGCAGCAACCTTTTTACGGTAAGTTTTGCAAACAGGTGATCCGTCATCTTCAGTGACGCCCTGGTCATTCTTGGTGTACCCAAAATGCCTTTACAATTAATTAACCGCAATGTTTTAAAGCACGGTTAATCCTGAAATCAGTTAATAGCTGCATCCCTAAATGTTAATACAGTCAGCGACCAGCTAACAGGAAAGGCCTGCTCAGCCACCAATTTACCTTCAAACCTTCCCTCAAAATGTGTTCTTTTAACAGCCAAGTTAAAAAAAAAGTGCCCCTGGGTTTGTCAAAATGGCTGAATAAAAAAAATAATAATAATAATAATTTAAAAAAAAAAAAAAAAAAAAAAAAAATATATAAAAATATATATATATATATATATATATATTTGTGTTGTAAAAAAAAAAATNAAAAAAAAAAAAAAAATATATATATATATATATATATATATATATATATATATATATATATATATATATATATATTTCAGTGGGATAAAATATACCTTGGTGGCTGTCAGTGTACTTTGACAGGACATCCAAGTGTAACTTGTGTAGGAAACAATGCTAGTAGTTTTCTATACTTACATTACTAAGTACATGAATCAGTCTATGTTAATGTTAATGTTGAAGAACAGTCAACATTCTATAGATTACAATTCTTCTTCTTCTTACAATATAAACACATTTACCAATAACCTGGTTCTAAATGTGGACTGCCTACTGAAAGCTGCAGCCCTGCCTGACTGCCATCGACTTCACTGCCTGACCTGTCTAAAATAAACAAAAAGAATGTAAAGATAAATCAATAATACTTGATTACAAAACAAGGAAAAATAAATGGCCAACTCTTGATTTGAGTTCATGAAAGCTATGCTATCTAAACATGACACTTAACTATTCTGTAGTATAGTATGCATGGGCACTTCCATAAATGGGTGAGATTGTAACAATTAAAGCCTTTAAAATGTGGCTAAAATGCCTATGTTTAGCATGGCCAATTACACTGGCATTAATCAGTTTATTTCATTTAATAAGGCTGAAAATGTACATCTGCATTTTGCATATTTATTCTACAAATTAAACGGGAAATTTTGGTTCTTCCCTCCACAGTCTCTATAAACATATTTACCAATAATCTGGTTTTAAATGTAGACTACCAGTGGAAATTAATTATATAATTATTAATTGTATTATTAATTTTGTAAAACGTGGCATTCAAACCAGCAGATGGCATTATTTCTAGTATTTCAAAACACTGAATGATTAAGCAAGTAGGTCTGCTGAGTCAGATCAGTGACTGTACCCTCACTGAACACTTTACACCTCACTGACTTTTGCTTTGTGACATGGTGCATTATCATGCTGGATGTAGCCATAAGAAGATGGGTGAATTGTGGCCATGAAGGGATGCACATAGTCAGCAACAATACTCAAACAGGCTGTGGCATTCTAGTGATGATTGATTGGTATTAACGGGCCAAAAGTGTGCCAAGAAAATTCCCCACACCATTACACCACCTCCACCAGCCTGGACTGTTTACACAAGGCAGTTGGGTCCATGGATTCATGCTGTTGGCACCAAATTCTGACCCTACCATCTGTGTGCTTCGGCAGAAATTGAGATTCATCAGACCAGGCTACATTTTTACAGTTCGATGTGTTGTGCATTCTGAGATGCTTTTCTGCTCACCACAATTCTCTGTTGACCTCTCTCATCAACAAAGATAATGAATAGATGTACACGTGTTCCTAATAAAGTACTCAGTGAGTGTTTGTGGGTCAAATCTTAATAAAGACACTTTTTTTGTCGCTAACATGGAATAGTATGTCGGTACATAGTGTGTTGTCTTGTAGGAGATTTGTACGTGCAAATTTGATCGATTTTATCAAAATTGATTTCCCGCTCACTGAAAAGAACCGGACATATTATCTGTTTACAGGTCAAAGACTTTCTGGCCCAAGCCTTTGCATGACAGTGGCATTGTGTAACCTGTGTCTAAAAAACACAATTTCCAGTTGTTTATTTGGCTGTCCGATGCAGTAATATGCTCTGGCCCCTTCCCAATACGGTGTGGCGATGTAGCTTATAGCAGATTATGGTTGATGAACTGCTGGATGTCCAGGTGGCGCTCCAAAAACAACATAGGCTTTATAGATAATTGGAGTAGTTTTGAGGGCAAGGCTGGCCTGTTATGGCAGGACGGTATCCGTCCCACTTGGGAAGGTGCTGCTCTCATTCCTTGTAGCATAGCACATAGTCTCAGGACAGGCCTAGTGAATTGGTGACAATCCAGAGCCAAGGCCAGAGAGCAGACAAGCTAAACCGACCATCTACTAGCTGCACTGAGTCGTCACTCAGGTTCCAACATATTGAGACTGTTTTTGTTCCCTGAGCTAAACAAAAATGTAGAAATACTCAGAAAGATTGCTTTAGTAACCTAATTAACATAAAATTAAATCATACTGAATGCACAGCCGGCACCTTTGATCTGAAGTTAGGACTGTTAAATATTAGATCTCTTATTATTAATGAAACTATGACTGATCAGGAGTTTATGTACTGTGTTTAACAGAAATGTGGAATGTTAAACCAAATGAGTATGTAGCATTAAATGAAGCTAGTCCTCCCGGATACAGCTACATACATCAGCCCAGTCTAACTGCTAGAGCAGGAGGTGTCACAGTTATTTATAATGATAATCTAGGCATCATACAAAAACCTAGTCATAAATTCAATGGGTTTGAAGTTCTTTATACTAACATAACAGACGGTAACATACATAGCCACAAAAAATAAGTCTACCCAGACGATTCCGCTAATTATTATTTACAGACCCCCAGGGCCCTATTCTGAATTCCTTTGTGAATTTGCAGATTTCATCTCTAACCTGGTTGATTCTTTAAATAAAGCATTAATTGTTGGAGACTATAATATTCATTTTGATAATCCCGATGACCCTCTGAGAACAGCAGTTGTGTCCATTCTAGATTCGGTAGGGGTTAATCAGAATGTAATAGGACCCACCCATAGTGATGGTCACACTCTTGATTTAATACTAACATTCGGATTAAATATAGAAAATATAGTCTTATTTCCACAGCTGAAGCTATGTCAGATCATTTTCTCATCTCATTTAAATTTGTGTCTTAATCATAATATATGCACCTTGCAACGATAGAGTGTCAAATGTACATTCATGTCAGCAACTGCACAGAGTATTATCAGTAATCTCCCAATGATCCTGAAGAATTTGACCAGGCAACTGAATGCTTAGAATCAGTGTTCCACTACAAGCTAGATACTGTAACAGCCTTCCTATTAGTGTTCGGGGCTCCAAAAAGTCTCAGTGTTTAAGTCGAGGCTGAAAACATATTTGTTTAGTCAAACCTTTTGTGAATAGTTTTTTCTTAGGTAAAGGAGCAGATCTGAAGGGTTCACAGACACAGAGTGTTGTGGTGAACTGGGATGTTGGAATGCTGTCTCCTCCCCCACTGTCACGTGTTCACTGAGGTTTGTTGATGGTGGCGTGGCTGGCCACTTTATGTACCAGGGCGCCCTCATGTCTGTGTTACCTTTCTCTCTCCCTTTTAGTTATGCTGTCATAGCTAGTCTTGCTGGAGCCCCTGCTTGCATTCTGCATGCAAAGTACATTGTATTTAAACATTATGGGACAAAAGCTTACCTGACAATCTCTCCCTCTCTCTTACTCTCTCTGTCTGTCTTGGTCTCTGGCGAGCTACACGTTACTCCTGAGATGCCAGTGATCCTAACCCCTTCTGCTCTCTGGACCTGCTGATCCATCCCGGCCTATTTTTGGTTGGAGTTCTCATTGGTTGGAGATCTCTTGCTGCTGCTAGGGGGTGGCCCCACATGGATAGCTGAAGATCATTGGGATTGCTGGGGATGGTGCCGGATGGGGGCCGTGGAGAGGGATGGAAGATCTCATATGGGGAGTTGTACTGTGATAGTTTGGGACTTTGAATGCTGAGGAGGCTTTGGGGCTGTAGTTGCAGTGAGCAGTTTTGCACTCAGGTCTCCATCAGTGGACAGTGAATAGGATCAACAAACCAGACTTCATGTGAAAACTGTAATGAATTTACTGGTTGCACAATTGCACTATTTGTCCATGTAGTACACAGTTATAGAAGGGGGTTATTTATAATTGCACTATCCATTATCACCCAGATGAGGATGGGTTCCCTTTTGAGTCTGGTTCCTCTCAAGGTTTCTTCCTTATATCGTCTCAGGGAGTTTTTCCTTGCCACAATCACCTCTGGCTTGCTCATTAGGGATAAATTCACACATATATAATTTATTTTGATTTAATTTGAATGTATTTATTTCTGTTATTTGTGACAATGTGCAATGTTAAAAACGCTATACAAATAAAATTTAATTGAATTGAATTAGATCGATATTCTGATGTACAGCTTTACATTTTGTCCACTAGATGTCAGCACTGTTCAGTACAGAAACTAGGCGTGTCTATAACATTGACATCTGCAGTTAGAAGAGCCTTGGTTGAATTAATAGAACGTGGCATTGATGCATTTGAATTTTTAATGTACAGATAAATGTGTAATAAATGATAAATATTAGGCTACCAGCGGCATAGTGACATTTGAGGGTGGTTGAGTTTTCGGCAACACAGTGCCAGTTCTTTGAGATTAAAGAGATATGGGAACTCAATTTTGCTAGTAGCCTGTGGTCACAACTGTTTTCTCCTTAACCAATGGCACACATTCACATCCAGTCTCATGGGGGAAGGGGGCAGCGTTTAGGTCAGGCTACTGGAGCAAACCACTGGTGATCATGTGCGTCCTATGCTATCTAGTTGTGGAAGCTCCCTTTATAAGAATATATTGCCATATTAAGTCTAAATTTTTCACCTTAGATTGAAAATAGGGTGGATATACTAGTTCCTGGAGAATATTTCTAGCACATTCAGAAATAATGATGATAACTTTTTCATAAATTTGATTTTTCTTACTATTAATAGCTTAATACAGACAATTTGACAAATTTTACTACTTGTGCCATTATATTTCTTTGTCATAAGTTTCTCCTAATGGCATGAACATTTTTTGCGCTCAACTCAGGTCAGAGCTGTTTTGGGGGCATAAGGGGGACCTACACAATATAAGGTAGGTAGTTTTAATGTTATGGCTGATCAGTGAATATCAGCACATTCTTTTCTAAGCAAAAAACACTCACAGTGTGAGACAGCCTAAAGTACCATAAAGTGTTAATGAACTATATTACAATATATTGCATTATTTTCTATATAATACACAAGTGAATTCCCATGGTCTTTCTCTACATGTCTATCTACAGAAGTGCTCGTAAAGTATCTACTGCATTTCAAACCATATTTTAAGCATAAATGCATGTATAAATTCTTAACCAATATGAGTTGTGACCAGAGGACGTAAATATCTCACCACGGAAAGAAGAATTAGTCATTCGAAACTCTTCTTTTCATTTCACCCCTGAGCATACAAAGTTACCTGTTCCTAAACTAGCACAGAATGAAGACTGTAGATGTAAATACACATCAGAGACCAGGTATGAATTTAGTAAAAGCATAAACACAGAAATCACTGTGAAGAAGTGTTGTTTTAAAAATGATCTTAACATTGTGACACTTTTTGGAAACAGGGCAGTATAACACAGATAATTATGCTGAGTGCAATGTCTGACTTCTTGATTGTTGCTTTAGTAACAAATAGTCGGTCCCTCTGTAAGCTAGAACCCTTGAAGTAGTTAGAAATAAATAGATTATATCCATCTGGACTTTAATTAACTTGTTGTAGCAGCCTTGAAACTGTCTCTGTATCACATTCTGTAACTTTATTCCTGAGTAACGTGTAGTCTATCCTTAAATGGGCCTCTTAAGAGAACTGTTAAAGTGAAACCATCGACAATTCCTCTCAGAAAGGGGCCAGGTGATGTTTTAAAGGGTGTGTGAAGCATATGCCTGCCTGCAGTGACTTTCCTGTCTATGCACAAGAAAACCACAGCAGTTCAAAAGACATTCATTTGCAGGCCCATCTGTAATGCTTCAGAGAAAATTACATATCACTGCTCATACAGGTGTAAACCACAGGAGACTTACATTGAATCACAAACAGGGTACTTAGGTAACTTTTGCATTCTCAGAAATAAATACCTGAACAAACTGTTTCCTTAGTTGCTGGTGTGGTACCATCAGGGGGGCATGTTTGTACAGAGGACAGAACTAACACAGCAAAATCGAAATACGGTCCAAAAAAAAATTTAAATATAAGAGTATCAGTTTCCT
>CM074945.1:21392707-21407005 GCA_037577455.1 Pangasius macronema
TAGCCACACTTCTTGATGGTTAGCTGATCTTGTACATTTCATTAATAACACCTGACTGCTAATTACTCTCTTAATGATTGTGGAAGTAGGAAGGGTGTACTTGTTGTTTCCCACCTGGTTTCTGAATGTTGGTTTACTTTTTGGGAAAAAATGGCTACATCTTGAAATCTGTAGTGCTTTTTTGTTGTCACCCAAGGTTATTTGTTTGTTCATAGAAGTTGGTGGGGACCACACAATTGTTATTTAGGCCCTGATAAATACATAAATAAACATAAAATTGGAGGGTGTATTTTCATTTTTTCCCATCACTGTATTAATACAGTACACCACAGCATCAGTATCTTTGCCAGGAATTCTGGGTTCATGCACAAGACGGCACGTTCGAATTCTGGTCTTCAAAGCAGCCATAGTGATGGCCAGCAAAAAAGCTGTCTCACATGAAGGTCACTTTACATGTTTGCCTTCTATTGGTTTATATGGCAGGTTGCATAAACGAACCATGTCCAGGGCCCACTGTGGGACCATTGCTTTGCATGGGGGTCAGAGACATCCCACGCCTTTAAGTAATATCTTTACTACTTTATGCTTCGCCTACTTGTACCGATAGTGAGGACATTGGTCTCTCTACTAGAGGCATTGACTTCAGAAGCCCTGTGGTTTCCACATCTGCCACTAGTCATTATGTGTGGTCGTGTACCAGGTTGGAAATTCCCTGCACTCTTGCATGCATATAAGAGCTCCTTAATGAAACTGGTGCACTGTGGAATATCGCAGACCTGATAAACCACAAAATAGGTCAAATATTCAATTTGTTGCAATAGATGAGAGATCAGACTTAAGTTTGCCAAAGTGGCCATGATGCCTGTTTGCTACACATTAACTACTGTGGTGCTGTTTCCAGGGTTACACTCTGACTTTCTAATAACTCTACTGGTGAGCTATCAGCACTCTTGGTGATATTTAATAAATTTATTATATTAATTGCTTTGTGAACTCAGCACCACACTGCTACATGCCATCACAAACAACATCAGGTGTCTGCTCTCACTGGCGAATAATGATAAATCAATACTAAAGTTACCATCACCTGAGGTGCACATCAACACACTCTTACTGACCAGTTGTAGATTTTAGCATAACAATTTATGGTAAAAATTTTTACGATAACAATCATGGAACGTCTTGAGTCCACTTCTGGTGACAGCTTTGCCTAGTTTTAGTATTCGGCTAGGAAATGAGCACACAGCGAAACTCCTCTAATTCCAGAGAGAAACTGTGCAGGTGTCCAGAACATCTGAAGAATCACTGTATTTGCATTTTGTCATCCTGTTTTTTTTATTTTTTTTTAAAAAATGGACATCTGACATAATAGAACATAATAGAACCAAATGAGTCTCATTTGTTTTTCCAGATCAACTTCTACTGTGGTATCATCCTGCTGGCCTGCATCAGCCTCGATCGATATTTTTCTGTAGTTCACGCAGTGCAGATGTACTCACGCACAAAACCATTGCTGGTGCAGCTCAGCTGCATGGCTGTTTGGCTCTTCTGTCTTCTTCTCTCTATCCCTGACTGGATGCACCTGAAGGCTGAAAACGACCCTAGACGAGGTAATAAATTTGAGTGTACTCACTTTTACCCATCTCCAACATGGCGTATAGCGTCACGTGTGATCTACCATGTGTTGGGCTTTTTGCTTCCTGCCATTGTTCTGCTCTACTGTTACTCTCGTGTCCTGCTGCGGCTGCAGCTCGGATCTCAGGGTGTGCAGAAGCAAAGGGCTGTGCGAGTTGTCCTTGCCTTAGTGATGGCATTTTTCATCACCTGGACACCCTACAACATCACCCTGCTGGTGGACACTGTCTACACCAACCAAAGCATCAACAATAGCATAACCTGTGAAACCACCACAGCACTAGACATTGCCATAACTGCCACCTCCACTCTGGGCTACATGCACTGCTGTGTGAACCCGGTGCTCTATGCATTTGTTGGAGTGAAGTTTCGGCGCCATCTTCTGGACTTGATAAAGCCGTTCAGATATAGGCTGCAGACCCGCGTGGACACAGTGTCTCGCAAGAGCTCTGTGTGGTCTGCAGACACATCACAAACCTCAGCTTTCTGATGGAGCAATACACACTCCCCTGAAGCGAATTTGGATTCATGCATCTAGAGGTTTGAACGCCACACAAAATATTGAGAAGAAATATTAGCTGAATATTCTCAGAAAAGTAGGGTCCAAAAGTCTTGAGTCTGCTACCCAGGAAATGTTTTTAGTGTTCAAACCTAAAACTTTGTTGTGAAATTATTTTCTTCAAACAAGATTACATTGTTCTATATTAGGTAAATCAAAAGGGTTAACTAAAAACTAACAATAACAATAACAAACTATTGAACACCCATACTAACTGAGTTTTATGATCAATTAACAGTGGGTCTGAATTGGACGTGCTATCATTTAAATGAGGCACACAGAATTTTAATAACTGAAACATATTATGTGTGAACAGATCAATTTTATGAGAACTTCTGAAACAACAGAAAACACAAGTTTTAAATAATGTATTCAAGAATACCAAGAGTTTTTGATCAATGTCAGATCATATGTTAGTGACTGGCTGATCTTATTAAAGTTTTAATCATAGATGAAATAATCAATTTTAAATAGCCAATGCACTCAGTGCTGGTCTAGCAAATCATATACTGTTTAATCTAGATTCAATTATTTTGGATGGTTGGATCGAAAGGTCTTCTGATTAACTGCAAAAGCGTAAAGGCTCCTTAGACAACTAAATATTTGTAGACTAGACTAGGCGTACCATGGTTTCTCTTCTTTTTTCTCTACATTTATTTCTTGTGTCAGTATTGTTTTTGCTGAGAAAGTAGACAAATTAGTTTCAAATTAGTAAAAAAGACTGTTTGGTTAAAGGGGGGTATTGCACAAACTTACAGTGTTTCGCATGGGCATGACTAATTTCATTAGAACAGGAAATTTAAAAATGAACTATCTGCAGTCCTTGAAGAAATGGCAGACTGAATGGCGACAATGCAGAAGAAAAATGTGCTGTACACTGATCCGCCGTTGCTGTAAGGAGGAACGGAGCATCTTTAATGTTATCAGAAACATTACAAAAGATAGAGTCGATCCAATTCTGCTTAATGTGCATACTTAGCAGATGCTAAATCAGGAAGTACATAATTTTGTAATGCAATATTTCTGCATAGACATGCATCACAATATTTTTTGCATAAGCTCAGGAGCAACTGATTTGACAAGAATCAGATGCTACATGTGTCAGAACTTCATGTAAATATCTATATATTTTAAAGTACAACTAAATCTATTTCCTTTGCACATGGATATGTGTGTATTTTCTGTCAAACATCTCACCTGTAATAAAACACATTTACTGACAATAGTTTAATCTTTTCAAAACAGACCAGATTATTTGGGTAATCTTGTAAAATGCTACTGAGTTTCAATTCTCTGTCCCCGCTGCATCATTTTGCACTTCCAACAAAGCTGTAGAAAGTTTTGCTGTTTGTCTTATTGATATTTGGTATAAACATGTGCAAATATTACAGCTAGGCCTACTCGTAGTGATGCGGTATAAAAGTCAGTCCCAAGCCAGTCACACTGGCTGTTTCTATAAGAGCATTTCTATACTAGACTATTTTCTTAGAATTAAATAGACTATGTCTGTAACTCTGATGTGTCTGGTACTTTTTTTTTTAATATGAACTATAATTGTATTTTATAGTTATTTTTGGTGGTTTCAGATATTGTCAATGAAACAAAGATAAATAAACACAGACACATGACAGTGATTCTGGTTTGTGCTTTTGGAGACAACAAAACAAACACATAATCTAATTGTCCAGCAAGCTAACATAAGCCTGGGCCTACACCTACAATATCATAAACTAACCATTACACACACACACACACACACACACACACACACACACACACACACACACACACACACACACACACACAGTTTTTGTAAAACACACACATACACATACACACCCATGGCTACTCAGAACTCTTAAAATCATCATGTAACATTGTGAGTGTTAAAGATGACTCATTGCAAACGTTCACAGGAAGTGCTGTGTGGAAACATCGGTTTTTTCTTCATTACCAAGAAATGTAAGCTTTCACTCAGAGAAGCGGTGCCAAGCCGATATTTCGTCATAAGCAACCTTTACTTTTCTTTTCAAGAAATCCATGTCCTACAATGGTTACTTCAGTGGTATACAGTAAAGTGCGATTTTGTATTTGTATATGACATTATAATTCAGGACTATGATTCATCATGATGTCTTCACATTTGTTTCTTCTTTATGCATTGCTTCTCCTTCCTCTTTTGATCAACATCGTGTGTACAGCACTATGCAGCTCACAGGAAGGACAAAAAAAGTCTTGTTTTGTGATTCCTTAAATGTCTGTAATAGCTGAAAGCTGCTCGTCTGTCCAAAAGCACTCCCTTAAAAATAGTTATCACATGTTCCATGGGAAATCCCAAGAAAGCACTTCTTCCAGAATAACTGATATACCCTATGCAATACTGGAAACAACACAGCACATCAAGGAGGAAGCACATGACTCTGGCTCACAAGCAGTGTGGCAACAAAAGGAAATCATCTCATGATGTCAGTGAGGGAAATTATTATGATTCTGCTGTTTTTGTAAGTAGGTAAGTAAGAACATGAATTCATTAACATGTGACTCCTCCTCACTGTTTTAAGCGCACCAACAGACAAAACAAAATCACAGAAAAAAAGCTACATAGTTTACAACACTGATATTGATATCAGTACACATTTAGCCATATATTAGAACATACATACATACATACATACATTATATATATATATATATATATATATATTAAAGGAAAGTAAAATGGATTACATACAACCTAATTTTACCAAGTAAAAAAAGGAAGAAAAAAGTTTATTCCTTTTATAATAGGAAATTATGAAATATATAAAATATATTTAATAAAAAAATAAACCTTATGTATCAAGGATACAGCAAAAGCAGGAAATTACAAACCCCACCCAAGAAAACAAGAACAGCTTACACAATTCTTATAAAGAAGAAAGTATAAAACAATTAAAACAGCTACCAATAATATTTGTAAAATATGGAAATGCTACACCCATCATAGACTCTTTATCAGTCATTATGCTCCTTGCTGATGAAAGGCTCATTAAAACTGAAATAAAAAGTGAAAATAAATTGATTCTCTCTAAAGAAAAAAAATCATGCTTTGTTAGAAATGGCATGCTGTGCTGTGGGATATCAGAACTGTATGTGGTTTCAAAGACATTTTAGTTTTCACCACAGTCCTTTTCTAGGAAACAAAAAGCAAAAAGGTATACAGGGCATGCTGGGAAATGGTAACGGTGCTAGAGCACATCCTGGAAATGTAGCATTCAATTCTAAAAACTCAACTTACTTAAAAGCTTTTAATTTGTCACACGTGTACACGTCAGGGGTCTCTGTATCGACCATGCATATGCATTTTGTGCATACTCATGTGCATTCATGTATTTCTATGTGATTTATCAAGCTTTTCTTGTGCATGAGGGTATGCGTATATTTATGCACACTCCATGCACTGACCAGGCAGGAAACCACGCAGGAAACCCTAATGTTAGAACGGTGTAATAGCGGGTAAATGGACTGTGACTAATCCCACTTACTGTCAATTATATAAGACTAACTAACTGAGTCATTATTAATTCCGGTCGATATTTAATTGATTTCGGTTGAGTAATTACTGTTCGATCACAAGGTGTAGATAGGTGACACGAAGGGCATGTAAAGTAAATTTGTATAAAAAATTAAATAATCTAAATATTGATTAGGATGATGCCTTGCTTTAAGATTGGGCACACAGAGCTTTGCAGAAGGAAGAAATGTATTTAAGTGCAGGGTGGAAAGCACAGGAAACTCTTTGCTGAGACTGATCATTTCATCTGTCCAATGCAATTTTAGTTGATTTCTACACTAGGGTTTTTAGCCACAGGCACATTTTAAAGAGAATCTAGATATCTGACATTTTCAAGCTGAATAATGACCTGTCGTTGCTACAATACACTACATTTCCAAATACTTTCATGCCATGGCAGGTTTTCTAAATGTATTTGGGGCAAAAGAATGCACTCATATGATCATAAAATATTCTTTGATAAAACTACCAGTAAAAGTCCCAAATAAACCATTTTGGCTTTACTCTACTTACTGTAAAAATATCTTTACTTCATACTGCAACAAGCAGTACCACAAGCAGGCTGTGCTTTTTTAAAGTGTGGCTGTGCATGAGCAGAGAAATTTAGAATGTGTGGGATTTAGCTGTGTGTATGCACATAAATACCAGTGTGTGTACTGGAGGTACTTACACACAAATTTAGAACCTGTTCTATGCACGTTTTTATAAATGAGACCCCGGGCACATATACATCCGACTACTGAGCACCAAGGTGGTTAGTCAAGTTATCCCCTTGTACAAAACAGCATTTCAGTTTCTAACATCCACACTAAGTCCATTAGTTTCTTGACTGATTAAATATTAGGATAAAAATAACAGAATTTTAAGTGGCAAAACTCTTCAGTCTGTATTGTGATCAAAGTATTTCACCATTGTGCTGCTGTGCAGGAGTCCGTTCAATATCACTCATTTGGTGTAGTGATCCTTTCTCCCACTGTGGAACAGAAGTAGCTTCTTCAATTTCTCTTGAATCCCATAGGAAAAAATCACCACTGTCCACTGCACAACTGCCACACTTCCCGATAGTTAACACCCAGTGTCTGAATTTTTCTGAAAAGCAGAAATAGATCAGAGGGTTGAAGCAGGAGTGAAGGAAACCTAGAACAGCTGTGCTTCTCACTGCAGTCCACCTGTGATCTTCACAATCTCCCTTGGATTTGCTGGATGAAAAATGGAACGTGTCCCCTAGCAGAGCAATGCTGTAGGGTGTCCAGCTGATGAAAAAGGCCAACACGAGGGCAAGAATGACTCGCACGGCTCTCTGCTTCTGCACACGCCGATCAGATCTGAACTGCAGCAGGACACATGCATAAGAGTAGAGCAGCACTATGGCAGGAAGCAAAAAGCCTAATATAAGGTAGAGCAAACGTGAAGCCAGACGTGATGCTTCAGATGAGTACTCATACACACACTCAATATAATCCTCTTGCTCAGGGCCACTTGCAGCCTTCAGGTACATCCAGTCAGGGATGGAGAGAAGAAGACAGAAGAACCAAACAGCCAGGCAGATGAGCTGCACCTGCCAGGGCCTTGTCCGTGAGGACATCTGCACTGCGTGAACTACAGACAAGTATAGATCCAGGCTGATGCAGACCAGCAGGAAGATACCGCAACAGAAGTTGATCTATGAAGGAGGGTAGAGAAAAGGTTCAATCTAAATGCTCACATTTACAGCAAACCAGTTATTTCCACTGGAATATGCACCTTGACATGGCTATCAATATATGATACGATCTGCTTAAATCTTATATTCAGACAAGAGGCCCATTTTAAGACATACTGCAGTAGTGGTGCAAATATCTGATTTGGGTTTATAACTGACTGGAAAAAGGTCTGCTCTTAGCCTTACGTAGTATGCCAAAAAGAAAACAAAGGTGTTTTCTCTGGTGTTTGCCAGATATATTTCTTCTTAAAAAGCAAGCCACACTGTTTCATGTAAAATGTGGAGAAAATCGTATAACCCGGGTTGAGCAAAGAAAACACGACAGTAACCAGATTTACTGATTAGATAGACATGTTCATGATTTTTGTCCAGTAATAATTTTAAAGAAATAGAAAATAAAAATGTATATATTTTCAACAAATAACACTATAATATGTATAAATTCTCTAGTAACTTACACTTTGTCTACTATCATTTCTTAGCAGAATTAAATTCATTATTGCTCATAAGTGAGAACAGTACAAGACTTCACAAGCCCAGGCAAGATAAATAAACAACTATGTATTTCCTTATTATGGGAACACAGCTTAAAATAAGAAACACACCCAGACACAAGCAGCTGGTCATGTCTGAACAGAAACTTAAGCAGGTGTCACATTGCTTTCTTGATATACATACAGTTTGCCTTTTGAAGAGTATGGACTTTTTTTGTCAGTTGTGTAACACCATATCTTTACTTTTTCTTTTCCTTTCTTTTTTCTACATGCTATTTCTTCATATTTAACCACCCATGGGTTGGTATTAAATTCCAAAATATTTTGTCTTATCACCATCTTCCGTGATGAAATTTAAGTGTTTTTTTAATCGACAACAATTTGTCAGTGGTTTTTGTTGACAAGATGAACATTGCTTATAAATGCTCACAAGCCTCTCAGCTTAGATTAAAATATAACTTACTTCCTAAGTAGTACTCTTACACCAAAGAGCATATGGCATTCTGATACATTTTGATAGTTTCCATCCGGATGTTTCTTTTTAAAAATCACTCCTAATATAAGAATAGCAATACTGTAACATTTTATCATACAGAATGTGAAATATAAAATGGCATAGGTTATAAAATGTATATGCCCTTTCTACTATCTCACTCTGCCCACTGGTCCTCTTCTCACACACACACACACACACACACACACACACACACACACACACACACACTTACTTATTTCAAATTTAGTCTCAATTCTTGATATCCATATTTGCAAATCTGCAAATACTCACTTTAGAAATATTCTGTTGATCAGTAGATGACCAGTATTGTTTATCATTATCTTGGTATTACTTGGACTGAAAAGAAAACCAGTGATATTGCCCATCGCTAAAAATGTATACATCGTCACGTTGTATTAGCTAGCTAAATTTAACTACCAAAATGACTTCTAGCCTTTGGCAAACACAAACATGGGTCAAAAATTTCCACTGGGTTAAGAAATGTGAAAGTAGTACTGTAGCATTTTCCTGTTCAATGTATTAATAGTGATAGTATTCTGAAGCATCCTCTATATCAATATCAAGCCCACTGAATATCATACATATGAAATAACCAGCTATTAGCACGTGTCAAAAAAAAAAAGTGTGCATCCCTCTGAACCAAAATGACACTTCAGTTTCAGCTCCTGTAAACTTGATTACTTCCCTACCGGCTATTAGCACGTGTCAAAAAAAAAAAAAAGTGTGCATTGCTCTGAACCACAATAACACTTTGATTTCAACTCCTGTAAACTGGATGACTTCCCTACCTTAAAAAGCGCTCCAGCTAGCTTGCAGAATCCAGTCCCGAAGCTCCACCCTTTCACAGCATCCGCTGCCCATAGTGGCATGGTGAGAAGAAGCAGCATGTCGGCCATGCTCAGGTGAAGCACGAAGGCATCTGTCACACGCCAGCTACGCCTCTTCTGCCACAGCACAACCAGCACCAGGATGTTACCCATCAGCCCCAGCACAAGTGCCACAGAGTACAGAATGGAGACGAATATAGCCACAAAGGACGTCGTCCTGGTGCAGTCCTCTTTAAATTCATAGTCGCCGTAGTCGAAGGTGGTGTTGTATTCAAATATCCCATGCAGGTCAAGCTGCATATTTGACAATAAAAAGGACAAAAATATTTATTCAGACAAGTGCACTGATTGAAATGTGTATGTGATTTGATGGGAGGGTATTGGTGAGAGAGCATTTACATGGTGAGAGAGCAGTCACATGGTTGGGTTTCCCAATCTGAGTCAACAGTGTAAGACAGTTTCCTCTCTACAGGGTGTAGCAGCTGACCACATTTGAAACAAATATGATACACACACCCAATGTGTGCTCACACGTATTTTTGTAAACTACATGCAACTTCAGCATGCTTATACTGTCAGATTAAAAAAAAATAAACTCTCAAACACAGGAATGCTTGTCATGCTTTTTAAATTACAGCTGAGAAGTGTCCACGTGTCAGAAGATCACTCTCAGTTGCTGGTTCACTAATTCACCTCCCAGGAACGCACATCTAAAATACTTTCTGAGGAGACTTAAGAATGTCAGTCTATTCCAACAGTGACTGTTGATCTTTAATTGTTGAATACACAAGCATATTCAACGGCAATTCCACCCTGAAGCACATTAAATATGTTTATAGTGTTGGTTCATGGGGGCTTGCTAGCGCAGTTACAATGCCCTTGTACAGCAGAGAGAAATGTCAGATCTCAAATATGATCCGTCCTCATTCACTATATTTCTTCGACATCCAATGGCATATTATTGAGAACTCCAGTGTAGAAGCAGTGATGAAATGTTTGGACTGACTTTCAGAATGCAGTGTCGCTATACAGTAGAGATACGGCAGGACTCGGCTCAGCTTACTGAATTACAAGATGACAAACACAACAGCATTATTAACATAAAGTGGAACTCTGGAACTTCATGTGTTTGAGCAGAGTGTACAGATGAGGAGGTGAGAGAGCTGGACAGATGGGAGAACTCTCTTTAAGTAGAGATGATTAACTTTCACTGGCACCATCAGCAGGTAGTCAGATGACATTGCAGATAATGTAGGAAATCATTAACAAAAGTGTAAACAAGACATTTAAACGAAAGTGAAATTAAGAAGTTTAAAAAAAAAAAACCTGAAAAACTCAGAATGAACAACTATTGGACACAATTGAAGATTATTAATTAAATATGATATCGATTACCTTGCTGAAAAAAAAAAAAGAAACCATCACAGAAATTGGAATGGGTTCCATTACAAACCATCAGCTAATCATTAAAACCATTACCATTACTGGTCCTTAATGGTATCCACTAGACATAACATGCCACCAATAGAAGGCAACATTTATTAGTAGAGACCCACAGGGACCATTACAGTTTCCATTAAAACCAATACAACTCCCATTATAACCATTAAAACCATTACAAATTCTGTTAGGGTTTCTATTGCTTTTTTCAGCAGGGGAATTAGCATGCACGTCGTTCAGGGTGGATTTTTTCCCCTTTAAATCCTTGCAACACAGCAGTGCCCAACTCAAATGCAACATTATTATTATTGTTGTTATTTTACATGTTTACAAAATGTTTTCCTACTATACAATTACTGACTCAGTAAGAAGCTTCCTGATGTCAGCTGTTTGCCTTATTACTTGCTTGCATTCACATGAGGAAGTGGTAGCCCAGTGGTTAAGGCGCTGGGTTTCTACTCAGAAGGTCGTGAGTTCAAATCGCCACGCTATCAGTTCTGGGGCCCCTGAATAAGGCCCTTACTCCACAGGTGTATAAATGATATTACTGTATGTCGATAAGGGTGTCTGCTAAATGTTATGACATATGGTTTGTGGCACTAAAGTGTTAGTAGTAGTAGATATAACTAGAGCTGTGCTGCTGTATCACTGTTTCTCATTATTCTTTTTATTGTTTTATTATTCTTCTGAATTATTCTCTACGCCTTTCGTTGTGCAATTAAAATGTCGCCTTGTAGTTTCAGTTCTGGAGAAAAACAAGACCTCTCTGTGTGTGTGTGTGTGTGTGTGTGTGTGTGTGTGTGTGTGTGTGTGTGCGTGCGTGCGTGTGTCCGATCGAGACTCTGAAGAAACAGGAATAGCTGCAGTTTGAACAAGTGAATGTGTGGAAAAAGAGGAAGCGACTCACCCCACCAGCCATGCTTCAATTTCCCTTTCTCAGTCTTCTGCTCCTACAGTCACTCAGCTACTCTTTCGCTTCAAGTATCTACCAAGGAAACGAGATCATTTACCTTCCAGCGCGTTGTCTGTTGTGCACAGCGCATGTGCGAAATCATGACGTTTCCTCTTGTTGCTGCGTTGAGCGCCGTGTGTTTTGTTTATAGCGTGCTTGTAAGGTCACCAGTACGTTGCTTGCTAAATAGGTTGTAGTTGAATACGTGCCTTGAAGTATAGCATGTTTTATTGTCAGAGGTTTTATTGCTCAGTTGTTTATTGCCATTTCTTGCTTTCGCTCTGTTTTCAGGGTTTTTGTGTGGCCTAGCTAGAGTTAATGCGTCAAGTTTAGTTAACTAACATATCTCAGTTAGCACTGCAAACACCTAGCTCTGTTGTTTGGGCAGTGTAGGTCATTTAGTAGCGAACTAGTGAAAATACTCCTATTTTTTAAAATTATTTTCTAACTTAATACAGCAATTTTCATTACAAATTATATTAATGACAACAACTTGAGTGAAAGTTAGAATCTTTTAAATATTTTTATATTGAATTTCCGAGTTTCCTAGTATTTGGTTTGTCCCCTTTTTGGCTTTAATGACAGTGCACTGCTGGCCTGGACTCCACAAGTTTGTGCAAAACCTTACGATCCATTTTTAGATCAAATCCATCAGAGTGGCGTCTGAACACATGCTTCACTGGAAGAGATCAGGCATGAGGAAAATCTGACCCTTTGTACAGAGCAGTTAACATGCTCAATATCACTAATTTGCTTACATTTAAATAGGGACCTAGAAATAGTGCAGAACCTCTGGACCAAACCGTATGGAGAGAAAAAAAAAACATACATACGAAATGAAATGAAACACACACCATAAATTTCTCATTTTCCATGTTTATATGTTTTGGTAATTAAATCTTTTTTTTTTCTTTTTTGATGTTCCCCAGTATGAGAGTTTGAGCAGTGTTATTTAAGTTGAGCAAAAACACAAGATTAATAAACATTTGTCTTTCTCATTTAAACAGAAAATAACTTTAATAAAAGCACAAGTTCACTAAAGCCAGTGAGACTATAGTTTCATTTTTTAAATAAGTTTAAAAGGTTTTTTAAAAGTTAAAGTGCTAAACAAGAGAATATTTGTCTTTTCTGGTCAGTACAAAAAAAATTACACAAAACTAAACAGCCAGACAAAAGCTATGCAGTTGTGTAACTGTAGGCACACTAAACAAGTATTGCAGACTACATCTACACTTCAGACAATTTTGCTGAATTTTACAGTGTGTGATAAGAGCCGAGTTTTCAAAAGCATCGCAGCACACAGATCATCATCAAACAGTAGAGCGAGCATCACATTGAACACACTCTCTCCCAGTTATGATGATCTTAACTTTGAAAATCATCCAAGTTTATTACATTATGCATTATATTAGCTTAATTACTGCAACCATCAGGAGTAAAACTGGAAGTGCTACTGGATCTGGATATAATTGAACATGTTTTCCCATATGACACATTTTCCATTTTTGCCCTACCAATTTCATTATACCTTTTCTCATTATTATAGTCCTCTTCTAATTTACAGCAATATAAGTCTGGGAAAGAAACAACTTGAGATGTGGCACATTGCATTTATTTACACACCTTACATGTAAAGTTTGTTAGTGTATACATTATCGCTCAAGGGTATATTGAGCCTCAGTCATGGTGTAAAGAGCAACAGGTGATTTTTTCTAGAGACTGAACACTGTAGGTGCACCGATTAAGGTTCTGTGCTTATGTGCTTGAGTCAAATCCCAGGACTGTAATTGTAAAATGGCTTCTTCAAAGGAACTTCTTAAGTGAAACTCCACCAACCTGCAGCCAGAACCAAATTCAGCAAATGAAAAAACATCTAAATTTCCCAATAGTGGATGTCTGAACATTTTCCCCAAATAACAGTAAGTCATGAAATCATCCACATAATAATAATAATAATAATAATAATAATAAAAACCCTCAAAGACAGAGTTTCTTGGACATGCAGACTTGTTTTACTTTACATAATGTTACAGTTGACATTTCTACCAGTATTGATAAATACAGTAGGGTTAATTACAGATACAGGAAAAAAATGACATGTTGATTTAAGTCCTAGGTATGTACACTGTAAATGTGTTCATTTGCGAAGTGTGTTGGGCCTGGTTAACTTGCCTTTAACTGAAATAAAATCAAGCTGCTTTAACTTCCTTTAGAGGCAGCAGAAACAAGCACTTTTTCTACAGAAAACCAGAAAGAGCCTAAAGTGTCTGCAGAGATAATGATTTGTAGTGGTGTAAGACACTTTTGTCATTTATATTAATGGCTTGGTGAAGTCAGTCATAAAAGTGGTATGAATAAAAGATAATGGACGATTACCTGCTCATTACAACTGTTTCTGTTTTAATAAAACATCTTCCTTCCTCTCCAGCTTTGTGCTACATTCAAGGTTGAAATGTAGTACATCTTCCTTTGCCCTATTCCTCTAAACAAAATGTGCCACGTCTACTTTTGCATAATAAGTGTTTTGCATAGTTAATGACATTTTTCGCCTCTTTTGACTATATAACCCTACAGCAAAGTGACAGTGTAGGAAAGAGAACATGGGGGTGTAGGAACACA
>CM074945.1:21407105-21431841 GCA_037577455.1 Pangasius macronema
CTCACCTCAGTCGTGGTATTGAGGGTATAAGAGAGCGCTGGTCATTCACTCCCCCCACCTACAATCCCTGCCGGACCCGAGACTCGAACCCACAACATTCGGGTTACAAGTCCAACTCTCTAACCATTAGGCCATGGCGGATCTTTTTGATAATGTGTAGACTGAAAAATTTGGTATGGGGCTGTTGGGTTATCATGCAATGAATATTTGTACCAGGTGTTACCAGAATATACCAGAATATTTGTGCTGGGTAGCATTTATTTGGTGCTCGAGTACAGCAGTGTTGTGCAGTGCAGGGGTTTCTAAAAACCTTAGTGTCACTGCTGGGTTAGGAAACAGTACGTACAGTCAGGTCCATAAGTATTTGGACAGAGACGTTATTTTAAACTTTCAGCTTTAATTCAAAGGGTTTTACAAAACATTAACCATTTAGGAATTGCAGCCAGTTTGCATTTCCTAATTTGCATAGTCTCCCCATTTTCACAGGGTCAAAAGTAATTGGACAATTGACTAATGAGCAGTTTCATGGATACGTGTGGCCTGTTTCCACCTTATTTTATGACAGATTAAATTCTGGATTAAAAGGTCTGGAGTTGATTCCAAGTATTGAATTTGCATTTGGTGGCTGGTAATGGGAAATTTCAATATACGGAAGGAGTGAAGGAGGCCATCAAAACAAAACAGACCTACCAGAGCGATAGCAAAAAATTTAGTAGTGGCCAAATCAACAAGAAAGAAAGCACTGGAGAGCTCAGCAACACCAAAAGGCCTGGAAGACCATGGAAGACAACTAAAGTGGATGATTGCAGAATTGTTTCCTTGTTGAAGAAAAACCCCTTCACAAGGCCAAGTCAAGAACATTCTTGACATGTCATTGGCAAGTCAAGAATGTAACAAGTCTACAATAAAGAGATGCTTTCATGAATGTAAATACAGATGGTTTACCTCAAGATGTAACCCACTGGTAACACTGAAGGACAAAATTAATTTGCACCAGAATGATGGGCAGAGAAGAGCTTGAAGATAGCCAAATCCAAAGCATACCGCATCATCTGTCAAACATGGTGGAGGCAGTGTTATGACATGGGCATGTATGGCTGCCAATGCAACTGGGTCACTGGTCTTTATTGATGTGACTGCTGAAGGAGCAAAATGAATTCTGGAGCATATAGAGCTATAATGTCTGCTCAGATTCAGTCAAATGCTGCAAAACCTTTAGGACAGTGCTTCACAGTATAGGTGGATAATGACCGAAAACATATCGCAAAAGCAACCCAAGAGCTTCTTAAGGCAAAGAAATTAAATGTTCTTAAATGTCTGATGACCTCAACCCAATAGAGCATGCTTTTCACTTACTGAAGACAAAACTGAAGGCAGAAAGACTCACAAACAAGCAGCAACTGAAGGCGGCTGCAGTAAAGGCCTGGCAGAGCATCTCAAGAGGGGAGACTTAGCATATGGTGATGTCCATCGGTTCCAGATTTCAGGCAGTCATTGACTGCAAAGGATTTGCATCCAACTATTAAAAATAATCCTAATATTTATGATTGTTAGTTTGCCCAATTATTTTTGAGCCTGTGAAAATGGAGGGACTCTGTAAAAAATGGCTGCAATTCCTAAACACTTCAATCACATCTCGATTGCTTCATCTCAAATCCACTGTGGTGGTATACAGAGGCAACGAAAATTGTGCCACCTTCCAAATACTTATGGACCTGACTGTATATATACCTATATATTTACCACCCAAAAATATTTATCCAACAGTACTCCTGTGGTCTCTGAGCACTGAGTAAGTTATCAGTGTGTGCTGAGTGTATGCATACTATAACAGATTGCAAAACCATTCGACATTTCCTGTGCAGTTATCAAATTGTCTAACTCAAATGTATAACTCAACAATTATTTTTTTTTGAGAACACGTAGTGCCTTTTTTCACAGAAAAGAGAGAGGTCCTGGCTTTAAGAGCTGGAGTTTAAGGATAGAGAATCTGTGTAGGTAGTCGGAGCTGAAACCTTGCTATGCACTTTAATTTTAAGGAGGTACTTTACTTGGGTAGTGGCAGGAAGCCAGACTGCTTGTTGAAGTGTGTGTGTAGTGTGTGTGTAGCGTGTGTGTGTGTGTGTGTGTGTATGTGTGTGTGTGTGTGTGTGTGTGTGTGTGTGTGTGTGTGTGCAGAGGGATCAGTCTGACAACTCTGATGGCTTATTCAGGGGTTGAACGATCATGCCAATGAAAATACAATTGCATTAATCTAAGTATGAGGTTAGGAAAGGTGACTCAAGAGTCTGTGTCTCTAAGTTTAAACTAAGGATTGCCAGGCAGTGGTGTGGAGTTCCAACAAAGCATCGTTTTATTAAGCAATCCAAATATGGGGCTCAAACCAGAGGGTGGAATCAAAAGGATTAGCCAAAGGTGTAAATGGAAAATTTGGACATTCCAAACACTGTGGGATCAACAAGCATAAACCTGCATGAAAAAGTGCTCCAGTGAAGTGAACCAACAGCAGACCAGGTGCAGTAATGCAGAAGTGAAGGAAACGGACATAAAAATCAAACTGTTGTATTCAGCAGGATTTGGTTAAAATAAAAGCAAAACAATGTACATGTAAACTGAAGCAGTGATATGCATTTAATACATAGTATTAAATATAAAGTCAGGTATTTTGCTTAGTTAACCCTTTAGAGAATTTTACTCCATCTTGTCATTAGGCTATAAAAAATGTGCAAACTGTTTTCTGTTCAACATCATGTGTAAGTTTAACATAAGTTTAAAAATAATAAGTTTGACATCATTTTATAACCGTAAGTCAGCTATGATATGACTGAGGACTACATAAGTGTACTATGAGTGTAATTCACTAATGGTTTTCAACCCAGCTTCGTTCTGCCTGTCCACTTGAACATAGAAATATATCATATTTTTGATGTTGCGTCTGCACATTCAGACGAGTGTTGAAATATGGGCAGGTTTTAGGGCTCGGTTTATGATGATTAACCTTCCACCTTTGTTGCAATGCTTGTTGATTGTTTGAGATGGAATGGTTAAATAGCGAACCTTGATTTGCTGTTACCGTGATGTGAAAGAACAATAGCGTTGGTGCCATTTGAGAGGATGTGGATCCCATAAGAATAGTGAGTAATACGGGAGGATGAACATAGAAACCATCACGATAGTCCAGTTGGCGATGGCTGCTTAAAGCAGCTTATCAGATATGTGGAGATGGATAGGCTAAAGAACATCCAGCTGCTAGGCCAGTCTGTTGTTAATGACTCGACTCAGCACAAAATACACACGGAAACAGAAATGTCCTGAGAGACTTGACAGAAAAAAGGAAAGAATAGTTGCTTTTAATTTTAATGAGCTGACTGTTTGCATCTTATGGTTCAGTTTAACGAAAAAGACCATACACCAGCAACCAGTTTAAAACTCTTGTAGTGTTTGTAAGGATACTCTGTAGGACCAAATATTCAGAAAACCAANCACAGCCGGTTAGTGTTTAGTGAGCTCTTCTAATTCCTCCCATTTTAAAATGTATTTATTAATAATTTATTTTTTAATAGCAGTAATCATTATTATTTGATCATACCTCTCTTGTTTTTTATTGCATGAATGTGTATTCTCTTGACAGGTGTGGAGAAAGCTGTTCTCCCCACTCCATTCCCTGAATTTTGGGATTGGTGGTGATGCAACACAGCATGTCCTATGGAGACTCAGTAATGGAGAACTGGACCACATCTGCCCCAAGGTACAGTTTTCCAGCTGCCATATTGCTGAGGTTGCTTATTGTAGCCAGACATTTTGACCGAGTCATAGTGAACGTCAGCAGAACGTCCAGTATGCAGTTTGTGCTATAGAAGTGGTTTGTGATGTACGGGTCTTTATGTATAATTCTGTATAAAATATAAACTTTTAGATCTGTATTGAAATTTATTTTGAATACATTTTACATTATTTTTATTATATAAAACACATCCATGTTATTTAACATTAATATACTATATATCATCTTTATATTCAATGTGCCTTAATGTACTAGATACAAATGGTTTCACAGAAATATGGTCTTTTCTCCTCTACATGTAGGTGGTAGTGTTGTGGGTGGGCACTAATAATCATGGCCACACCCCCGAGCAGATCTGTGGAGGCATCATGGCCATCATTAACGTGATCAACAAGCACCTTCCTCAAACTCACATTCTTGTACTGGTCAGTTCATTCTCTTGCTCATTATCTATTAATATAGCTACAGCACATTGTGACTCTTAACATAATCCAACTATACCTGAAGTTGTTTCATTGTAGTATATTATATAACAAGGTCCACTAAAGAGTGCTGTTTCTGAAGAACTAAATACCTTTAAGCTGTATTTTACAGTACTTACTGAGGTTTTTTTTTTTTTGGCTTGCTTTACAGTGGTAAATCATGTTCTAACACACTTTGTTATTCACTGGTGTAGTCCTCTGTGTAATTTATTATCTGTACCGCTTTCAGTATATAAAACTTTTCTGACTCATATTGCACCCACCCACCCACACATTCGCACACAATTCACACCTAGGAGCAATGTAGCGTAGCTAATAATACTGTTATTGGGAGGGGGGGAGGAAACTGGAGATGGACACGGGTAGACGAGACTCCACACACACAGTAACATGAGCTCAGGGTTGAGCTGGGGGCCATGCCAACATTAACCACTGCACCACAATGGCACCCTTAATGGGACGCCTAGCTGTCACAGTTAGTGGGGTACAAAGGTGATCACTAAGTTAATATTTTGTTATTTGAAATTTGGATGGATATATTTTTCTTCCTCTCGGTCTTCTCCGTTAGGGTGTTTTGCCGAGAGGGAAGAGTCTGAACCCACTGCGGGAGCGTAATGCGCGAGTGAACACCCTGGTGCAGGCTGAGTTGGCATCTCTCTCCTATGCCTCCTTTCTGGACGTGGATCCTGGATTTGTCCAATCAGATGGCTCCATCTCCCACCAGGACCTATATGACTATCTCCACCTCACAGCACAGGCCTATCAGAAAGTGTGCCAGCCGATATACACACACATTAAAGCTCTGCTAGAAACACACGCACCCTGAGTGCACGAAAGCAACTAAGTCTTCATACACTATTGTAGACATGTATCCTAAACACAGAAATTATCTACAGCAACAAAAAAAAACAACATTTACCTTAATACTGTTACGGACCAACATGTCACAATTTACACTAGATATAGTACACTATTAACACCTATACATACTATACATACACTGTTCTAAGCAGACCACTCCATGCCATTTCATTTTATTGATTTGTCAGTTAATTACACAACTGATCTGATCATTGTATTCACTAGAGTGATACTTAAACTAGCATGACAAAAAACTGCCACTGGTATTTTTGTTGACCCCCCAAGCAAAACGATTTTTCAGGAAACAGTGTTAGCTTAAGTATATGGAAAGTTCATGGAAACTGCACAGTTAACAAGAAGTTTTAAGTAAAAGCCCAATGAATAAACACAGCTTTTCAGTTTAGGAGCTCACATACCAGTGGTTAGAAATTACATGACCTTGGTGAAGTGTTGGCAAGGCAGAGGTTTTAAGTACACACAAATTGAATTAGAACTTTTTTTTTTTCTGAAAGCACTTATGATTTCTTTATGTTTTTGTACAATGTTTATGTTGGTATGTCTTAAATGCATAGAAAGCATTAGTTAGTATCTGTCTCCTGGCTGTATGTCTATGTTGGAACCTGTAAATATTGTCTTTTCTTTACTGCAAAGTTTGCTATAGTAAAACAGAAAATTGGCATGCACACGTAACCCCTTGGCACCTGACAGTACAGTTCTCCAAACCCCTGTCTATGAGAAGAACTACATTACCTCTGTTTAGTGTTTTCTTGCTCCAGTAGACCTGTTACAACTATACAAAAGTCACATTCAGTTGACAAGATAGATCAAATGCATAAGAGCAATGAAAATGTTAAACACTATGCTGTGACCTGTAAATAACTCACTTAGGAGTGATACTTATTGTGATCCTGCTTTTTTTCTACACCCTGTCCTGTGCTGTTCATACAGAGGCCTTTGGTCACTTTTCAAGCCTGTTGGTCTGTGAAAAAAAACAACTCTCAAGAGCTTCCATCAGTAATTCTGAGGGCCAAATCTGTGACTTAAAACTGCAATATGTAAATGTCTTCTGTCTTAAAATGCTGGATTAAAATCATGGACTCAGCCAACTGGGTGTATTAATTAAGGGGTATACACAATGCAGGAGGCGCTAGCCTGTTCTGTCCCAGTGAAAGTAACAAGCATAACAATATAGCAATACTCAGTAATATCTGAAATTTGAGAGATACATACCTATTATAAAAGTGCAGTGTTCTTAACACTTACACTTTAACTGCATTACAAGGACAAAAGTGACAGATGTTTGGAAAATGCATTCAAAACATTTTAGCTGAGAAATATATATGAAATGGAAATATACACTGACTGAGCACTTTATTAGGAACACCTGTACACTTACTCATTCATGCAATTATCTAATCAGCCAAACATATGGCAGCAGTGCAAAGCATAACATCATGCAGCTTCAGGTAACACAACCATCAGAATGGGGAAAATGTGATCTCAGTGATTTTGACTGTGGTATGATTGTTGGTGCCAGAATGACTGGTTTGAATATTTCTGTAACTCCTGGGATTTTCACGCACGACATTCTCTAGAGTTTACTCAGAGTGGTGCACTAAACAAAAAAAATCCAGTGAGCGGCAGAGGTCAAGGAAGAATGGCCAGACTGGTTCAAGCTGACAGAAAGGCTACAGTTAAACAGATAAAGACTGTACAATTGTGGTGAGCAGTAAAGCATCTCAGAATGCACAACATGTTGAACCTTGAGGTGGATGGAATACAATAGCCGAAGACCCAGTTGGGTTCCACTTCTGTCAGCCAAGAACAGAAAGCTGAGACTGCAGTGGGCACAGGCTCACCAAAACCAGACAGAAAAACATAACCTGGTCTGAAGAATATATAGTGTAACAACAGCCTTTGTAGTAGTTTCTGCCTGATCTCACCTCCTGGAAATTGAAGCCTAATTCATATTTGGTTGTATGACTGATGTCTGAAGGTAATAACACCAGAACAATTGTGTCAGTGCAGCATGTGCAAGTTGTTATGGCAAACTTTTCAGGAAAACTATGGATTACAATTGTAGATGGACCTTACTGAAGCCTACACATCTACAGTCTCTGTTATTGCCAGGGCCAAAGGCACAATAGGATATCTTTATAATAAAAACAAATCCAGGAAATNAATGGAAGACAAATGATGTGCCTGAACAGCTTGAAATTCTAGCATATCTGTACATCTCAACATGTCAAACAGCCAGTAAATGACTTGGGTATGTAGGCGGTTACTCAGACCTCTGTAGCTTCAACTAAATAAACCTTTGCTAAATCCTGGCCATGTAGAGCTGCACAGAGGTGGTCTCATTTTCTTGTACATCATTGATCTATTAAAGAATTTTCATGGCCAGTGATGTTCAACTCTTTGTTTTTTCATTTTTGTGAGGTGAATCAAGATGTGATTCATCCAGAGATATCATGTTCTGTTTAACGCAGTTGATGTGAATCGTTTTCCAGGTTATGGAAGAGTGAACTACATCTAGAATGGTATAGTGTTTCCAACCCTTGGCACGATTGGAGGTTTTTGGAATGATAAAGGGCCTAAGACAAAACATGGCCACTTTCATGTCTAGCCAGCATAAAATTTAAAGAAGAAGAGGAAGAAAAAAAGGAAAAGAACTTGGAATTTTCCTGAAATTGTTATATGGACCTGTTGTACACATGTCAGCTTTGATTTGGCTTCTCTTACAGCAAGCACAGGCATGGTGTATGAAAGCAGACACCAAGAGCTTCTGCTTATAAATGCTGAACTGCCTCACTTCAACACAGTAATTTGCAGTTCTTAGCCAAAAGTACACGTAAAAGCTAGCAGTAGAAAGTGAACTTTTTTTTGAGAGAAGATGAAATTTGTGATGTTTCTTCTGGTCTTCACTGCCATGGTGGGCTTCAGTGC
Source organism: Pangasius macronema (assembly GCA_037577455.1). NCBI lineage: Eukaryota > Metazoa > Chordata > Actinopteri > Siluriformes > Pangasiidae > Pangasius > Pangasius macronema. The sequence continues at coordinate 21,415,179 of CM074945.1, forward strand.
TTTTTGCCAAGGTACTGTACTTGTTTCTTATAACTGACATTATATGAGAATTATGTGAGAATAACACACATATGGAACCTTATAATGAAACTTATGAAATGAAGGAGGTCATATCATATGAATTAGACAACATGTTTGCTTATCTGCTCACACTGTGCTTTTTGCTTGTTTGTCCTCACAGAGGTTATCGACTCCCAAGTATCAGTCACAAACTGTAAGTACTCTATCATTTCATTAATGGTCTGGTTGTGTTGAAATAAAAATTCTGACAATAACTAAAAGGTGAAAGAGAAACTTCTTTTTATTTTAATTCTATCCTTTATAATAGACATATTAGATATTAGCGAGTAACAGTAGCACAGTCTTTTTGCTTGGTAGTGCCTTTTCTGCTTTAATGGAATACTGAACAACTGAACAAACAGGAACTAAAAATAGTATTTCTGATTTATTTAAACTTGATATGTATGATCTGATTTACAATTAGCATGATTTCAAATCAGTCGTAGCAGGAAATAGGGGGTTTACTGGAGTCTTTTGCTCTGTACACAATGCAGTGGCAGCCATTTCAGGAGATGCAGTGAAACCTGCTGATGTTATCAGTCACAACAGATCCACCATGCAGCGGAGTGCATACTGTGCCTGCGCAGGTGAGTAGTGTTACAGTTTCAAAGCAAAAAAAGAAAGAAAGAAAGAAAGAAAGAAAGAAGTGGGACCTATATAGTTCCTGTGAAAACCTGACTCTGAGAAAAAAATAATCTTTTGTATAATAAAGTCTTGTTCATAATACAAAATCCATTCTGTGACATTTTGGAATGGTGCCCCAAGTGTCTTATTTATTTATTTATTTTCTTTTTGAAGAGCTAGTTAAACATTCATAATATGTTAGCATTGTATGAATTCAATAATTACAGTATATTATTATATTTTGATGAGCTTACATTAATTACTTCTATGGCAGGATAAACTGAGGTGGAACTATTTGAAATTGTTTTCCAGTATGTTTTTACAGCAATTTTATATTATTTTTCTACATTACATACTCAAAAACACATTTGAAAAAAAAAAAAAAAAAAAAAAAAAAAAAAATATATATAAAAATATATATTTATATGAAATTGGTTAGGTGGCCAGGTGTAAGAAAAAAGCGAAAATTGGGGCNAAAAACTCTGTGTGGGTTGTAATATAGTTAGACAAGCACACAGACACAACAAAAAAAAATAAAAAAATATGTCTATATATATATATATATATATATATATATATATATATATATATATATATATATATATTGGAACTGTGATCAGTGGCCAAGTGTAAGACATAAGCTAACATATGCTCACACTACACTTTTCCTATTGATATTAGTTTAGCTGGACCCTTGCCTTAAAAGCATTTTTTGTGGTTTACAGTTATGGTTGCATTTCCCCATGTAGTAATTCTGCACAAACTGAGCTCATTATTCTCTTGTGTCTTTAGGAAAAAGTAAATCACAGAGAAGGTGTCCATGCAAAATGTCTTTTTCGAGAGACACTTTGGGTAAGTCTCTCTCTCACACACGCACAAACAGCTTTGTGATGGTAGTTCTGTTTTAAACTTTCCCAAACTTTTGCTCTTTGTTGCTGTTATCATTACTGATGTTCTTCATCTTTTCTCAGATGGACTCAGTCATGAGAAGAAGGTCCTGTGCTTAAAGAAAGGCATTCGTTCGTACAAAAAATGCAAGAATCTCAAGACTGTGAAAAACAAGGTGGAGAACATTAGCACCCCAATTTAATCATTTTTCCAACACACATTCTAGCGTCATTGCAAGGCTGGCATCAATATATTCAGCATTTTCTGCTCCATAGAGTATTACTTTTTATTAAGCTCTTCAAGTCTTTGATCTATTCCAAATCATAACATTTAAAAAAAGAAGATGCTGACAATACCATTTCATAAATCATTTATTTCATGTACAATATTCTGCAGAAGTACAAATACACAGATTGTATGTAGAATATAGATACAATTTTCACTATGTGCCTTCTGATTATATCTTTGCTAGAAAAATATGCGTTAGCTGTACTTTATCATAATGTAATCCAGTCTCATTAAAAAGTATAAATCACTATCATTCAGTCTATGATGTACAAGCTCATTTAACTAATAAAACAAAAGTAGTGAATGAAAGTGTGCATGATTCATGTTTGTTAAAAAGTATCAATAAATAAAGTATTAGTACAAGGAGTATATCATGAGGATTTTTAAAGGGTTGAAGAAGAACATGGCAGTGATTTCATTATTTGTCTATCAAGTGCACGATTAAAAGTACAGGAAGTATAGCTAATATAATTTGTGCAAGGATAGCCGAGCTCAAATGTCTAATAAACACAGTACCCTGCTGAAAAAAGAGAATGTGTGTAAGCATTGATCATTCTGACAAAAACTTTTTTTTTTCCTGTCCTGGTAAAATTAATGTGCACTAGAGGTACTAGCAGGACATTTTGATGGTTGATTTGTTTTGCGAAATGCAGATACTTGAATATGCCGAGACTTGCCTTGTTGTCACCCAGATCTCTGCATGTCATTTTGGTATGTGGAGTCAATGAGACCTTTCTGGAAAACAGCTCAAGTCATCCAGTCGTCTGTTATTTATGTTTCTAACAAAACAACCATCATACCCCAGAGCTCACTGTAAATCCACAGAGAACAGGAAAACAGAACTGATTTAAATATCTGGCTTTAATTTGTCCCTTGGAGAGGGAGTGTGAGTAATAAAATTAAGATGCTAGACTTCAGGCAGAGGGAAAGCACAACACAGTCGAGATGCAAGCCAGTTAGCAGGTCTCGTTTAGCAGCTCAGAAGGGCTCCATCATCATTAATACAGGAAGAACAAGAGCACACAAAGCAGTCAGCAACACATTAGTCTGAAGAGGGGCCACTGCATTATGTTCTGTGAAGAAGAAACGTAAGTTTGGTGAAGTAATCTCTAGGCAATTTAAAATGAGCACATTTCACCATTGCACCAATACATTAGCATAGTAAAATATGATAGTAAAAATTTCATGTCTTTTAGTTTAATTTCCACTTTCTCTAAACTCTAATTAGCTATTTGACTTGTGGAAATGCTCTGCTCACCTGAAAAAACATAGGAAGTAGACAATGTGTCATTGGTTAGGGGGTTTTTGGCCACACAGGTGTAGTTACCCCAAGGAGACTTTTCGGGTAAAATTAACATGGCCTCCTCATTAATGACTGTGTTATTAAAGAGCCAGTGGTAAACACTTGGTGGCTGAGACTTCGCATTGCACGTTAAGACACTGACGATTTTGATGTCAGCTGTTATAGTCAGGTCCACTGGTCCATCTGTTTAACGCAAAAGACATGCAGTCAGGCAGGAATAGACATTGAATAAAGTGTGCCATAGGTTCAGGTGATTGAACAACCTTGCTTCACAGCATCAAATTCTGAAAAACATAGACCTTTCTGAACTGAAATAAGTTCTCTCACCCAGAAATTGAATTAAACCAAGTGTGGGTACCTCAAAACGTGAAAAGGGAGAAATTGCATTTAAAGATTCCAGTCCAACTGCACTGAAAGACAGCATGCCTACCTCTACATTCGTAACCTAACAACACTACTGGCAAATTAAAGAATTAATTATATGTTTACAATGGGAGATGACTTATAATTATCTACGGCAATTACCATGACTGTCAGCATCATCTACATCAGACTCTGTCTCATTACCTGAAAGAAAAGTCACTTGCGGCATTTAAACCTGAGTCTCTTGTATGTGATTACAGACTCAGTTGATTAGGTTTGTATCTGTTTTACTATGACATAATTTTACAAAAAAACAAAACAAAAAAAAATCTGATCAAATCATAAAAAAAAATCACACTCAGCTAAGATTTCTAGATCTTTATGCATTCTAACTGCATTAACCACTCTGTTTGTTTAACTGGCCCTGTACCCAATGCCTAATGAAAACATTCCATATAGTTTTGGTAAAATAGAGTATAGTTATTTTTTTTAAGTAGAAATTTCAAAGCATATTACTGGCAGATAAACTCAATTTTGGTCAAAACCTGATGAAAAAATGATTTTTCATCATTTTTGGCTGTTTGCCAGAATTCTGCCACATGTACAGTATATTCATTATCCAGATTCATAATGATGAACTCTTTTGAGTGTCCAGAAATGACTTTCTTCATACTACAACATGAAAGAACACATGACAATGGCAAAAGTCACTTACAATTAACTATCAGATGGTACGCCAGGCTAACATGTGGTCGAAAAATATATGTGGCAACACACTGATATAATCCATCATCAGTGATCTGCAGAGGGTGGAAATCTACAATGGTGTTATTCATATAAATGGATTTTGAGGCTGTTGTATTTAATGGCTGGTTGTCTTTTAGCCACTGGATGCTTTCAAATGCGCCAGTCACGTTACAGAAGAGCTGCATATCCTTGGAGGCCAGAGGCATGAGAGTACTGGGAGTCACCACCACTGAGGAAATGCCCACTGAAGACAAAACAACACAGTAGAGTTTTGATAGAAATGTCATTAGAAAGACAATAGAAATAATAATAATAACAAAAAATCTATTTGCACACAAAATGTAGTAGAGTAGTATCTGTTTCCTGTTGATGGGACATCTTATAACAGAATATCAAGGTAGACCAAATGAGGACCTACCAATGACAGTTAAGTTCCATGTAGCACTGCTGTTTATTCCTGTGATGTTATTGTGGGCTAGGCAAGTGTATTCTCCACTGCTGTTTAGTGAAAGAGAGTCAGCGTGATACACAGAGCCCTCCGCCACTTTAGAACCATGGAAGAACCAGCTGTATTGACTGGCAGGTTGAGAGGAAGCAGAGCAATTTAGTGTCACATTAGAACCTACTTCAGCTCTGACTGGGCCAGAAATCCTAGTGGACCATGGACCATCTAAATGATTAAGAAGAAAAAGAAATCACACTTAAGCAAATTTTTTTTCTTGAATACATATTTAACCTAAACTATATTATGGCATCTGCAAATCTGTTGTTAATTTTATGAATTTGTCACAGACCAAGAGAAATGAATTCAAATGATTTTAAGCTAGCACTACATTTAAACAATAATTCTAAGTACATTTAGTTCATTTGAGTTTTCTCAGTTTTATGTATCATTACAACAAGCCATCAAGCTCATACACTCACCATACACTTTATTAGGAACACCTGTACACCTGCTTATTCATGCAATTATCTAAACAGCCAATCATTGGCAGCAGATGTTCACATCAAACATCAGAATGGGGAAAAATATTCTACTATTGATCTAATGCAACTGGACATATGTTATAATTGAGAAGGTGTTTTTCCACTCATCCCCTCAGATGATGACCGAAAATGTGAATGAAATGTGAAATATGCTACTCACAATTAACTATTAGATAGTAGGCCATGCTGGTCACATTGCTCACAGCGTTGCTTGCTGCACACTGGTATTTTCCATCATCAGAGAGAGTGAGATGATTAAACGTGAGCGTCTTGTTTTGGTTAGAGAGAGAAAATCTGCTGTCAGGAAACAGGTACACGCCATCCTTTATCCAATGAACAGAGTCCACAGGGCCCGTGATGACACAGGTCAAGGAAAATGAATTGTTGAATATTGGCGGCTCACCAAAAGGCGCCAATGGAGTAGCCGATATTGGGTCTAAATAAAAAAGAAAGTGAAATTATAGGTGTAATTCTTCCTGCAAGGCTAACTCTACCCTCAGCTGGAAAATCAGCTAGAAAAAAGACTAATGTTTAACCTTTTTTTTTTTTATCTCACCAATGATGTTGATGGTTCTGGTGACTGGGACATATCTGAGCGTCACAGTGTTTTGAGCAATGCAGGCGTATGCTCCTGTCTGGTTCTGAGTGGCATTGGTAAGCTGGAAGGTTGGGCTGGTTATATTAAGAGAAATGCCATTGTAGTACCAATGGAATAATGCTCCAGGTTTGGATTCACAAGAACAGGACAAAGTGATGTTTGAGCCGGAAACGTGTTCCATCATGTTTGGCAGAACTGCCATTATCAGGTTGCTGGGACCATCTAAGGGGATACAATATTAGTTACATCATTTCAGCAGTGAATCCATTGAATGTAGAAAGAATAAGGTTCCTAATGTTAAGTCCATGTGTAGTGTTAAATAATGATTTTTCATAGACATCAACCGTACATTTTAGAATAATGCTATACTCACAGCTGACATTGAGGGAAATTGACCCGCTTGTTCCATTACTGATGCCATTCGCCACGGAACAGCTGAAAGGCCCACTGTCATATCTTGTTACATTGCTAATAATGAGACCACTTCCATTATTAATGAGCTGAACATTAGCTGCTTTGACCTCAGAGCTGCCATTATACCATGAGAACACTAATGGTGTGCCACGGGCAGTGCAGGTGAGCGTGACACTGTCATTAAACTCCACCAGATTTGTCTTACTTGCTGTCAGAGACACATTCGTGATTGGCTCTGAAGGTAAGAATATAAAAAAAAGACATTTTCAGTTTCAAACTACCAATTACAACCTATGTTGAACACTGATTATAATACACTGGACAGTAAAAGATGACCAAAAACATACTGTACATACATGTAGAGAATATCTCGGTATGACTGATCTATTCTTTCCTATGGTCATGAATTTGTTCAAAACATCTTAAGGTTTTAAAAAAAAAAAAAAAAAAATTACATATATTTACATGTTAAGGTCTCTGATATGTCTCTTAGTGGTAAATATATAAGGAATGGGCAAATAGAGCTCACCAAGTGTACACAGGAAGTGACTAAGAGTAATTAGATTTCCTATAAGCCCATACAAACAGATATAACGACAGAACCTAACCCTACTCCCACATTCAACAGGTTTGCTCCTACAAGTGTGCAATATAATCATATTACTATATATAGTATCATCATATGATTAATCAATGAGATAAATTAGATTTATTATACCAGGGGAATCATTAAATTATGCTAACTCCAGCCAGAGTTGAGCAACATTGTCTTGATGAAACAGGACAGGTAGTCTAACGAAGTAAACATTTTTTTTAAAGAGATTAACTTCAAAATGCTAAATGTTCTCTTGAAGTATGAGTTGCTTTTTTAAAATGTGATCTTTATTTATTAGCAAAATAGTTCCAATGAATTCCAGCATAATTAAACTTCTACATATTGATTTTGTGGCAGTTGAAATGTTCACACATTTTCCATGTAATTTATTATTATAATACTTTTGATAGATTGGCCTAGTCTACTTTTGATAGATAGCCCTACATTTTAAAACTGATTTCACTACCAGTTGTTTTAAAGTTTTCTTCATAGTCCTGTTAACTTTGAAACTGAGAGCTAAAATGTTTTTTTTTTCCTAGGACATGGCTGTTGTTTTGACTGATAAGTAAGGCAACACTTTTCTTCCTTTCCCCCTTTTCTATTAAACATTTCCAAGTATAATATACAGAAACTATTAGTGAAATGTTTTTGGTTGTGTGTGCTTGGAAACTCACCCTGAACAGACAGTTCAAGTTCTGCTTTTACAAATGGATTCACTCCATGCAGTACGTAGAGACCAGAATCGGTCACTTGTGCTGAATGCAGAGAGAATTGCCCTGTGGTTGCGTTTAAAAACATTCGCCCTTTGTAACTGTCACTGACTATAACATTATCTAGGTACCAGGACATCAGGATCTTCCCATCTAACAACAAACTGCCAGCAATGATGTTCATCTGAGGATTCAGAGTAAGAGTGACACTTCTTCCGACAGCCAGAGGATTCACAGATGGACTCAGACTCAGAGAGGAGACACCTGAAAGAGGACATTTTTAGGTATATTATTGGCTAGAACAGTAGCAAGGTTGCTTTAACAGGTTTGTAATGTTTTTCAGTAGATAGTTAAAATTACAGGATGTAAGAGTTTGGAATTTTGCACACTGGTTGAAAAATGCTATCACAAACTGCTTGCTGCAGAAGATTTTATAACATGGGATTGTAACCTGGCTTTTTCCTCTTATAGCATAATATAAGACTCTTTCACTCCCAGTTGCTTGGTTTACACTCTCACACTGTCATATTTTCTCTCTCTTTCTCCTGATTAGCTGAGGCTCCTAATCATCACTGTGCAGTTGGACTTCTTTCATGCCTGAAAATGGGCCAAGATGATACTTGGCTATCTGAGATGGTGTATGGCATATGCATACAAATTTCCCACCAAATCAATTATTATTATAATTATANTTATTATTATTATTATTATTATTATTATTATTATTTATTACACACTGTAGCTTTAAATTAATATTAAATGATAATGATTACACTTGCCAGGCATGACAGATGTACTGCAAAAACAGTTATCCCACCATCATATATACAATAGCTGTGCTATGTATCTATAACAAAAGATTTTTAGACTCTTTTTTAGACATAAAACGTGTCACCATTTAGTCTACAACATCTTTATTAAACAGTGATAGTGAAGTTCCCCCTCAAAAAAAAACTTAGGCTTTTTTTTTCTTTCACTTTTTTTCCCATGCAATTTGAGATAACTGCATTGACTTTATTTTAATACACTTGTTCAAATTCAATATTACTCCTTCATATGACAAATGTAGATTTTGGATGATCTATAATAGATAGTTTAGAATGCTTTGTAATTACAGATTTGTGTAGAAAACAAATCTGGGGTTTCATAGGCACTGTTCTGGCTTTATTTCAAAATACACACATATCCACATATATTTCAACACATGTACAGTAAATTTCAAAATGCAAAATACATCTTGTAAATACAAATGACAAATAACTTTTTAAAGTAAGCATCCATCATACTGGACATCAGGTCTTAAATTATGTCAGTTAATGTTAGCATATACCTATAGATACAGTGTTAGCATGTCCATTGACATTATGAAGTGTTCTTACAAATATTTAATGTTTTATGATATTACACTAGTTCAAATGAAGATGGTAGTATTTGCTATATACAGCATTAGTGGGCCTAGACCTTTGGTAGTTGGACTGAATCATTTATTTTTCTGCTCCAGCGATCCATGCCCCCTCTTTACTTAATATTTAGAATGAAATAAAAGAACGGTTAATAATGGTCTTTACATATGATAACCTGCTCTGCGTAAAGGACATCTAGGGTATAGATAAAACCAAACACTGCATATACCCAAAAATCTGTATTTATTTCAGATCATTTTCAGAGCCTCCTTCTACTTTTCAGTATGATTTGCTGCTTGCGGAACAGTAGGAAAAATACTTTCTGCACAGATTTCCCTGCTGTCGCCTCAGCTTCGAAAATCTAGCTATATCTTTCTGTAGGTGTGTGCAGGAAGTGATGAATTCTGGACTATTTCTGGATGAATTCAATACTTACTGAAATAATTAAAAATAATGACATTAACTGGTTAATTTAGAGTGAAATTATTTGTGTTTTCGATTAAGTTCAGTGAATTTTTTTTTTTCCGTGTAATGTTTCTAATCCCTGGCTTGGAATGAGGCTGAATGTCTTTTCAGGAACATAAGACTAAGAAATGACACAAATAGAACATTCAACATTAATAAAAGAGAAAGAATTATCCTATTACATTTAGTGCTTACTTTCTGTAATAAGCTAAATAAATAAATAAATAAATAAATAAATAAATAAATAAATAGTAAGCCCGAGCAACCTTCATAGACCTGATGAAGAACAGCCACTGATAAAACAGAGTAGGGAAAGAGCACCTTTATCAGAATTTAGGGACACATTCACAGTGATAAATTTAAATATTTACAGTATATTTTTAGTGAATCCATTTATTTCTGTAAAGCTGCTTTATGACAATGTCCATTGTTAAAAGCGCTATACAAATAAAACTGAATTGAATTGAGTTACAGTTTAATAAGGTCACCTATATACCACATTAGATTTGGAAAAAAAAAAGTTTAAAAGTTTATAAGGTGCACAAGATCATTATAAACATTAAAAACTCATGTTCTTCCATCCACATGCATATTAGAGTTTTACCTGCACAAAATTACTTAAAGCTACTAATAGGAAAAGAAACGACTTAAAGATTTAACGCGCTATAACACAAAAAATTTTACAATTCTGTTAAAGCGAACCAAAAAAAAATTTTTTTACATCAACATTTGTTTTTAGTCTTATTTGTTTAAGGGTTTAAGTATAAGAAAGATCAAATATGTGCCTTGAAAAGAGATTGGGTCTGAAAGGGTATGATAAAATAGCCCCTACATATAAGCAGCATACATTTTGAAATCATACATTATAGCTAGAATAGAACTAAGAGAATCAATGCTAGAAATACCTGTTATGTAGATTGTGATGATGAAGGTGAAGGAACAGAAACGTTTAGACTCCATTTTGGAACTCCGGCTTAAAAACGTTCCTTACTTGCTTCCGTACGGTTCATATGAAGGATGTGAATCTGTGGTGTTAAAAATGACTGCTACCTGTGTATATGCAGAAATACATCTGCAAATATTTGCATAGTTGTTACAAAGGAACTGTGCAATACCTGTGCAAGCACACACTCACACACAATCACACACACACACACACACACACACACACACACACACACACACACACACACACACACAGCTTTGGGTCTGCAAGGTGTGTTGTACTTGATCATTGGTCACCAATACTCTCTACCAATCACAATTCAGGCATTTGGGCTTGCACTGAATGACAAAATGACAAAAGACTCATAATGGTCATGAGGAGAAAACAGAACTGACACAATATCACAAGTGTGTATTTGCACAGGGTTTTGCTCTGTATCTGTTGGCCAGCTTTTGTTCTATCTATGTAATACCTAACCATGATAGACACTGAGTCTAGGTCTACGTAGGGGCTTTTGACTATTGAAACAGGGCAGAAATACACTCAGGCTTAGACGCCAGTCTATCAAAGGGCACTGCACACACCTACCAGCATGGCTTTTTGGGATCAAACCTCAATCTCACAGCTTTCTTCTTTTGTTTACATTTTTTTTTTCTTTTAAAAAATATTTTTTAAAAGAAAACTCTATGGTATTCCCCATTTCTTTAATCTAATTTATTTATCATCATTTATTAAATGAGTTATTCTTTTTATATTATAACGCTCATGTTTATAAAGGATGCCAAAATATTCAAGGGCAATATATCTTACGCTGAATAGTTTGGCATCCTCAGTGTGTTTTCACGTAAGTACAAACATTGACACTATTTGCACTTACTCAAAAACACACTGACAGAATGATTTGCAAAATGTAAATGTTTTGAAACTTTTCCTATATAACTAAAGAAAATTACACAATGACAGAATATCATTGAGAGTATTATATATACTGAGAGTATTCAATATCAGTTCAGTTCAGTTTTATTTGTATATCGCTTTTAACAATGGACACTGTCGCAAAGCAGCTTTACAAAAATATATCAATTCCTGATATATGTACATTTTAAATTGATAAATGTATCCCTAATGAGCAAGCCAGAGGTGATGGTGGCAAGGAAAAACTCCCTGAGATGACATGAGGAAGAAACCTTGAGAGGAACCAGACTCAAAAGGGAACCCATCCTCATCTAGGTGACACTGGATAGCGCGCTTATAGATCTCACTCAGCGAGTGATTTTCAGGTGACGAAAACTTCAAACAGAAGTAGGGCAGAGGAGTTTCTCCAAATCTATACTGTTGTGCTGTACAATCTAATCTTCTGTAAATTTGCAGAGTGCTTTATTTGACTCATTTTACACCAAGTTGAATGTGTCTGGGTTATCAAGATGTGAACAGTGAACATGAAGAATGTGAACAGTTTCCCCGAAAGAAATGATTAAGTTTTCATCCTTCCTTTATAACAGACTTGGTGTTTACTGGAATTTGCGGAAAGGTTTGCCAGTTTCTATATTACTAATCTTTGATTCAGATAAGATTTAGTCACTGACTCCTTTGTTGACAGAGCCCTGTAAAACAAGAATATTCACTTTACTTTTTAATCCTGTGGAAACTGTGGAAATTGTGATATGACAACAAAACTAAATCTAAATCTAAATTTTTAATGTCTGGAGATTGAATCCCAACAATCCCACTGCCGTCTGTTGCTGGGAGGCAAGGGAGCAACGTTGGCCTTGCTCTCTGTGTGGGAAGTATGGCATAACTCTTGCTCCCCTATCAATCACAGTGACACTAGCCAATCGCAGGTGCTTGCGAAATCATGTATGTGGAAGAGGGTAGATAGAGCTTTCCTCTGAGTGTGTTACACTGCCATCATGGCTTCATGTGTCTCAACGGAAGCACGTGTTAGTCTTCACCCTCCCTGTTCGGTAGCTCTCATATGGTAGGGGAGAGCTGGCTGGTGGGTTGGTACTGGCCAAACTAAATTGAGGAGAAAACCTTCAAATGGCATTGTATAGATACTATAAAAATTAAATGACCAACTGACTTTTTTTTCGGTAAACAGATACCTAAACAATTACATAAAGGGATAAATTCACATACTGTATTTGCAATATATTTTGAATCCGTTTATTTCTGTAAAGCTGCTTTGTGACAATGTCCATTGTTAAAAGTGCTATATAAATAAAATTGAATTGAATTGAACTAAATAAAGTTTCTGCATAATCACTTCAATATCCTGGTTTCAAATACTTCATACCTATGGCATGATTATTTGTATAATTTTCATGCTGACTCAGTATATCCACACTATATGATGTTTTGGCAATGTTACCAGAAAGATGGTTTAGAGCACATCTTCCCCATCCACAGTTCATTGATTAAATATCAGTAACCACTTTATCCTTGTCATTGCCACAGTAAATCCAGAGCCTATCTCAGGAAAGCATTGATACACCCTGAATGGGACACCTGTTCAGACAGTAAGCTTTAAGCTCAGGGGCAAACCTAAGACCGTGGAGCTGTGACGCAACATCACTATCCACTGGGTTACCATGTCACTCTTCTCAAAAAGTGTTGGATTTTCTTTCACTACAACTGTATCTTTAAGAGATACCAAAGTTTAAAAGTGGGCCATACAGCCAATCTGATGCTTACATGTTTTACATTGAGTGCAATTTGTCATCTTAAGCACATTTTTCAAACATATTTACAGTTGTAGTGTAAAATTATTCAAGAACTTCCTGTTCATGAGCTGAAACTCAAAATGAAATAACAACCTGTGTGGTTGTCATATGGTCTCACATATTTTATTACAACCAGACCCTTATCATCTAATCTAATATAATATAATATATAATGTACCAATATAATTATTGCACATATTTCACACAGTATTTTGAAAAATGTGTGTGCTGTTTAAAATTTGCAGTAAGGAAGGATGTGGCTATTTGTAACTTGTACTTGAAAGATTTGCAATAGTGTACTCACTACTGTTGAGTTTGCAAAGATGTGAATCATGAGTGTGTGAAATGCTGTTGGAAACATTTCATCTTCTGAGAAGGTGCTTTCGCTGTTGAATTACTGTGTTGTTGCATTCTGCTATATTTTCATGCTTTTTCTCATATCAGTTTACAATTCCCTATATCATTCATAAATGAGCCAGTCCTATTATTTTCATCAATAAAGAAAAGTTAAATGTGTAGCAGATTAACTTTAAGTCTAAACACAACACCTAATCTAATTCAATCTAATTTCAGATGGACACGCCATGTTGCTGTGGAGATGTGAGGATTTGTAGTGGACAACTATTCATATAAGGATTTCTTATGTAAGGTCAATCACACGTACTTGCAGAGAAGATGGGCATACTAAAATCAGAGATGTCAGACTGAACTGACAGTTCCAATCCAACGACAGTTTCAAACGTATCAAGCTGACTACAAACCATTTCAAACTTCAGCTAAAGAAAAATTAAATAATGACATTTGTTTATACAGGTTTTTGTGCAACATAATCTGGAAATTCCAATAGAAACATGCACGTTTCATTGGTAATGTGTTTGATGGTGCAGAACAGCAGTTTAAACCTTTAGAAAAGTCAAACAAATCCAACGAGATATGTGGACATTCTTTAAAAGAAACAAGATATGTTAACCACTGCTATGCAGTGAAAGATGTCCTGAAAAAATGTAAATATTTAATAACGCTATGTCAATTAATGTGGCTACATACTGTCCTACATTATATACACTTATACTTCTAATCAACATTCAGGATTTGAGTAATGATAAAATGTGAAGACAAGCTTAAGCCACTCGCATGGTTTGGTTTAATTATTATTAATAATAATAATAATAATATTAAAAAAGAAATCAGCCAACCTGCTGAACCTGAAGTGTATTGTATTTTATACATGAGATTGTATGATTGCTGTTGATCAGATTCTGAATCTTCTGTATACATACTTTATAAGCTGGTGGTCTAATGGCTAAGGATTGTGCACTCTCATTGTTGTGGCCTGGGTTTAGTTCCTGGACAGGGAACCAACCCTGCCACTGACAGTGTACTCTCAGTGCCAGTCCTAAGCCTGGATAGAATGGGAGGGTTGTATCAGGGGGGGCATCCGGTGTAAAACTTGTGCCAAATCACACATGCGGACCAGTAATCTGCTGTGGTGACCCTTAATGGGAGCAGCCAAAAGAACAACAACATACATACATTATAAGAGCCATAATGTCCATTATAACAAACTACTGACAACTGTTCTATCTTTACATATGATTTGAAATTGAATGTTTAACTTTATTATCCATTAAGGACATTTTTGTTTTTGGTGAAAATATACATACAATACAATGACAAACACAAAAGAATAACTAGTAACCAAATGACAATGTAAAAATAACCTTTCTCCATTCCCATCAAACAGCTCCCCATCCATCTTCACGGCTACAGGGCAAACTGGAACAGATTAACTTAACAGCATTTATTTTCTGGCCTGATAAGTGAAAGTCAAAACTTAGGTTACTAGGCTCTTGCAGCAGAAGTGCCAGATAGAAATAACATGACATGTGACATGTAATTCATGTGATCAGCATCAAACAGCAAGTTGACCTCAGAAATCCTGAGGTAGGAAAAAATGACATAGGCTTTAAGGTTATAAAATGATCACGATTAATATGTCGCACATATTTATCATGCATGTATACAGTACATAAGATGTACCACTGTAACAAAATAAACTTAGTTCAAATCGTGCATATATGTTTATAATTTAAATATTTTCAAGATTTCCCAGATTACCAAGCAAATTGTGGTTGCTTTAAAATACAATAAGTGGAGAAATGTACACACACACACACACATTATGTATAATACATTTTATATATAAGATCAGCAGTTTTGGTAATTCTCAAACCAGTCCTTTAAGCACCAACAACCATACCATGGTCAGTGTCACTGAGACTACAATATTTCCCCATTTTTATCTCTGATGTGAATATTAAACATTTGACCTGTATTTGCATGATATAATGCATTGTGCTGTTGCTACATGATTGGCTGTTTGAAAAATTACATCAATGTGTAGGTGTGTGTTTGTTCTTAATAAACTGGACAGTGAGTGTAAGGTCCAATGCTTTACTTTTTAGACAAGTTAAATAATTTGGACATATGGAGGCAAAAATGGACTCCACCACATTAGAATAATTACTACAAATCTTCTGATAATAGCATGTTTCACAAAAAGTGCATTTACTTAGGTGTATTAATAAGATGTTAATGAGATTAGACTTTTGAAATCCACACAAGCTACAATCCCACAGTTCTCCATAACTATATCAATTATTTAATTACAGTTTATGATTTAACATTACAAGTAGGTAAAAATAAATATATTTAGACTAGTAACTGCAATCATTTTCCAGACACATGATGTCATTCAAGACACTCAGATGTCTGGTAGATATCAAACGCTTCCTAACTTCATTGACATCATTGACATCTTGCCTTTACTGTACTGAGATAATAAACTAGAAAACCTTCTTACTCTACCCAGTCTACTCTAGAAATTGGGACATTGTCACACACTTGCACATTGCTCTCCAGAAATTCTCTATTGATACAAAATGTAACTTCATGGTTTATTAGGGGAAACATCTACCATATTTACAGCTTCCTTTGTTCCTTTGGTCATGAAATGTGGTCTATTACATACGTAAAGCAGTCCTGTGTAACAACATGATATTTTTTATTAGACACTGCTGAGCGGAGACAGTACTGCAGTTTGTCTTTGTTATATGCTGAACTGACATCACAGAAATAATAAAATGATATAACTGAAACAGGGCCATGTTGCAGTAAAGCTGTCACTTATTAACCAGTATTTACCAGTTTACGTCTGTGCATTTGTTCCTAAGCAGCAGGGTACAACTATGTTTCTCTGACAGGGATCAAATGGCCTTGGTGAATAAAGGGCACCCAGACAAAGATCACAGAGCAAACATTGTCTCACAGCCTGTTCTGTGAAGAGAAAAGAAAATCTGTATTTATGTGTTTATACATATATGTATGTGTGTGTGTGTGTGTGTGTGTGTATATTCAATTATGTACAAATGTATAGAATATTTCTATATCTCTTATTACATTTAGATTGTTTCTGTTAAGGCTATGTCAAGATAAAGTTTGTATTAATTTTTTTTTTTATTTCCTGATTTAAAACCATCACTGTTCTAC
>CM074945.1:21475924-21486424 GCA_037577455.1 Pangasius macronema
TTTTAGTTGGTGTTAAAGGAATACTCCACCCAAAAATGAAAATTCTCTCATCATTTACTCAGCCTCATGCCATCCCATATGTATATGACTTTCTTTCTTCAGATGAAGATAAATGAAGATTTTTAGAAAAATTATCCATCTCTAACCCATTCAACCCCAGTGGATGAATCAGTGTCTTCTGGCACCAAACCATGTGTGTGTAAGAAAAATACTCATGTTTTAAACTATAAAACATCGCTTCCGGCCAAGTGTCTAACGCACGTTCACGTGAGGGTCGAGTTCACGCTTGATGTAAACGGAAGCGCGTTGTGAAGCTCACCCAGGAAGTGACGTGTATAAGCACAGAGGACCGTCACCTCTCGCGCAAGCTTACAACGTGCTTACAACGTGCTCACATGTAAACAGAAAAAAATAATCATATCCTACTAAAGATGCCTTTAATATTTTTAACCTGTTTTTTTTAACGCTCTGCATGAACGTTCACCTTCACTAATGTTGGCGAGGTAAAGTAGCTTCTTGGTTAAAACAGAGCTTTAAGATTTTCATTTTTTCAGTTTTTTCTTCCATATCAAATAAACGAAGGAGACACGGATTCTATCAAATGTTAAACTGCTAATTTCCATCAACACAATTCAGCAATTTGATTATAATCCCACCACATCTAGTAAAAACTATGACAAACAATATGCTTTTCCCCTCAGCTTCCAAATCGACTCCACCTACAGGTAGAACTGTGCATAACCCCCACAACCTTTCAAAATCCTCATTATTTTAGGAAGAGGTTAATTTTTTCTTTGTTCCAAAACAGCTCCATTTCACCTCACATCTAACTGTGACTCTACCCTACCCCATTTTCACACATGCCTTCGCTCTTCATATTTCTGATCCATTGCCTAAAAACCTCCCCATATTCATCCTTGTTTATTTCCTCAGATATGGATTTGTTAGCTATTTTGTCCCAGTCTATTTGTAAGTGTTTATATTTGTCTTTAAAATAGCCGTATATGAATTTGTAAGAAGGAGTTTGTGTCTGGCTCTGCCTGCTTTTTTCCAATCTGCTCTTCTTTTTAGAGCTTGTGTGATATTTGTACAGAAGGATCCTTTAATTGAAGCGCTATGTCGATGGCCCCAAGTCCAGCAGAAGCTCAGAAGATCCAGACTCCTCAGAAGGCCGAGGTCATTTCCCCCAGCATGAATTACCAGGACGTCTGGTTTCTGTCCTGTTGAGAGGACGGCAGGCAGAAGCTGGCTCTACCTCAACCCGCCTTTCCCATGCCAGTGCACTCTGGTGCCTTGGAGACCCAGGTTTGGCTCACAGGCGACGTGTAGAATAAAATAGAAAGGCTGGCAGACTGTGCGAGAACATGCCCCGCAGCAGGGTTTACGACATACCCCTGGGGCAATAGAGCACCCTAAATTTGCCCATAGAGATAACTTGGGGATTTGGTCCATAGAGATAACATGGGGATTTTGCAGTGAACAAAACTCTGCATCCCAAAGTCATAGACACATGAGAGTCGCCACATACATAGAGCCTGACAGCCTGTGTGAGAACATTCCTCGCAGTTGGGTATAATACCCCTGGGGCAACAGGGCCCCGCAGTTGCCCCATAGAGATAACATAGGGATCTTGAATTGCACATAACTCTGCATCACAGTGTCATAGAGACATGGGTGAGAGCTCGTTTTGCTCAGCCCGCCACTCTGGATGTGCTAAAGACATGTTAGCTTCGTGCTAGCAACATGCTAGCAAAATGCTAATCATGCTAACAAAATGTTAACATCCTGCTAATCATCTTTCCTCATTGTTATATAAATCATATAAATCATGTTAGCATCTTATTACAAACATGTTAGCATCATGCTAGCAACATGCTAATCATGCTAACAACATGATAATCATGCTAACTTCATGCTAATCACATTAATAGCTTGTTTAAAACATGCTATCATCCTGCTCATCATGCTAATTTCATGCTAACAACATGCTAAGTTAATGCTAGCACGATGCTAACACTATTAGTATGGTGTTAGCATAATGTCACTGTGCATGGCGATGTCGTAGAGAGGGGCAGGCTCGTTTTGCTCTAGCAACCGCATAGCAACACCTTAGCAACCGCCCTGGGTACCCTACCAACCACATAGCAACACACACACACACACACACACACACACACACACACACACACACACACACACACACGGCAATTAGAGAAGAGATGTCAATTCACCATTCACAACCTCTGTAACTTTAATACAAATCTCTCTTTAATTTAAAATAACCTAAAGTATGGTGATGATAGAGATCTGTATTATCTTTTAAAATTTATTATGGCATTAATAACAAAAGTCTGTGAAGCCGAGCCGAGCCGAAGGTGGGCTGAACAATCTATTGGCTGAACAATCAAAGCTTGCAGCTGATTGGCTGCAAAATCGACTACCTGGAGCTGTTGCAGACGGGATGTCCCACTATTCTCTTGAGGTGAGTACAGACGGTTGTTATCAAAGATGCTGCTTTTATAAAGTATTGTAATGTCAAATATTGCTCTTTATTTTAATCAAATTTATGCAATATTATTTAATATTATTTGTGTTATAAAATGTTGTACAGTTTGCATCGTTTGCTGAAGTTGAAGCCACCTTTATCTCTGTAATGGTGACGAAGTGCATGAAAAATAATATCCACAGCTAGCCAACGAAATTCTTAGTTATTTAGAGATATTTGTGTGAAAATATGAATTATAAGAATATTTGTGTTTGATGGACAGTAAGCCTGTTTCTTTTTGCCATTTGCAGTGTTTAGCATATACCATGTGAGAGCGCATATTCATTTTAGCGGCAATTTTACTCTAGCATTAAAAATGATATGGAGATATTAAATCGTGTAGAAGTTAATAATTGTGGTATATTAGCGGTATGTTGTTTTTTTTATATATATCAAATGCCCTGTTTAATCAAATGTGCAGCGCGGCTTGGCGCTCTTTCTGTGTGTATCGCTCGCTTGCTGATCCCCATCTCTATATTTTCAATGGAAAGTAGCTAAACCCTGCTTGAAAAGTAGCTCAATGTCGCTAAATGATGTCATGCGCCAGTAGCATATTAATGACGCGATCACATCCTATTTGCATTCTGCGTAATGTCGGCGAGAATAAACGGTCACAATAATTTCTCAAATTTAATACAAAGGAGAAGCTGATTGGTCTGTGGCAGCACAGCGTGCACATGCTCATTTCATTCACATTGCTGTCAGCTGCTGTGCGGTCACCGGACTGCGCTGCTCGTCTCTAAGCCCCTCACTGAGCAGAGCGGCCACACAGAGGGTCTGAGTGCAGCAGGATGGTACTGGTGACATTTGCAAAGTTGCTAAGGCTTGTCCAAAAAGTCGCTAGATTTGTCGCTAGTGGTTTTTTAAAAAAAAAAAAAAAAGTCGCTAAAGGGGTCTGAAAAGTCGCTAAATCTCATGACCACTGATTCTCAGATGCCTATATAGTACAGTACATGGCAGCTGAGTGCTGTTTAAGACGTGTTTGTAGTGCCCTATGATTTCAAATCCAAACGTTGTTACTAAAAAAATCAGCATAGTGATTATCTTTTTACACAGTAATACATTTTCAGGTTTAAACGCAATATATTATTAAATGCATTTTAGATTTAGGCTTATGTTAAGATGCTCAAGCAAGGGGCAGAACATGTAAATCCAGCCAATAGTCTACTTCTCTAATAACTGTTTTGTTTCTCATGCTGTTTAGATAACCAACGTGAATGAATTAATGTATTAATTCATGCAATAAATTAATTTACTGATAAAAGAATCAAAATTAATGATCATTTTTACATATTTAATAACTGCCATGTTATTATACTGCCATATGCATAAGAAACAACAGGGAGAAAGAGTTTGAAACAGATTGTCTTTAATGTGAGATGTTTACAGATTTTTTTTTATTCAATCTTTGCAATGGCAATTACAGTTACATGAGCTCTGACTGATATTGTGGAGTTGAATTTTATGTTTGACTCTCTTGTTTATCTGTTGTAGAATACTGTTTCATGAGCAATCTTGGCTACTTTTTGAGGTAATTTTTGGTTTAATTAATGACATACAAGTTGCCTAAGATTTAGCTTCTTTGTTACTCAGCTAATCAGTGGAGTTAAAATGGTCAGGGTCATAACATTTATTTTTATTTATAAATTAATTTATCATTATATTAAATTCTATTTTGTTTATACCAGAAATAATTAAAACCACATCCATCCATTCTCCAAAGCAGTTGTCCTAAATAGGAATGCTGGAGCTTATCCCAGCATGTCCTACTGTAGGCCTGAATAGATTGCCAGCCCATTACAGCTTTTAGACCGCATATTTTACATAAGTTGACTTCTTGAAAAGTTTTAAATTATATTGCACACATAGATTAAATGTATAATTAAAATTCAGCATGCAAGGAAGTGATGCATAGTTTACTTGACTTGAGTCTTGAATTTGTTTTTATTGTTGTTGTTATAATTGTTTTTGTTTTTTTTCAGATGGTCTGATCAGAGCATAACCTGCATCTTCACTGCGATTCTCACCTTGGTCAGTGTTGATTCTTAAGCAGTACTTTGACATTTTCATCACATCACCATAATTGTCAATGACCTATGACCCAAATATGTCTGTTTCTTTTACAGGGTTCTTTGTGTTTTGGCTTTGTCTACAGAGAGCAGTTCATTTGTTCCTAGTACTTTTTTGTTCTGCATTCTTATAAATAGAGGAATTTTTATCTTTTTATCTTAAAACTGTTTAGCAAAATGCTTTTGTCCCTTTGTGCAATTTAACACTAATTCTATAACACAAATTTTTACCAGCAGCTTACCAGCCATGAATGATTATCTACAGGTTGAACAGGTAAGCACAAGCGCTGCTGTAGCTCAGTTCTCTGATAGTTTATATGCAGAATGTGTTGACAGTGCACCTAGAGTTTTGTCTGTGCAGGCATCTCATTGTCAGAGTGATGTAAGGTATGATGTATTCTCAAGAAATCATCAGTGCACACGTGTAGCTCTGACATTCTTGGCCAACCACAGTGAAGGAGTTTTGTTCAAGATGCCTGACCTTGATAGAGTTTTAGAGGAGGGGGATGCTTTGTATGTTGGTGTTAAAATGTAGCTTATTGCTAAAGGAAGATTTCATCACGACCATCTGACTATGGAGGAAGTACTGCTGACTGTGTCAACGTTTAACCATACACACCATGTGCAGAAGTCTGATGTGATGTTGGGATACCTAAGAGCCAGCAGGACCCCTGGCATGGAAAGGTGGTGGATTCCTCTCAATGAAAGACTGCAGTGTCTGTCAACGGATGTCAGCCATGCACTGCTCATTGTTCCTCCAGAGTGTATTGCTGTGTTCAGAGACAGATCTGGAAGATATGGATTCTTTGATTCGCACGCAAGAACTCCCGAAGGTTTGCCCCATCCTACTGACGATGGAACTGCTGTCATTTTAACTTTTACCCACCTAAGTGACATGATCGACAGAATCCTCAAGCTCTTCGGGGATCGTGGTGATGAGGCCAGCTATGAACTCATGCCTGTGTCATTTGAAATGGAGCAACAGCCTGGAAAACTGCCTGCAACGTCAGCTAGTAAACCAGTATCACAGGACATTTCAGTTCTTCCCGAACCAGGACAAGATGTTGGAGTCAAAAAGCTCATTGCCACACAAGTTGAAAAGCAGCATTCGATTGCTAAAAAAATAAGCACAGGAGAAGGAAAGAGATGCATAAAACAATTGGAGAACCTAAAGGCACAACTGCATCTGATGCTTTGAGAAAATCTAAAAAAAGGGATTATGACAAAAAGAGGTATGTCACCTGTTTGGAATACCAGACAAATAAAAAAAGCCATTAGGAAAAAGTACAATCAGGATCCAGACATCAGAAACAAGAAGAAAGACTACATGGTTAGATGGTACAAAATAGATGAGGTTGCTCAGACAAGGAAGAAAGAATATATGATGAGGAGGTACAGCACAAGTTCTGTCTTCAAGAAGAAAACAAAAGAGTACATGGTGAGGAGGTACAGCACAGATGTTCTCTTCCAGAACAAAATGAGAGACTACATGGTGAAGAGGTACAGCACAGATGCTCTCTTCCAGAAGAAAATGAGAGACTACATGGTGAGGAGGTACAGCACAGATACCGTTTTCCAGAAAAAAAATGAAAGAGTACATGGTGAGGAGGTACAGCACAAGACACTGGCTTCCAGAAGAAAATGAAGGAGTACATGGTCAAGAGGTATGCAAATGACCCAAAGTTCATACTGCGATGTACTCTGCGCAAGACGCAGAAATGTGTTGGTGATGCTGCATACCATGTTCTTCAACAGTTGTGATGTGCACTGAAGCTGAAGAAGAAATATAAAGCATACATCCATTCCAGCCAGGAAACACCCCAGCCTTTGGTCAGAAAAGCGATGGAAAGTGCCATCCGTGCATTCAGATGCAAGATTCAGCAAGGCCCTACGTATGTCTGCACAGTCTGTCACGGAGTCCTGTTTCCTGATCAAGTCAGAGTCTGCAATAGGATGAAATACGTCAAAGAAGTTCTTGTTGCAGCATCTTACTTAACCAGGAAATATGTTCATCACGTATGCGACAGTGCGTTTTCAGATCCTCGTGTGGTTCCGGAAGAAAGAAGACAGGAATGGCTCTGGCTCATTTGCGACAGCCACCTAAAGAGAGGATGCATGTCTTCGATCGTTGTAGCCAACAAGCGTGAGATGTCTCCCATTCCAACAGAACTGATGAAACTGAACGTGCTTGAACGTCATCTAATTGCCAAGATTGTACCATTTGCAAAAATAATTGCATTGCCCAAAGGACAGCAGCTAGCAGTGCATGGTGCTGTTGTGCGTGTGCCGCCTGAAGTGGAGTAGACAGTCAACTTTCTGCCAAGACCTAGTAGTGAGACCCAGCTTCTACAGGTGAAGCTGAAGAGACAACTCAACTTTAAAGGATACCAGCACTAACATACTGTGAATATGCCTAACGTGCTTGCAGCTTTATTGAAGCTGAAAGGAATGCATCCAGAGTACAAGGACATCACCATAAGAGAAACGGCGACATTTGAAAGTCACCTTGATGAGGAAGTGGATGACGCAGTAGAGGAACAACAACGCAGTGTTGCTGATGACGATGAGGAGCATGTGAGTGCTGAGAAAAAGAATGAACCTCGACCAGGCCTCACATTAGACACGTGCATGCAGCCACCTGACATCGCCCAGGAGATCTTGTCATACGGCGAGGGAATATTCAGCATCGTGCCTGCGCAGGGGAAAAAGCCTGTGGGATTTTTCAAAATCCATGGCCTTCCCTGTTCAGTTCCCCACTGGACAGAATACAATTGATGAGGCAAGGCAAACAGCATTATCTTCGAGTATGTATTTCAACACGAGATTGTTCTGTGTGGACACGAGCTTTGCAAGGGACCAGAGCTACCTTTTCTTTGCTCAGTTTGTGACGGAAACGCATCTCGCTAGGAACAGCATGTCTATCCAGCTGCGGAAAGGGAAAGTTGTTATGAGAGACGGACGCAGAATTTCCAACAGGTTGCTTCAGGACAGTTGGGAGTTTGAAAGGCTGGTACAAAACAGAGATGCCACAAGGTTCATGCAACCCTTGAGAGGCTCTCCATCATACTGGGAGAAAACACTGAGGGATCTACAGGCCATGATCAGACAGTTAGGAACCCCTACTTTCTTTTGCACATTCGGTGCAGCTGAAATGCGATGGCCTGAAGTAATAATGGCAATCAAGGCTCAGCAAGGCGAAGACATCAACTTCTCAGAGCTTGACTGGACAACCAAATGTGACATCCTCAGGAGTAACCCTGTCACAGTCATGCTCACGCTTGAGAAAAGAGCGGATGCGCTAATGACTCATCTGCTTTTGTCACCTGCCCAGCCCATCGGTAAAGTTGAGGACTTCTTTTACAGGGTTGAGTTTCAAGTTAAAGAAAGCCCGCATATTCATTTACTTGCTTGGGTAAAGGATGCCCCCCAGTTCGAAAATCATTCCGATAAGGATGTGTGCGACTTCATCGACCGCTACATAACATGCCAGCTCCTTGATGAGTACCAAGTTTGTTAGGAACTTGTACAGAAGTTTGAACGAGACACAGGCAGCCATATTTTACATTGTCCGACAGTGGTGTCAAAAGCGTGTTTGGGGTCAAAATCCGGAACAGTTTTTTTTACTTCGTATCGTATGGCTGTGGAAAATCGCATGCCATCAAGTGTATATACATGGAAGCTATGAAGATTCTGCGACAACTGCCTCGACTTCGGGAGGAAGGGGATCTCTCTGTGCCTACAGTGATATTGAGTGCATTTACTGGAACAGCAGCATTCAGTATTTCTAGAAAAACACTCCTCTCCATTTTGAAACTGCCTAGGAACCTTAAGCTACCGTACCAAGGACTTGGGAGTGTCCTGGATGAAGAACGAGCAGTTCTTGACTTCTGGAAGTACAATTTTGAAATCGTCACCCTCACAGAGATCATGCACCAGAAAGAAGACCTTGCTTTCGCTGAGCTTTTGAACCGGCTATGAGTGAGGCAGAAGACTGAAGATCTCAGGGAAGAAGATAGAGGTTTGTTACTCCAGGCTGTGAAGAACCCCCAAGAGTGCCCGCGTGATGCACTGCAAGTATTTGCCACCAACAAGGAAGTTCACAGGCACAATGCCGACACCATACGTGCACTTCACACTGGCATCATTCTTGATGCCGAAGACTACAGGAAAGACCCTAGAACAGGGGGAATGAAGAGGCAAAAGAAACCTGTCGTCGGGAAAAAGGACGACTTGCCTGACACCATACAGGTTGCAGTAGGAGTACGTGTAATGGTCACTAGGAATAAGGATGTCGAAGACGGAATAGTCAATGGATGTTTTGGGAAGATTGCAAACGTCATCACTAAAACAAGAGATGGAATTGCCCCTGTACAGATGCTTGGACTTCGGCTCAAGTGGTCTGAAGAAAACCTAAGGAAAGGAGCAGTTCATTGACAGTTCCCCATCAAACTAGCCTGCACCGCTCACAAGGTTCAAGGCATGACGATGCATTCTGCCGTGGTGTCACTGAAGAAGATTTTCGAGCCAGGAATGGCCTACTTTGCCCTCAGCAGAACAACCTCGCTTCGTGGACTGCACATCACTGACTTCAGTGAAAAGAAGATTTATGCTGATCCTGACATGACCCTCTCATTGCAGAATATGAAAAGGGCAGCGTTTGAAGGGATCATGCCACTTCTGCAGGGGATTAAGGAAACCAACACCACTCAGGACAAAACACATCTAAAAATCGTACATTACAACACGGAAGGACTGGCATCTCACATGGAGGATATCAGATGTCACTGTGAGCTATATAGCTAGTGGACATTCTTTGCGTGATGGAAACTCACCTGTCCGGCTCATGCGCTTCGCCACATCTCCAGTTGGAAGGATACAATATGTTTGCGAGGAACAGACACGTCTCCTACTCAACGTATGCAGAAATTGCGAAGAAAGATGGTGGAGGAGTTGCAATATTTTGCAAAGAAGACATCAAAGCTGAACCCCGACAGTACGTACACGGTGCCACAGACCTGGAGTTCTTCGTCATTAAAATTGACAACCCAAAGACTGCAACGATTGCTACAGTGTACAGTCCACCACACTACAGTCTGGAGAGGTTTTTGCCAAATTTAAGGAGCCTGCTCGTGTACATGGACATGAAGAAGAAGAATCCTGTTATCATCTGCGGAGACTTTAACGAAGACCTCCTTTCATCTTGAAGAAAGGCCATACTGGAGTTGTTCCAGTCCAAGGGGTACACGCAATTGATCACGACGGCAACGACCAAGAAGCACACACTACTGGACCATGTTTACGTCTCCCATCCGGATGTCTGCCTCCAATCAGGTGTCTTACTGGCATATCATAGTTATCACAATCTCTGGTACTGCATCTTGCAGACATGAGTTTTTGTGGTTGGCAGGTATTGTTGTGTGGTGCACTGTTATAGCCTACCATACGGAACTGGGGGCACTGAGCACGCATTAATGGTGCCAGTGGGGCTAGAACAGCCTTAGCTACCAGGTTGGCTCGTATGGTCGTGTTGTGGTGATATATATGGTTGTGTTGAGGTTTTGTGCCACTGAGCTACCAGGAAAGTAGAGCAGCAGCTACAGCACCAAGAAGAACGAAGATGAGAGTAGATTGGCAGCTTTAGGGAGGACACTAGACAGTAAAGGCAGCAACACCAGTGACAGGCAGGACAGAGTGAGGATTAGTGTAGCAGCTCCAGGGAGGCAGTGAGTGAGTACAAAAGTAACATGAAGAAAGTAAGGTAAGAAGAGAGGTAGTAAGATACTGTTATAATACAAGTTTTACCTTGAATTTGTTTGACAATCTGTATTAAATGCATTATATGCAGTTCACTGTGATTCTGTCATTATTAATATCTGCCCTTCTGTA
>CM074945.1:21529765-21551454 GCA_037577455.1 Pangasius macronema
CTGAATTTGACCCAGTAGTTTTTTTTCAAGTCCATACTTGACAATATTAATAGTTTATTGAGATGAATATAAGTATGGTTTTGTATATTTTAGAGCTGTCTATATGGATTCTGCTGTAGAGAAAAAAAACAATTATAGGAAGCTAAACACAGAAAAGACATTCCATTGTATTCTCAAAATAAGGACTCTAATAGATTAAAGAATAAACTCCTGCTGCTGTAGTGTTAAAAAGAAAAGAGTTTTGTTTACTCACCAAACACCTGCAGTGAGGTTCCACCAGTGAAAGGATCTGTATCAGTGTCTACAGTCAGAGAATATGTTCCAGTATCACTCTCAGTCAGGCTCCTGAGCTCCAGAGCTAAAGTGGTGGGGTCCAGACTGACTCTGTCAGTGTACGGTGGCTGTAGTATAATTCCACTAGGAGGTCCGGAAAGAATGGTGCTTGTATTAAACCTCCATCTGATGTAAAAGTGTGGGGGATCGGGAATACAGATTGGGGTAATCACCATATTCTCCCCAACTGCTTTATTTATTCTCTCAGGTAATAACAGCTCTTGGCCAAAACACACTCCTGTATGAAGAAATATTTTTTTAAGACAGTAGAGTTTGTTGCATAAAAACAGCATTGTTACAATATAGAAACCAAGAAATAAAAAATAATAATTTGGATTATTATTGTTGTTGTTGTTGTTGCTGTTGTTGTTATAATTGTTGTTGTTGAGATATAATGAATGTGTTCACCTGCACATGACAGCAGAAGCAGAATGCAGCACACAGAGCATAAATCCATCAGGAGAGATCCGGAGCGCCACCACTGCTTCTCAATAAGCATCTCTACAGAGAGATCTGTGCTGATTAATCACCCAATGTGACCTGCAATGAACAGAACAGTGCCAATTAAACCCGAGTTATAACACTAACACCCAGAGAAGTGACAGAGAAGGCAGGAAGACAGCTGGTTTGTAAACAGTGTCATAAAAACACACATGCAGGAGTAAATAGCCTACACAATACTGGATTAATTCTCCACCGATTTACCCCAGATCATCACAATAAAGTTTATAGGCATGTGCTTCACTGGTATTGTCCTATAAGCAAGATAGAAAAATGAATTTATGCTGATTCTCTTTCGATGTCATACCAATTTAGACACAGTTAAAGTTTGAAATGTAATGTGGTATAAATATAAATTTTGCCCTTATAACTGCCTTCAAACTTTTTTAACTACAGTATGTGCAATAAACAGCATTGTGCAATACAGTATGTTTGTGGGGTGAGGAGGCCTGGGACACAGTCAGCGTTCCACTTCATCCCAAAGATGTTCAGTGAGGTTCAGGTCAGGGCTCTGTGCAGGCCACTCAAGTTCTTCCACTCCAGCTTTGGCAAATAATGTCTTCATGGAGCTCACTTTGTGCACAGGGGCACTGTCATGCTGGAACAGGTTTGGGCCCCTTAATTCTAGTGAAGGGAAATCTTAATGAATGAATCTTAACAGAAGGGAATTATATATAATTGCACTATTCATTATCACCGAGATGAAGATGGGTTCCCTGTTGAGTCTGGTTCCTCTCAAGGTTTCTTCCTCATATCGCCTCAGGGAGTTGCCTGTGGCTTGCTCATTAGGGATAAATTCATCAATTTAAAATGTGTATCCTGAATTTATATATTTCTTGTAAAGCTGCTTTGTGACAATGTCCATTGTTAAAAGCACTATACAAATAAAATAGAATTGAATTTTGTGGCAACAGTTTGGGGAATAAAGTAGTGTATACATTATACAGTAGTTATACAGTAGTGTATGTGCAGTAGGGGCTGATGGGTACGTGGGGAGGGCAAAATGAAAATACTTTTTTATTGTATGTTATGTGTACAACGTTAAATGTTAACTATGTGGGTGGATGGGAGGGTCATACAAAGTCATACAGTGCCTGTCTGGAGGCTTCATACTTTGGTTCTTTTCAAACAAAATATTGCTGTCCATTTTAGATTGTTGCAAGATATATATATTTTTAGTCACTGATCAGACAGCGCTCTCTACTGGCCAAAGACAGGTTTACACATTCACAGCATTTTCTGGCCAAAGACAGGTTTACACAGTCACAGTATCATGTTATTGGGCAAATAAATATATGCAGAAGATTCAGTGTCAAGGCAAAAAAAAAACAATCATGCTGGTGAAGAAGCATAATACACAGAAGGAACTGTTTGTTTTTTGTGCCACGCTGACTGGCTAAAGCTTCATTGCATTGTACTTATGTTGCTTGTTATTTTTAGTGAATTATCAGCAGGAGATTGCTTTTGACGAATTAATTGCTGAATTTGTTTCAGAAGTGAATGTAATTCCCTTTTACATTGTGTTTCACTTTCATTAAATGTTACAGAAAAATATGTTTCTATCCATGTCAGTAAAGAAAGTAATGTATTACACAATAGACCACTTTTCGGGGGGGGTACATAATGAAGGCTGTCAGGTTTAACCTGCAAAAACAGAAGCAAGTACAACAGTCATTCTCCAGAAGAACAGTGGCAGATTCTCCAAGCTGTTTAGAATACCAGCTAATGTCCTTATAAAACTGCACAAAGTGTACCTGATTGTACTGCCTTTTTAATGGCTGCCGTTCCAAATATTGACTTTGTTAAGTTTATTGCTGTTTAGTGTTCTTTATACAGATTTAAATATAATATATATATTTTAAATAATATTTGCTTTGTAGCATTTCTATAAATGTGGCCAAGACTTTTACACAATGCTGTATAGATGGATAATGTAATACCGAGCAATGCGATGGGCTGGTGTCCCATCCAAAGTGTATTCCTGCATTGCGGCCAGAGTTCCCAAGATAGGCTGTGGATCTAACACGATTCTGATCAGGAAAAAGTGTGTACTGAATGTAAATAGATGAATGTAATCCTAACAGTTGTGCACTTTAAACCTTTTTTTCTTAATATATACATTATTGAGTATAGTAAGTAAACACCTCTAGAGAATTTTTCTTAGGTATACTCCTCTAGAGAATTTAAAGGTATAGCCTGAAGCCTAATTTGTTTTGTTTTTTAATTAATTAATTTTCCTTCCAATCAGCATGTGATTCACAGGGGCAACAGGTTGAGAAGGTCAGCCCAGACTGGTCTATCCCTAGCCACAGATTCCAGCTCCTCTTGAGAGATACCCAGATGTCCCCAAGCCAACCAGGAGGTATAATCTCTATAGCTGGTCCTCAGTCTGCCCTGGGGTCTCCATGCAGTGAGACATGACTGATGACAGGATATAGACAGCTCTACTAGGAGCTGACTGGGGGACATCTGTGTAAGGTGCCCAAACCCCCTCATCTGGCTCAATTCAGAGGAGCAGCAGCTCTGCTCCGAGGCTCTCTGGGATTGCCAACTCCTCACCATATCACAGAGAGTAAGTCCAGTAACCTTGCAGAGAAACCTCATTTCCACCACCTGTACTCACAACCTTATTCTTTCTATCACTGCCCACAGCTCATGACCATACGTGAGGATAGGGATGTAGATTTATCAGTAAACAGATAAATCTACATCCCTATCCTCACCTATGGTCATGTATAATGTATAACGCCACAGACTGCTGCACTGACTAACACTGTTGTGGCTGACACAATCCATGCTCTTAGTTTCCATTACATATGAAAAAGAACCCAAAGCTTAAACCCCTTCACCATGGGCAAGGTCCTTCCCCACAACTTAGCAGAGCATGGCACTCTTTTCCAGCCATAACCATAGCTTCTGCTTCATTGCACTGCTCTTACATCACTTGATCTCTTTAATGACCAAGGGGATTACTTTCAAAGGTGGATCACTTTCACCTCTGACAAATTCAGCATTTGATTCTTGAAAAGCAATTCTGTGCTGATTGTTTTTCAATAAAGAGGTCAGGCAACATAAGAGCAATGAAATGAAGGAAAAGCAACACCATCTGTGTATTGTATTTCATGTTTTTTCACTGATGCGTTTTTGCTCTGGCACAGAATCTTCTCCATAATAATGCAGGCTACGCTGCAGGCATGCAAAAAGTAACTTAACATTTTCAAACTGTGACACTCCAGAATATTTTGGAACAGGCTTGACCTTGGTAAACTTTTTTTATAATCTCCCAGTACTGCTGCATGATGTCTAAAGGAAAATCTAAGGATGCATATCCATCTAACGATTTTAGTTTAGCAGAATGTTTTCTGAACATGTGGTTTAAAGAACTATAGGAACTATCCAATTTAGTTCAAAGTTCACTGCAGAAGATCTCAGCAAGTGCATCTTGAATATAGGTGAATATTTCCCATTATGATATTTTATGAAACAAATATAGGGTTATTGAGCTTATTTCTGAAGATTATTACAAAAGAAAGCAAAATTACATGACCAAAGCATGAAGCAAAAAGATAGCTTCAAGCTTGAATTTATTAAAAATGTCTAGAAACTTTAAAGAAAACCATTATTAAATCAAATGGGTTTTTTGTTTTTGTTTTTGTTTTTAAATTGCAGGAATGTTATTCTTTGAAAATTTAACCTAACCTTTAGAACCCATTGAATACTCACTGAAAGTTCTAATAACTCTCTGTTAGCTGGGTCAGTGTAGACATTTTAACCATTTGTTTCAAGCATCTCTTTATGGGATATTCATATACAATTCAATTTCTGGACAACAAGCTCTGGCTTTCCAACTAACCAGAACTGCCACAGTGACAACCAAATCAATGATGACATCAAATAAAAAGAGGTTTGACTTACCATTGTGTACATTTCCTTTAATGTTAGGACACAGACTGACACTACTCCGCTGTTAGAATGTGCACACAAACCATTCGAACATTGCTAGCCTTTTCTTGTGTAAGATAAAACAATTAGTAATATGCTAATATCAAACCAATGGTAATAGCTGATTTAACTTTCTAAATGCCTCTGTCAAACCAGACACTGTATATGTAACTGATGGAAAGCATTTTAATTACTGGTGGAAATGCTGTTTATGAATTAACTTTAGGGGAAAATGCAGGGTTAGGACCTTAATTCCACATGTGCAAACTGGGTGCACTTAATTAATAGGTATCTAACTAAGAGGCATCAATCTTGGTCTAGCAAAAATCACAGATAATTGACCAGAATGCAGGTGGGCAGCAACCCCAAGTACAATTTTGGAGGAAAATCCCAATTATTACAGTGTTTACCCCAGGGTTAGTAGCTGGGGTAGTAGCTCAAAGAAAGAAGATACAGTATTGTATGTATTGCCTTGGCCTTGATCATATTCAAATTAGTATTACATCTAAATTTAAGTAAGAAGTTGTTGTTGTTATTAGAACAAGTGTACAGATTTTTGTCTTTGTAAACAAAAGCAGATCACTCGCTAAAGATAACCTGTGAGGAAACTGGAAATACTGTCGCTAGAGAGTGAACGAAGAATGGACAGCCTCTGTCTCCTAGCAACAACATCCTGTTCTCAGCTGGTGTTGTTCAGTCCAGTGAGAAGAGCAGGCATCAGAAACCCCTTGATTACTAAAAAATATATAATACACAGTATTTGTATTTACTATTTGAGTTTTGTACATCTTGCATTCATTATGAAATTATTTAGAATTTAAAGTATTTCCCACTGCACTGCCTGAAACTCATGACTCAAGAAAATAGTCACAAATAATCAGTGAGAAAAACAAATCTTTTTTTTTTTAATAGAAGGACATATTTTAGATATCTTGATGGAAATTCAGACCCAAATCCTCAGAATCCCTTTCAAGCACACACACAAAACCCAATATCATTAAAGACTGATTGATGTATTCTTTATTCCAAAGATATCTGTTTGTCTATAGCTTTAACATCAGGTGGTCACTCAGTAGCAGACCCTCATCCCTACACTTAAACCTTGACCCCCTCTTATACAACCCAAATGACTCCTCCACTTCAGTAGAAGTACTTATAATAACAATATAATCATATTAATATTCATGACCATCGTTTGATAAACCATTGCACAGTAGTAGAAATTTGAAAAAGAACATAGAGCAGAGAAATTTAAAACATAGAATGGTTCGATTCCCCTTGGATCTCTTTAGGAATGTATGGTTTCTGTACTATCCTTAACCTGTCATTAACCATTACACATTAAATTTAATGTTATGATGACAGGGAAAAAATATATGCATGTCTGTAGAGATTAAATCATAACAGCTGAGGCAACTACTTTTTTGTTATTTGAAATGCCAGCATCTGGCAGTAGGAGATATGACAACCAGCCGACCAGCTATGACTATCATGTCTATCATGTTTGCTGCTTATACAACAGTGGTCCAATACACTCAGTCACTACTTTGGTTGCTTATTCCTACATGCATTGGCCATTTTATCAGGTAGATCCACATTATAGGTCACTTTGTAGGTATACAATTACTTAGTGTATATCATTATACCATCACAATACTCACTAACAAGACACATTCCATGTCAGTGAACCTCTCACCTTTTCATTGATGGACAAGTAGAGAAAGCCTGACAAACTATGGACTACAGCCAGTAACTGTATATTTACAAAGTCACCTATATGGTAGCTGGTCATTTTATCTCTAAAGGCCTGAATACACTAAGCTTACATCCTGTCTGATTTTGCAGTGACTCTAGTAAGATTATATGAGTAAAGTAATACACTTTATCCCAATATCATATCCAATAAAGCAGTAATTAATGGCATTTTTTCTTTGCACTACCATTGTGTTTAAAATAAGTTTTAGATGCTACTAAGGACTGCTGGCATGAACATTTCTTGGTTAAGAAATATTTCTGCTCTCTTTAGCAGTTTGCTTGCTTCCCTTAAGAGGTTAAGGGGGTCAGCTTATAGCAAGAGCATGTAAACCAAGAGATGAATTAAGAGGGGAATTAAGAAAAAAAGAGACCAAAACGATAAAGTTGTAAAAAAGATCACATAAGGTCAAAAGGAGGAGGCAGAGGTTACCAAATTAAGAAACAAATGTACCAGTACTCTTAACTTTGCATTGATCTGTAATATACATTTGGCAAAATCAGCTTAACCTGCAATCAAGATTCCCCATAAAGATTTCAAGAAAAAAAAAAAAAAACACAATTCACTCCAGTTGAGGTGTAGGTACAATTGTGTTTTTGGGTGAAACCATGTTCTATCACTTCAAGTATAAAACACACAAAAAAACAATTAACTGAATAGTCAAGCTCCTCTACCAGAACCATACAACAAATCTATTGGCTCAACTGCACTGATAAACAGTATCAGTGTTTACCTTTGCATCCTACTCAAACTGAATAGTTGACCCTTCTGCATAAACGTCAGTATGCTGTTGCAATAATAACAAAGGAATAGCTCTTCATGTCTCCTGAGTGTATTCAGGCCTTAACATACAATTAATCCATCTTAATAATGGTCCATAATTTATAAAATACCTGTAGTTCTTTACTTTTTTCATTTTAACCTGGCAAAGGTAAGCCTGGGGAATTAAACAAGGTAGACAGTAAATAAAAATAACAACATTAATAATAATAAACCTAGTAAGGAAAACAGCTGTGAGAATGGATCAGTCTATTTGGAGTGTCCCTTCATTTTTTCAGATTGTAGTACATTTAACATAGATGAAACATCCTCTTTTGATGGTGTGTGCTCTCATTTAGGAGAAGCCAGAAAGTTCAGTTCGAGGGAGTCTTTGTGCCAGGGAGCTGCAGTTCAGGGGAGGTGAAGTATCTCTGCACTACTCATTCATCCTCAGCTTCCAATGTCACTGCAGTATGAAAAGAGACCACCATTTAGTTTCTCTTTATGTGATACGTCTATGATTTCCATACATCTAAAATAGCAATTCCAGACATGACAAAACACAGAGGAGGAAGTGGGAGGACCAGACTCCAGTGGAAACATTCAAGTCCCTCTTCTACATTTTGTCATCCTGCTCCACATGTTGAACTGTCCTCACAGAACAGTATGTCCCCAATCTGTCCATTCCTGATCTCCTCCCTCTGTCTCTGTCTCTCTCCCTCTCTTTCTCTCAGTCCTGGCCTCCCAGTAGGTCTGTATTTGTGGTGCTCTGAGGGGGTGGGAGTGCACAGGCTCTCGGAGGAGGGGAGTGGCCTCTTCGGCGTGGGCTAGGCCCGCCACCCCCCTCGCTGTCTGTGTTGGAGGAGGAGCGAGGTGGGGGCGGAGCTAGACGAGGCAGCGGTGCCGAGGATGGAGGGATGCGGGAGCACGAGGTCGTGCGTAGGCTCTGTATGCGCCGGCACTCCTGGCAAATTCGTACATGAGTGCAGCCTCGTGGCAGAGGCACTGTCACTGCAGGGGGGCCCAGAGGCCCTGCCGGTGTGCTCTTGGCCCCCAGAGGCTCCTCTAAGAGACGCTGAGGTCCAGGACCAAGCTCTGAGGGGCCTCCTGCACCTCCTGAGCCTCCTGTTAAGGGCCCTGCGCCACTGTAGAGCTTGCCATTGCTGAGGCGCATCTCTCTGACCAGGCGAAGGGGACGCGAGGCCCCCAGGCTGAGACGGGCCGGGTGGCGCAGGGCTAAAGAGCTTGATAGAGGACGACGCCGGCGCAAACGAGAGCTCTTCTTACATGACACGGCATTCCGAAACTCGCTCAACATCTCCTGACACACAGACACCTGTGAAAGAGAGAACGGTAGGAAAGCAAATGGATGAAGGTTAATAAAAGTCTATCAACCTATTAGCTGCACAAAAAACAGCTGATGTAGGCTTCAGTCAAATACATACTTCCTTCTGGAGAAAACACTGTCTTTAAATTTAAAGCTGAAGGCTAGATGTTCTTTACTGTACATATACAGTATTATCGCATTTAAGAAACATACTTCTCTTTTTATATTTCATTTCATGCATAGTCTAAAAATATGCGATTTTATTCAAATCCATTTTAAGGAAACAACACAGAGGTTAGCTGTCCCAGAATTTGTTTTGATAGACATAATGTACAGTAAGCAAAAATGTGTATAAAGAACTGCTTTATAATCACATCTTTGCATACTGAATAGAAATAGATTCAAATTGTTAGGTGCCTAGGGATTCCTACCCTATAAAAGGTTATGTCTAGGGGAATCCTTACAGGTTTTCTGTAAGGTTTTCTTTGCAACTATGCAAAGAACATTTTAAAGAGTGTAGGACTGTACACACTCCCAACCTTATAACCTGCCCATTATGCCACACACTGACAAGTACCGTACACGCAAGCACCGTACGGGCAGTGGTGACTGGCTGTGGTAGTCTCTTGTTGGGTGGGTGGAGAGAAATCATACCTCATCTGTTTCAGCAGAGCGCCGTGTGGACCACACAAACTCCATCACTGCCACAAACACAGCAATGATCAATCCACAGATCAATACCACAAAGATCCCACCGATATTCTCCATTCCCAGACCTGCAACACACAAACACACACTCACTTTATTAAACATATCTATCCTTTCTTACGCACAACAGAAATGTTGGCTGGACCCCGAAAAATGCACAGATAGCGTTTATTTGAATCAACACTCAGCATGCACACACATTATATATCCCTGTTATGCTTAGAGCCAAGACCTGAATGAATTATAGAGAAACATATTGACATTTAGAAAAGATATGTCCTGATTAAATGTGAGAATAGTCATACCTTTGGCTCTGTGGTCCTCCTCTTTGGGGCACTGCCCTCCCTCCCACCACCTTCGCTTCAAAATCTCCAGCCTGTTATTCTCCTGCAGCTGCAGAACAGCCAGACTGATCTCATCCCTAAAGGGAGAGCCTGAGAAAAACAGGGAGTGTGTGTGATAGAGAGTGATGGCAATATCACATACAAAACACATTCCTGAGACAGATAGAAATATAGTATTGTTTGTTTTGTTTTTCAAACCCTGGCCTCCTTGGCATGTCTCTATTTTTGTCTGACTGTATTTATGAATATGTGAATAGTGGATTGGTTTGGATGCCGTTACCATGATTGCAAGGAGCAGCAATATTGTCACCTGTGCAAAGTGAAATTCATCTGGTCCTCCAAATACATTTTGTGACTTTGTGTGTGTGTATTTTTTTGTTGGAATTCTGAGATGATGATTCCGACATTCCACTCAGTTCTGTTTATCTCCTCTGACTCAGAAATAAGATGTTTCTATGCACACAACACATGGCATAAAAAATACACTGACCACTGTGATAGATAGCAGATAGCTAAACCCTATTTTAACATCATTCGAGGGTTTGCTTGAAGACAGAAAGCTAAATTCTTCAAGCGAAATAATGAAACTACAATCTGCTATTGATTATAAGAAATATGTAACATTTGATATATATAGTCCTGTCCAAAAGCAGAGAGCTGTCTATGGGAGAAAAGCAAGCCATTTTGAAGCTTGGAAAAGAGGGAAAATCACCACTGCACAAGCACTGGACATAGCCAATACAATAATTTGGAATGTCCTGAAAAGAAAGAAACCACTGGTGTAATAACAGCCAGACATAGAACAGGTTGGCAAAGTAAAACAACAGCAGTTGATGACAGAAACATTTGTGAGAGCTGTGAAGAAAAACCCAAAAACAACAGGCAATGACATCATCAACAATCTCCACAGGGCAGGGGTGAAGGTATCACAATCTACCATTTGAAGAAGATTTCAAAAACAGAAATATAGAGACCATACCACAAGATACAATGAATTCAAAAGTCTNATGCATTTCACCTCCTGAACAGGAGACTGAAGGGAGAAACCCCCCAAAACAAACAGCAACTGAAAGAACCTGAGGTACAAGCCTGGAAAAGCATCAGAAAAGAAGAATGCAACAGTTTGCTGATGTCAGTGAGTCAATGGCTCGATGCAGTTATTGCAAGCAAGTAATAAGCAACCAAATATTAAGTGTTATTTACTTTAAGACTATCTGTTCCAATACTTTTGCTCACCTAAATTTTGTTGGTCTGTCACTAAAGGTACCATGTTCTAAGTTTAACAAATCTACATGTAAATATCAGGAAATGAAAGCTGAAATTCTGATCTATCATCTCGTTTTCATCTTTTGATCTCAAACCCAAATGTACAACAAAAAACAACAGAGTAGGCCTTGCTGTTCCAATACGTTTGGTTACATCATGTTTATTTATTTTGTTAAAAATATATTATTGTAATGCCATCATGATGTGATGACACTATAAATTTTCAAGGCTTAGTGCTCATGGTGACTGCAGTCAGTGGTGTCATGAATTGTATAACCACTGAGATGAACCTTTTCAAAGTATTATTAAGAACTCATTCCTCCAGTATCTTGATTTGTGCTACAAACTGTCTTAACATCAACCTTTTGCTTCCTGCACAAAAGGTTAACAAACAGCCCTATTAACCTCCAAATTAACTTCATTGAATATGTCCCTACAGTGTTTCTCTGTCTCTCACCTAGAGGCATGCCAATGCCATAGCCCTTGGTGTCTAGCAGGCCCCCGATCTGCGTGAGATTGCAGTTGAGACTGCGGTGGTACTCATTCATAGTGCTCTCCAGAAGAAAGGCGTATTTGGAGTTCAGTACACGGGCGATGCCTTCCTCCGTGCTCTTCACGAACACACTGGGCTGCTTGGAGTACATGTAGTTCCACATGCGCTGGTATGTCTGGTAGCGCGAGTTCTGGAACGGAGACAGAGATGAAGAGTAACTGAGACGGACATTTGTCATTGTCCCTGTTCCAGCAACTCTGCACTTTTGGAAACAGTCCCTTAGCTGGTTGATACATGATACATGGGAACTTTTTTAACAACACCTTTTTTTGTCCTTGTGAAGAGGAAAGGAGAAGTGAGGAGTGAAGTTTCACACACACTGTAAAGTTGTGTGAAAATGTTTTGATAGGACTGGCACCAGATTTGCAAAAGCTGGTATGATTTTCATCATACGTTGATAAAAGTCTTTCATGGCACATCTGATTTGACTCAAAAATTCCTAAAAAGCTTACAGAGACAACAAAATTAAAACTAAATGGCAAAAAAGCACCTGCAGTGTGAGTTAATTCTTGCAGTAATGCTATTGCAGCATACAGACTAGGTCCTCCTTTTATAGGGTGCCATTTATTTTGTCCTAATTAAATGGGTAGTCTTATCTGTTAATTTAATAGTTAATTATTTTATGGATTTGGTTTGGATTGCATTGTTTCAACTCATTAATATGAACTGACTGGATTTCACAAAAGGTTCAGTATATTTGTGTGTGTAATTATATAATTTTATTATAAATTTGTAATGCCAATTAAATGATTTAAAGCCTATTAATTTAAGTTCACATTAGTTAGTCTACTATAAACATGTTTGTGAACTAACTGGATTTTAATAAATACTGATTTTCATACTCCTGTCAATGATTTCTGAGTAAATTAATTCATATCCAGCTTGATAATTGAGGCTCACTGTGCGTTAAGGATGTAGACTTTCAAACAGATACTGGAATCTGTTCGTTTCCAGCTTGTTTATGCATGTATGTGTTGGGTGAAGTAGTTATTGAACAGAATTTCACTGTATGAAATTAGATTGAACTGAGCTGTTCAAAATGAAATAAAAAGTTTCTTTATTTTTTTCTAAATGCCATGCATTGAATCCCAGCTTGGTTTGCACTTAGGCCAAACCACAACCAATCATCTGGTTACAAATATAGTTTATACAGTAATTCTGCATCATACACAATCAGAGACAACAACACAAGCACACACAGAATGTCAAGGCCTTACACGAGCAAACAAGACCTGTTACAACACACACCAAGCCAAGAGTGACTCAAATGAACAAATAAAATACAACAGTCTTTCAAACACCAGCATATGCCAACTCAAACAGAAACATGGTCTGACACACGCCTACCATACGGACAGCAAGGAGAGCGTGTGCACATGGTTGCTTGTATTAAAAGAGAGTGAGTGTGTTTGAGAATCATATGGTTCGTACCATGAAGAAAGTCATGGTACTCCCACCATGTATAGTGCCATACTGAATGTTGGTTTGGTCTGCCAGGTCATCGGGTGACTCGATGGGGACCTCCATCCTCTGCACTGTCAGAAATGCAGCCAGATTGGCTGTATACGAGGAGATGATGATCAGAGTGAATGCCCACCTGAGAGGAAAAGAGACAGAGAGAGACAGAGGTATATATGAAGGAATGAACGATTAGAAAGCAAAACAATTTTGACCGTTATTGATTATTTATTATGACCTAACTATATTATTATAATTAACATTTATAACATTTAACCTTAAATACACTGAAACTTTGATTGGAAAGAAATTAATTAAACAACAAATGCTGTTGCAATCACCAACACATGCACACACACACACACACACACTGACCAGACTCCGCTAACACAGCGTGTAGACAGAGCTTTAGGCATGATTTCTGAGCCCTGCTGCATGAAGCCTCCTACTGGAAACCACAGACTGTTCCCTAGTGTGTACTGGTTCTCCAGTAGGTCCCGGCGTTCCCGCAAGCATGGGTGAGGGTTATACCACTCATAGGGGCTTAACCTATAATGCACACAGAGAAACACACAGAGTGTGACCTGTATGTGAATATACAGTCCCTTTATTTTGCTCTCAAGCCATCCATCAGTATTCACAATGCTTAAAATACAGCTAGAGTCTGGCAGTTCTTTCCATCACTCAATTTGTCTCCCTGTATTTACAGGATGAGAGCATTTGATTGACATTGCAAATAACTAGCCACAGACCATTAATTTTGTTTGATAGATATATTCAGTTAGTTGTGGCCAGTTAAATGTGCAGTGTAAATGTAAGAGGGTCTGTAGGTGGAGTGTCTGAGGCTGAGACTTGTGATTAACTGACTGTGGCTCACAGAGAAGCAACTGATCAGAAGTGTTTTATGGTTACATGTAGAATCCTATAACATATTTACAGTTATAATATTAAATATAGCAATGCTCAGCTCTGAGACTTGCCACACAGCACTGAAAACTGGAGGTTACAAAACACATAAACGACTATCTCTGATTATGAGTTGGGGTCTGTGTGAGTGAGTGTGGGCGTGTGTAGGTGTGTGTGTCTGTCTATACCTAGCAGCGAGAAAAAGTACACAGCTGACAGCCAGGTAGGCCAACAGCATGAAAAGCCAAACGGCCGGAGAGAAAGGATCTAAGAATGAGAAATAGCCCGGCTTTCGGCCCTAAAAGGGAGAAACAAGGGAAAGATACATTTTAAAAAATAGTACAAATAAAAAACATCATACATACATACACACACATACATCATAGCTAGTTCAGTTTACTGGTAAAGCAGTATTCATAAGCTAAAATGACACCTACATAAGCTTTTCCTAGACAAACCTGACATATATAAACCTATATCATAACCTATATAAACAGTTATAAATGGTTATTCAAACAGGCATCAGCAATCATAAAGATTGCTTTTGTCAATGTTGATGACTTGAGTCACACCACATATTTATGTTTTACAGCTTATTTATCTTTTATCTATAGGCTTAATACAATTACCCTCCATGTGCGCCTGCCTTTAATAACACACTCATTTAGAGTCCCATTAGGAATCTGAACGCAACAAGTTAATAAGTTCCTCTAAGATTGAGGATTCCTTATTTAATTACTACCCTGTATCATTCTGTGGCAGTAATAGTTATTAAAGTGCAATAAATCAATAAAAACTCCAGGCATCAAAAGCTTTTTGCCTGGCAAATAATGATGATGATGTAAAATGTGAGCTTGCCGAATGAGGGTCATTTGAAAACTAAACAAAGCACCAAAAGATTCTCTGAACATCCCCTATGCCCTGCCATGTAAATGGTAACATCAGCATCGGCTGTGTATGCTGCATACACAGTGAAGCTCTGTGATTCTGCATATTTGTATATTTGCTCTTATCCTTAATTAAAGTGTGCTTGATTTTGATGTCTCACATGCTGATCAATTATGAAACATCTCAAGTGTGAGAAACGTATAAGAAACTGCTGACTAATGAGACACACTGGCAACAATAAACCATTATATAAAAACAAAATTACATTAAGTGACTTTAACAAGTCATACCAGTCTAATGGAAGTATCATAATACAGCCTTGTGTCAGCAAAAATGTCACCCACTTTATAGCAGCCAACTGGTGCATGTTGGAATAAGACTTTATGACTGCTGATTTTGGTTCATTTCAGCTGGGCTACAGATCCACTGTGACCCAGATCAGGATAATGATGCATATATACTATTTTTCTAATTGAAAATGTATTATATTAATTAACTGTAGCACTTTTCTTATAAAGCCCTAAAAAGGTTTACTTTTAAATAGTGCTATGTAAATGAAGTTTATGTTGAAAATCCGAACAAGCTTCATTTATATAGCACTGTTTTTCGAAATACTACATCAACATGCCTGCGTCAAAGGAATATGTCTATTTATGGCTTTGCTTTTTCTCACCAGTAGAGGGAATATTTATCATAGACCAAGCCACTACAGAAACAGCCAAGTTAAATCAAGAGGCTCAGAGACTGTGTGTGATTGTGGGCACATAAATCTTTATATAACTTACTATATGAACTCGGTAAAGAATACTGATTCCCAGGGTCATGAAAGGTTTGGAGAAATCGATGACTTTCTCTCTTTCAGAGGTGATGGTGAAAGCAGCTACAGCTAAATCTGCCTTCTGCTCCAGACAGGGCGAAAATAGGGAGAGGACAGAGAAAAGGTCAGTACTGTGAAAGCGAGGCATTAAAAAAAATTAAGATAAATCAAGACAAATTAAATGTGTGTGTGTGTGTGTGTGTGTATACTTACTCTGTTTATAAGCTCTCCCACCATGCCAGTCCAGGAACCGTTGGGTTCTGGAGCTCCGTACAGACCGTCATCTACTAGTTTGATTCGATAGGTGAACTTCAGAATGTCTGCCAATTCCTTCAGCATGTCCACACAGAAGCCTTCATACTGCTCATTCCCCTCCAGTTCCTGATAATTTGCTTTCCTCATCACATACGGGTTCTCCTGTGTTTATACACACACACACACACACACACACACACACAGTGAGTTAGATGCAAGGACCTTGTTACAGCATATACTTAAGAAAATGGCCACCACATGGTGCATTTAGTGCATGTGGTGCTGTAAGACCTCACCAGTATGGTGGTGACGATGAGGGTCTTGTTGGCCAAAGTTTCAGAGACATTGATGTCCAGACTGGTGGAGTTCATAACCAGGGTGTTGTTAGAATACCAAATACCAATCTAACACACAGACAGAAAGGAAGACTCATTACAAAACATTATCTAAAGTAAGACCTGTACATGGAGAAGAAATTTGAATGTGAATGTGTGTTACCTGTTTGTGGCCTGATTTATGTTTCTCCAGGATATGCAGGGTGTAGTTGGTTCTCTGGCCTTTGCTGTTAAACTCAACACGGCCTGTTAAACCATCATACTCCACCTGAGAGCACAGAGAAAGAATAAGCCTGAAAGATAAAAACTGAGCTCATTGGTAACCTTGAGATGGTCCGCATTTTTTCTCTCCCAGCTTCAAATACCACCTGTAGCAGGTATTGTGTGATATTGATTTCTAGTTTCAGGCATGTTGCGAGCTGTGAGAAAACAAAAATGTGGAACATCTAGGCCTGCAGAGAAATGATTTAGCCAATATAGGCCTAGGGAAAGAGAAAAACCGACCAGCTATTTATAAACTACAGGCACATTTACGTTTGAGGAACAGTTACTA
This sequence comes from Pangasius macronema, assembly GCA_037577455.1. Classification (NCBI taxonomy): domain Eukaryota; kingdom Metazoa; phylum Chordata; class Actinopteri; order Siluriformes; family Pangasiidae; genus Pangasius; species Pangasius macronema. The sequence goes on from CM074945.1 coordinate 21,546,464, forward strand.
GTTGTGATGTGAACTATGAAGTGGACACATCATTTGAGCAAACAGCAAAAACACAGCAACACATTGAACATGGTTTAGATTGAAGCTGTTCTTCATTGTTTTTGCTTAGTTACAAATTACATCAGCACAAAAGTACTTTTAAAATGCCATAACTACAGTGGCCCATAAGTGCAAAATACATTAACAGACATAACAACAAATGTGAAAACACAACAGCAAACATAGAAACACATCACTGACTCAATATACAAAGGCTAGGTCCCTACTGAACATCTCATTCTTGTTGCTGATAGGCTACAGCTCACGTCAGTCTGGGAGACCATGGAAAACCATGAGCCAGGGAATATTTACAACAGAAGGAAATATGAGCCTAAATGAATCTACTGATGCCTTTATTCATGTTTATTTTTATCAAGGGCATTCATATGATGTTATTTTAGGTATGCTGGCACTATTGCATGGCAGTATTATGAGTATGCAAATGCTGAAAACCTGCTTAAGGATGCCATGTTACTCAGAAGAGAAAGAATTACTCCTCAGTATAATAACATAAGTAACATCACATTAAAATCATTTTAATAAATGTGCAATTTTTTATTCCTTTTAATAGTTAAAATTGAGTTCATGTTGATGTATTTCTGAATTTGCCGTTTCATTTTCTGATTTACTCTTTGTGTTTTGCACTTACGGGACACCAAATATAACACTGCTTTTAAATGCTGTTAGAGGATTGTACAAAATACACACTCACTATTTGGTTAGGTTTTTGAAATTACCTACTCCACAGCACAAACTAAAAGGTTTCCTGGAACTACAGCCTGAGAACTAAAAAAAACTGGCTGTGATTGTTCTGGTGGAAATGCTCCTGAAATTCCTCAGTTGCAAAAAAAAAAAAAACATGCCTAATGGAAATCTGCACAAACACTGACCATGCGCAGGTAGTTCATGAGGCTGGTCCCATGTTGCCAGATCTGTGGGGAGGAGCAGCTTAAGGGTTTCACTCCGATTTCCTGACTTCTGTTCAGCTCCTGTACGGCACTTGCCACCACATGGACGGCATCGAACAGCAAAGCTGAAGACAGCTAGACACAGCACATAGAGAGTAACAAAATGTGTGTGTCCATGTTTCTATATCTTGGTGGGGACCAAATGTCCCCATAAGGATAGGATTTTTTTTTTTTTTTTTTACAGAAACTGCAGTATTTATTAACTGCAATATTACAAAACTAAAACAGTCAAAGCTTTCATTTCAGTTACTGAGGTTAAGGTTAGGGTTAGATTTTGGTGTAACCATAGCTTTAATTAGCGTGTGTGTGTGTGTGTGTGTGTGTGTGTGTGTGTGTGTGTGTGTGTGTGTGTGTGTCTCACCGCTGGTCCTGGGTATGGGTTAATGTCACAGCCTTCTCTCCAGGACAGGTTGAGGCTCCGGATAAACTCCAGGTAAAATGGGTGAGTGGTGTTGAACATAGAGAAGCCCACAATGTTGGAGTGCTCATCAACCACATCATCCAACCACAGCAAAGGAAAGTCCTATATACACACACACACACACACACACACACACACACACACACACACACACACACAGTGAGTTAGAAGCAAGGACACACAGCCATAACAAAATTGCCTACATGCCTGACTGTCCATTTTAATTACAAACCAATGTATTACTTAATTTTTTTTATTTCTTTTGTCTGTTTTATATCTTCTATTTCTATTTCTGTAATCTGGCGTTGTTGTAAATAAGAGCTTTCTACAAATTCAAATAAATAAATAAATAAATGCGTTCACTCAGAATGCAAAACATAGTCAAGGGGTTTAGACACCAGGCCCATTTCAGAGACAAAAGGCTGATAAAGTGCAGACAACAAAACAAATCTTTTTTACCATGGTGGTGAGAATGTACTTGTAAAATGCTGATGTCATCCCCAACTCAGATGCCTAGAAAGGAAAAGAGAAGAAGAGATTAGAGTGTAGAAGTATATACACAGAATGAGGAAGGTGAGAACGGAGAGAATCGTTTCATCGGCAGGTTGTACAGTACATATTCAGTGTTCTTAAAATCAACCACAGTACAGGTACATTTAAAGTGAACAGAGTTGAATTACAGTAGCTGTAAATCAAAAAGGAGAGCGAGAGAGAGAGAGAATGACTGATAGGAACAAAAGGAAGCCGTCACCAAGCTCCATTTAAATGCATTAGTTTTCACTACTACAGCCACCAGGGGACAACTCAATGCGTGCGGTGCAACTCAAACCCTTATCATTTTGTCAAGTAGGCTATGTGTTGGTGTGTGTGTGTGTGTGTGTGTGTGTGTGTGTTAGGGGTGGGCAGTATGATGATAATTCTTGAAGGCATTTTTACAATACAGGATACATATCATGATATAGATTAGCTCTCAAAATGCCATCAAAACAATAGTGTTGCATTAAGATGGGTTTGATTATTTATATAATGTCTACATTTAAAGGATATTAAAAATTAAAATCAAATTAAAAATTAAAATTAAAATCTGTAAAATGTTAACATTTTACAATTTTAAAGATTAAGTATAAAATTTAATTGGCGGGTTCGGATCAGTTTGCAATTAAATCACTTAAAAAACATTAAAAGATGCCATGATATGTTTTTATATCTTTTGCCCAAATTTGCCTGGCACCGACAAGGAAAACTGCCTTGTGTACAACAACTGCAGCTTTTATTTAAAGAAATAAAAGAGCCAAAGGGTTTCCTTTTTGTTACTGAGCTTAAGGTTAAGATTAAGCTTATGTGATGACATAGTATTAATTAACTACATTAATAATTATACCCTCACAAGGATAGTAAGACAAACATACAAGTGTGTGTGTGTGCATGTGTGTATGTGTGTACCTTTTTCAGAATCAGGTATGACACAGAAGCATTAGCATCAATGATGATCGTAGCTATTTTATCATCACGTATCTCTTTGAGTAAGGATGTGGGATCGAGGTCATCATCCAGCATTCTGACAGACAGCGTTTCCCTGGAGATGAGAAAACGCCGCACCAGCTCCTCCAGTCTCAGCAGACCTGTAAAGCAGGTGGGGTTAAAGATATCACAAGAGGGTGTGTGTGTGTGAATGTGTGTGTGCGTGTGTGTGTGTGTATTAAATGTAAATAAGCGGCTGTCTTCTCATGGGAGTGTGTGTACAGAGAGAGAGCCAGTGAACCCAGTGCCAAACTTTAATTAGTTTGAGGGAGGAGAGAAATCAATGCACTCACTCACATGCTCTCATTCTCTCTCTCTCTCTTTCTCTCTCTCTAACTCCCCCAGCACTTCTCCATCCCCCTTCCTGTATCTTCCTCTCTCCCACTCACCCACTCACTGATTCCTGCGGCAACCCTTCCCAGATATATTCTCAGTGGATTTCACTGACTCTGTTTTTTGCGTATTAGTACTATTCATGCCATCTTTCAGCTTCTCTCTCTCTTCCTCTCTCTCACACTCCACTCACTCCACAATGAAAAGTGAAGGTGATGAACAGCAGAAAGTAACTAAATCCTAACAGTCAACAAGCAAGCGCTCTGAGATCAGACTCCACTATTTGCAATCATTACGCTCTTGTCCAGAGAAATACTATCCTTATTCTCTCCTTACTACCAGCCCTAACTCGGAGGAATCCATTAGCCAGGTCTGTTAGGACAATGAAACCCCTTCAGGTCTGTCCCAAAGCGCTTTCTAAGTACTCTAAGTGGAGTATTTAGAAAACCCATCGATCTATCGGCAGATCAGGACTACCATTCTGTCCTGTTCCTCATACTTTTTACTGACTAATGAATAAGAGTTACTGAATAATATGCTTTAAGATGAATAACTGGATAATAAGCCAAAGAAGAAGATGTGTCTAAGAATAGCACACCTTTCTAACTGCCATAAGTCACAATTCACCTATAAAAATAATAAAGGACAGTAAGAATGTCCTTGGATTAAGAATTATGAGTTTGTTAAGTGCTAGAGAGCAAGCGTAGCAAGGAAATATGTATTTTTACAAATCTGGACCACTTGATGCCTCCTCCTGCTTTATCCTCCTACTTCAATTGATGTTCTCAGAAACACGCCTCAAAGCTCAGCTCTACAGTTTTCTTAGAAACTTTCAGAATGCAAGACCTCCCCCCCTAACCGGAAGTCCTGAATAAGTATTCCTACAGTGTTCACTGAATAACGCGCACAGTGTAACAGGTGCATGTGTCCGAGAGGTGGCCATCTTGTGGTCAGACTCGAAGCTGTTAAATCAGATGTATAATGGCTCCCCTCTCATGTGCCCATTTGCACTAACACATGCAGACAGACACAGAGATCAAATAGAGTGTGCAGAATCAGAGGTGATCGCCAGCGTGTCCAATCAGAGGACAGAATAATGACTGGGTTGTAATGAGAAATAAATGAACATATTCTCATTAATTAACGACTGTGAATCTCTCTCTCACACACACCCACATACACACACAATCACACACAGAAGCAATAAATACATAGCACAAAGCGGGAGTGTAGAGCAATGTCCACTGGCCTGTCTCTCCATCTCCTGCCACCATTTTAAATGAGCTTGATGAGTGGCAAGTTGCACCTACTCTGCTGCCATGGCAACCACAGTGCAGCCAACTAGGTCAGAGCCAAGCCATGTGAATTGACGAACTCATAAATGCTTACACTTGCTTAACTGTATATATATTGCACTAATGTACATATTTCAGAGTGGTACACAATACAGGACAGTATCTAATCATTGTGAAAGGCTTCCAAGCTTCTACACTGCTGTGCAGGGACATTCCTCTGTTGTGGCTGACCAGTACTCATCTGAATTCATATGTGATAGAGGGATGGATGAGGAGAGGAAGGAACATCTCACAGAGGTTCCCTCATTTATTCCTATGGTTTACATTCACACTGAGTCACACACACACACACACACGCACGCACACACACACACACACACACACACACACACACACACACACACACACACACAC
>CM074945.1:21551554-21562655 GCA_037577455.1 Pangasius macronema
GATAGATAGATAGATAGATAGATAGATAGATAGATAGATAGATAGATAGATAGATAGATAGATAGATAGATAGAGTAAATTACCAAACATCGTATTGTAGCACATTCATTATTCAAACCAGTCCTGAGAGTCTATACTTGCTTCACATAAAATATTTTTCAATCCAACTGCTGAGTGGCCATACAGTTGCTAATGTGACTCATTTGGAAAGGCACTTTGACATGTGTGGAGCTCCTGGGCAGATCATACACGCTGATGGAGAGGGCAAAGATCAAAGACTCACACTCGGCCTTGGCACAGACCAGACTGGCTGATGGGTAGCTGAAAGAGCGTAGGATGGCACCCACAGCCAAGCTCAGATCCTCGTTGCTAGGATACAATGTGACGGACGCGAAACGTAGGTAAGGCAGCCGTGGAGTCTCCTCAGGACCGATCTTCACATGAGGGATCTGAGAAAAAAGAGAGACAGGGACAGAAAAAAAAGGAGACAGGAAGCGTGAGAGAGTTCGCTCAGAGTTAGTGCGAAATACTGAAAAATTCACAGGTTTACATCATACTATACTTACTGTACATCCTATTCTGAAACATCAAAAACATGCACTGGCTCACCTCCTTCTCTCCACAGATGTGACTGACAGTAGAACCAGAGGCAGGACTGGAGGCGGGACCAATCACAGCAACCACACCCTTAGGCAGAATCTGGCACACTAAAAGTAAACAAAATCTGTAGGACTTTCTTTCCTCTTTTTTTCGCAGTCAGTTAACTCTTCCTTTTGAATAAGGATAATTCATAGTGATAGAGCTGCCCAAAACCCTTATAGCCATATGTGGCACTCTTAACCCACTTTTTCTCAGTGTGTTTGTGTGTGGATGGGACTTACTAGTGTCTGTGGTCTCGTACTGAGAGTCTTTCTGGAGCTCAAAGACTTCTACGTCCACACGAGCACGAGCTGGTCCCTCCAGCACGCTGTTGATGTTTTCCCGTGCTAAAGCCAAAGCCAACCGCTCTCCACGGCCACAGGCAGAGCGGTCATCCAAAATTGCCGCTGACCAGTGAGAGGTAGGAGCAAATCAGAGAGGGAGAGAGGGAGAGAGAGAGAGAGAGAGAGAGAGAGAGAGAGAGAGAGGCACCATTTACTCTGTGCCAGTGACTTTGCCTCTCAAGGGCCAACTCCAAAAGGTCATGGCAGAAAATCCTGTGCTTAATGTGGTGGCAGTAAGAGCAGCCAAGCAAAGGCCAAAGGCAAAGTGTGGATTTGGCCGAACAAAGCGGCTATTTAAAAGACCCCTGCCTGGTGATTCAGATGAAGTGAAGGACAACAGTATTATCCATCCTGTTCTAACACAAAATTAAATTTCCAGCTGCAGCATCACTTTACTGCAATGTGTTTTATTATCACTCCACATGTCAAGGCTGGGTACATGAGTACCTAGCTAACATGCACCTTACTGATGGTTCTGAAAAAGAACTGTTGTCAAATTGTATTCTTCAAATGAGATAAAAATTATTGTTCATTACATTGTCACATAGTTGGCACCCATAAAAGACATCAGCATCTCCCACCTCCTGAATCCCAATTTAATCCACATTCATAATATAATCGGTTGGACTGGTTTAAAAGATTGAAATCACTGTAAGCATAAAGGCGGTGCAACTCACCCATTCGCACAGATGACAGGACAGGGGTCTGGCTTAGGGAACAAGGCGGCATGTTAAGCACAGTAACTAGCAAGAAGTGGACGTGAATCGACAGCAGTACTGCTGGCAGTTCCGGCATCTTCTACTGCTCCTCATGGAGACGCCGTCTGCTGCCTAGAGCACCCCTGTAAAACAGGCGAACATTATAAGATGAAAAATATACATGCACACATTCTTTATTCCTCATACATACATGATGGGCTATAATGTCCAACAGAGGACAAGTATTAGAAGTAGAAGTATAAAGACACGCATACAAGCACACACAGACACCATCTGCAGCCTAGGGCATTGTAAAGTGTGACAATGTTAAAGATATTTACACACACACACACACACACACACACACACACACACACACACACACAGAGAGAGAGAGAGAGAGAGAGAGAGAGAGAGAGAGAGAGAGAGAGAGATAGTTATACTGCATACAGCTCAGAATACATCTATATAGATTGCCTTCATTCTCTCATCTGCTCACACTCTCACAAGTGTCCCAACAAAAATCTGTCTGAATTTCCCTTAAAGGCAAATGCACAAATTAAAGCAAATTTACATTTAATTTGCATTTAATTTGTGTTCAGAGAGCAGTAGCTAGGCCGTATTTACATGGTGGTATAATGCCAACATATTGCTAATGCGGTTGGTCCATTTTTTCCTGCTCTTGCTTAGGTGATAGCGAGTGTATTTTCCTGACTTTAAGTGAACCCATAAAAGTTCTTACAACCTGGTTTTGATAAATAATAACAAACAAACTAAATAATACTCTTGCTAACAACATTGTATTATAATTTTCCTTATTATTATTGTATATTTATAGTTAAAGAGAATAAAAGGAGCTGAGATTTTATTGGATATCGCCTAACCTAACTGCCTCTTAATAATACATTCATTCCAACCCAACCCACTTTTTACAGTTATTCTGCACTTTGCCAGGTTATGAATGACACTTGCACAGCGTCTTTACCCTGGCCATAGTGCTCTTTAACAAGCAACCTTCCAACATGCTACTTCTGTAATCTGTCTGATATTTAATTTGACTTACAGTTGGCACTTGTATATAATAGCCTAATGTAGCATATTTATGTAATGCATGCTGATATTCACTGTAAATTATTTTCTGTTTACTGTAAATTATTGCTTGGGATGTAAATTATTGTATATTGTGTATTGCAAATTCTAGAGTTGTGGACTCTATTGACTCCAGCACCAAGACAAATTCCTTGTACACTTGCACTTATCGAATAAAAGATTCTGATTCTGTGATGATTCTAGAGATGAAAATACCAAAACTCCCACTAATTCTAACAATATGAATTTATTATTACTAAACTCAATGTCTACAATCTCTAACTGCCATCCAGATGCCTAGTGTATGTAATCCATCTTAATAACTGGAATATCCTAACTGTTGAATCTTTGAAATATTTACATGAATTTTAGAGATTCTCAGTATGTCCCCGTTTTGGCTTTAATGACAACGGGCACTGGAGCTGGCATGGACTCCACAAGTTTGTGCAAAACCTTATGATCCATTTTAGATCATATCCATCAGAGTGTCATCTGAAAACATGAAGAGATTGGGCATGAGGAAAATCTGACCTTTTATACAAAGGTAACATGCTCAATACCAAAAATTTGCTTATATAAATTTGATTTAAATAGGTAGGCAGTCCTCAGTAAACCAATCATGCAAACAGCAATGAAATTATTATGGAGAATCCTTTTCAAACAAGGGTTAGCAGGTGTGCTAATTAGTGCTTTGTTTTTGTTATGTGCATGGACCAAGGGAGAGGTCTTTCTACGCATGAAAACAACTGTGGCATTGTGAACAATGGGGAGATTTAGACAACCAGCATCCTGGGAATGCAAAAATATTAGACACAAAAACACAGTGTAAAGCCATTTGACAGGGTCATAAAGATGCCTGGTGAAGTAAATATCAAGATAGTATATTAGCTGGGCTAAGCTCTCAATGTAATTAGCTCTAAATTACTTGAAGTTTAATAACAACCATATTTTTGAGCTATAACCATTCATTAGGTAGACAGACGTTTTATGTTCTCGAAAGTCACCCTGACCATTTTCTTTTTTAGTATTTTTTTTTTCAGTTTTATGCAAGTGTGTATGAAGATAATTATGTGTGATGCAAACCACACTTGCCCCTGATTCTGTGTATGAATAATAAATCAATTAACTGTGAACGTAACTCCACAAGGTATAAAAGCAGACACCAGTCAGGGTAAGAGAAGGAAGACTGAATTTTGCCAGGCTAAAACTCTGAATATTGTTTCTTCTCTTTTAGGCACACAAGCAGCCTGGACACCGTCAGTGTATTCTAACACTCGAACAACTTCATACTTCCTGTGATGTTTATGTGAATGTGCTGCACAAAGTAGATTAGTGTTTCTGTTGACAACCTCATATTACAAAGGCATCACGTAGAAACTTTGTAGAGAGTGCTGGCTATTTCACACAAATGAGTATACACTCACTGTCCATTTTAATAGGAATACCTGTACATATTATCCAATCATCCAATGCATAACATCATGCAGATATAGGTCAAGAGCTTAAGTTAATGTTCACATCAAACATCAGAAAGGTTGTTGGTGCCAGATGGGCTGGGTTGAATATTTCAGAAACTCTAAAGAAATGTCTCTAGAGTTTACACAAAATTGTCAAAAAACATAAACCTCCTGTGTGTGGAGGGTCTGCAGGCTGACCAGACTGGTCAGCTGACAGGACGTCTATAGTAACTCAAATAAGCACTCTTTACAATCATGGTGAGAAGAAAAGCATCTCAGAACGTACAATACATCAAACCTTAAGGTGGATGGGCTACAACAGCAGATCACATTAGGTTCCACTCCTGTCAGCCAAGAACAAGAATCTGAGGCTATCATGGGCACAGACTCACTGAAAAAGTACAGTTGAAGACTGGAAAATAACCAGGTATTTTTTTTTAATGTTCAACTGTCCAGTTTGGGTGAGCCTGTGCCCATAATAGCACGAGATTCTTGTTCTTGGCTGACAGGAGCGGAACCCAATGTGGTCCTCTGTTGTTGCAGTCCATCTACCCCAGCCCATCCAGGGTGATTATATGAGTTATTATATCCTTCCTGGCAGTTCAAATCAATCTGGCAATTTTCCTCTGACCTCTCTTATTAACAAGGCATTTCCACCCACAGAACTTTGCTTTTTTTGTTTTTTACACCATTCTGTGTAAACTCTAGATTCAAATGGAATTACTGCAAACCATGGAATATTAATGTCAATGTTTAAACAGGCTTATCAAAATAAACACCAGAACTGCATTCTTTAGTAAATTGAAAACTATGAATTCATAACCAGTTACATTGAAGAAGATGTAGGAACCAGACTTGTTTCAAACCAAATCCGTATGTACCAAACCAGTATGTACAAACCAAACCAGTACAGAACGCAGCACTAACCCACAAATCAGAAAATGTACTTGCAGCAGTCTAAGTCAACCCGAATTTCATTATATAGAGTGATGATCACTAGGGTCAGTACAACCATTCTCAAAAGTATTCTGATGGGCAAAAAATGGCCCAAGCCCAAAATGGCAAAATTGTAAGCTTTTAGTGGTCTTAACAACAAATCATTGGTCAGGAAATTAGCAAGAATTAAACAAATAGATAAAGGAACGTAGTATGGGAAGCTTTTCCCTTTGATTTCTTTAAATGTTTAAGCCTTGTGGCCCTTGATGGGCTGNAAAACCAAATAATAACTAATCTATTAAGAAAAAACATCCAGCTTTTCCCCAAACAGTTCACAGCAGCAAAAGTAAACGTGCAAATGGTGGCACAGGAGCTCTCATGAGTGCATTTCTTTAATTCATGCTAATTTTTTTGACCAATGATTTGTTGTTAAGACCATTAAAAGCTTAATATTTGCTATTTGGTGCTTGGGCTATTTTTTTTTTAGCCCAGGAGTGTAAATATATGTACATATAAGATTTTATATTTCCTCGTCCTAGATTCAACAAATAAATGTTTCTGTATATAGTATTGTTTATCTGGCCCAAACGTCTGGGAAAGCCATGCCCCCACCACTCTACAACTCACTACACAACTCAAGAAATGACACTATAATATTAATAGTTGAATTACAAGGATTTACTTTGAGATGCTGAACAAATAGTTTTGTTCATATGCCCAATTGGCATGTGCAATCTGACAAATTGCTTGTGCAGTTAGTGGGAATTTTAAGGGAGATTTACAAAGAAGAACTTTGTAAATGATGTCCAGTGTGCAAATGTCAATTGTGAGATGCAAAGTAGGAGGAGAAAACAATACTTACACTAGGCTTTTGTGTGTGCTACTTGCTCGTTGTAGCCTTGGCAAGTTCAGATATCGAGGAGATTCCCTGAAGTGAAACTGGCAGCTTAAACCTGGTGTGAAAGCTTTGGAAACAGATATTCCACATTCCCTTCCATTTAGCCAACTTGCAGAACTGTGGCTAACCTGCTGCTAGCTTGGGTGAGTTATTTTCCTTAAACATACCCTGTGCTGTTCAGGTGAGCCTGCTAAATTAATTGGATTCCAAAGATCTGGAGTTGGAGACAGTTTTACCAGCACACACATTTTTCTCTTCACTTTGGTGGATTTCCTGGTTGTCAAGTAGATAGCCAGAAATAACTATGCAGTAACACTTATGCTTATGCAGTCAGTGTTTGAATTTCTTGAAAGTCACAGAAGGGGAACCAGCTTTATGCTCACTGACTCCGCACTAACCATATCAAGAACGTCATGTTTGACTCCAACAACTAGCTCAAGCCCTGCAGCCTAAACAGCTTTCTAGTGAAAAACACCCACGTCCAGTAAACTTTCTAGATGAATTATGACTTGGCAGCAGACATGGCTGAAATCACTGATTCACTGAGGTGGGCCCTAGACAGCAATCCTGACCATTTTGCTGGGAAAGAAACTGCAGTTCTGCCACCACTCCTTGCCTTTTTGTGACTGAGGGTCTCATCAACATCAGACCCAAACAAAATTGTTACTCTGTCCCAAGAAGTTTGTTCCCTCTTACACAGAGATACTATTAAAAATAAGTAGGCTCCAGAGTTAAAAGCAATGGATTCTATGCAACAATCTATTCAAATATTGAACTCCTTTTTCATAAGGAATACAATGTTTTTTTTTAGAGAGGGTTAAACTTGTTCCTAAAGACCCATCTCTTTTTTTGCAACAAGTAGCTCAAATCATAAGGGCAACAAATTATTCAAATCATACAGTCACAGGATTGGTTTATGTATGTAGGTCTCTGTGATGCTTATTTTCATTTTCCCATTGCCCCAGGACACAAATGCTTTTTAAAGACTGCATTCCTGTGGCAGTTATTCCAATTCAAAGTCCTGCACTTTGGCCTCTACCAAACACCAGAGGTGTTTTCAAGATGAATGCAAGCAGTGTTGTCTACTCTGATGGCAAGTGGCATCAGGATACTGCCATACTTGGGCAACTTGCTCCTATGTCCCCTATCAACAAGCAGGCCATCTGGGAAATATCCACCATCTTCACCTGGTGAAAGCAGACCATACAGTTCATTGGTATATGGCTAGATTCACTGAGAATGCTAGCCACCCTACACGTGAAACTGTGGAATATATTATTATACAGGTAAAACCACTATGTGTAGTATTAGTGTCTACTGAGAATGGTAGGACTGATGATAGTAGCCTCCGCAGTTATCCTCCTAGGCTAGTCTGGAGCTACAGGCATTTCATAAGTGGGTTATTGTCCTATGGTTGGAACCCAAATGCCACAGACAGAAACATGTTCTTGTCTCAGTGCAAGAAGCCCAAGTATTGGCTTGCTGGAGACACAGGGCATTCCTAACAGAGTATGTTTCCTCCACACCTGCTGATTCTTCCATCATAATACAGAATTCAGTAACTAGGCCACAGAATACTGTTTGTTTCACCAAGATGGCTGGCAAGATATTGGTTCCCACTGCTGCTTTCTCCAATTATCAGATATCCCTGGCGACTTCCTCCTCAAGCAGGTCTGCTGTTTCAAGTAGATAACCCCCCTTGGGCTGAATCACCAATTGAGAACTGCAACTTTGCAGTCCAGGAAATATCTCTGAATGCAAGGGTCCCTAGTACATGGATCTTGTTTTTTGTTCAAGTGGAAGCTGCTTTGCAAATTATGTTTACCTCATCAGCTAGCCCTGGTACATTGCCTTATTTCCAGGATCCTGATTTTGGGGAGCACTAGACACTGAAAATTCCCCGTCTACACTAAAGGTATATGTGCCAGCTATCACACAGCACTGTAGCATCTTGAATGGCATTTTTCTATGGTTCATTGGCTTATTATTGCCTTTCTAAAGGGAATGAGTCATCTCCACACGCTATGGTTACCTAAGAGCCTGGTTTAACACCTCTTTCTTGGACTTCCTTGGAGTGCCATAAGCCTGTGCAAGATACAGAATTGCAACGGCTATCTCTAGTAATGACTACAGCAAAAAGAGTTGTGAAGATAAATGCTATGGCAATAAGCTTGCCTTGCAGACATTAGAGGCCAGATAACTCTGGGATGACCATGTGATTGAATGCAAGGTTATTTCACCAAACTTTGTAAATCAGTTTAGTGACCTTACAGCCTTCAAAGACAGTAACCCTGTAGGGCATTCCTAGCTGTGCAAAGTTCCTGTTCTTAAATCTGTTGCACAGGAGATTCTTGCTTTTTTGGCTTTTCTACTTCTACTTCCACTCCTGAAACTTTCATTATATTCTCTATAACTGCTGCATTTTTATTCCTTGAACTGATGGATATCCAGGTGGTACTCTGAAAACAAAGTGGGCTATTGACAATCAGGATTCTTTTGAGAGCAAGTCTGGCCTTTTAGGGCAGGATAGTATCCATCCCACTTGGGAAGGTGCTGCACATTTCTTGTGCTATAGCTCATAGTCTTTTGACAGGCCTAGTTAATAGCTGATAATTCAGGGCTTGGGCTAGGCAGCAGAGAAACAGGCTACATCGACCATCTGCTAGCTGCCTTGAGGCATCAGATTTCAGATTCCAGATCTCACTCTATTGAGATTCTGTCTGTTCCCCAAGCTTAACAAAAATACAGAAAATATCAGAAAGTTTATTGTAGTAATCTGACTAATATAAAAATGGTCTGTACCAAATGCACATTTGATCTGAAGCTAATACTATTAAATATTAGTATAATATCCCTTACATCTAAAGTGCTTACTGTAAATGAAAATATCAGACATCAGGGACTGAATGTACTTTGTCTAACAGAAATTTAAATTAGACCAAATGGGTAGGAAACTTTAAATGGGGTTATCCCCAAAGATCTGGTGAGAGCAGAGTTTGTGAGACTCATTGGAATGAGATAGAGCATCACTCAGATAGAATGGGGCCACAACGATGGGCATACTGTTGATTTAATATTGACATTTAGCATAGATAGACAAAACATAGTCATAGACAAAACATCCTACCCCAGTCTGAAATTAACTGAGTACCTTATTTCATATGAAATGCATCTCAGCCATTTCTTCTTGCAACCACATTAGCAGTACAATCACACCAGCTACTGTTCAGAGCTTTATTGAATATTTTCCAAATCTTCATGTTTATTGGTTTCCCCTCTAACCCCACAGAACGTAATCAAATAACTGAATGCATAAACTCAATGACTTCTATACACTAGACAATAATAATGTTGACCAATTAAAAAATAATTACAGAAAAATAGCTTGCAACTGGGTATAATGATCAAATGTGGATTATTAAAAAAGGGACCTTTTAAAAATTAGAAACTAAACCTGTGGTGTTCTAGATTGCATGGAAGCATGGAAATCCTGCACAAATATAGAAAGGCTCAGCTTATCTCCACTCTAATAGAAGATATTAAAAAATAATCTTAGACTCATATTTAGCACAGTAACAAAACCTAATAGGAATACAACAGACATTGATGCACAGTTGCCAACATTATGAACTAGAGATGACATTGTTTTTTTCCATGACAAAATCTCCAAGATTCTAGAAAAGCAAGTATGTCTGTAGCTGAACTCTGCACTTGCATAAGAATCACATACATGAAATAATTTAGCCTGGATTTGCATCTCTCTGCTTGTACTACTTCATCTCAGTTCATCTTGTTATATGACAGATCACAATATACTTCTAAACAGTCTAATAAAATTTTAGATCTTATTTAACTACTATCCATTTGTAAATGTTAATTGTGACTTCTCCATTCATACAAAAGTAAAGTTTGGTGTTCTACAAGGCTCTGTACTAGGGCCACTGCTTTTCATAAACATAGTATTATCTTCCACTGCTATGCTGATGACACATACCTATATGTTTCAGCCAAACCAAATGGCAGATAGCAGTGTACTTTTATGGCCAGAGACAGCTAGAAATAAGCTTTCTGATTATGCAATAACTGTCTATGGCCTTTCAGTTGCATCTTGTGCAGTAGTGAATGACCTTGGTTTGATTACTGACCCTAGTCTCTCATCTAAAGCACATGTTGATTTTAGTAGATCTGCCATTTCCAGAAACACTGCCAAGCTAAGAAATATAATGTCATTATATGATGCAAAAAAATAATAATTCATGCTTTTATTACGTTTAGGTTGGACTACTGTAATGCATCCTGTCTGGATGAATCAGCAGATGTATAAACAAGCTCCAGTTATTCCACAATGCAGCAGTCCTTACTAGAACCAGAATGTTTAATCATATTACCTCTGCTTTATCTGCACTACATCAGCTCCCATAAAATTTTGTTAAAATTGTTTCTCTCCACAGTACCCGAGCAAACTATTAGAATCCACCATATCTTATCCAGCTGTTTAACCCTGCCCCTGGCAGTTAAAAGGGGTGGAAAAGAACATTAGTTATGTATGAACCCCAGAAAACCACCAGTGCTCCTTGTCATTTGAAACTATGCCAACTGGACAAGAAGGCTCCAGGCTCCAGGCTGACTGCTATATACTTTAAACAATACTTTAGGAACACTACACTAATACTCTACACTGTGGCTGGTGAGCTCAGTTGCATGTGTGTGCTAATAACACCAAGGTTGTGGGTTCGATCCACTATGGGCCAGCTTCCTGTTTACTGCATTTCATTGGCTCTGACAATAAAGTTGAATCTAATCTAATCTAATACTGGCCTTCCAAAACAGCCTCAATTCTTCATGGAATGGATTCCACAAGATGTTGGAAACATTCCTTCTGGTCCATGTTGAAATGATTGCATTCAGGTGCACTTTCATGCTGTGAATCTCCCGTTCTATCACGTCCCAAAGGTGTTCTACTGGATTCAGATCCAGTGACTGGAAAGGTCACTGAAGAACACTGAACTCATTGTCATGTTCATGAAACCAGAGACTTTT
>CM074945.1:21562755-21577981 GCA_037577455.1 Pangasius macronema
CCACAATTGTACAGAGTGGTTATCTGAGTTACTGTAGCCATTCTGTCAGCTCAAACCAGGTCATTCTCCATTGACCTTTCTCATCAACAAGGCATTTTCATCTACAGAACTGCCACTCACTGGATGTTTTTTCTTTATTGCACCATTCTGAGTAAATTATAGAGACTGTTGTGTGTGAAAATCCCAGAAGATCAGCAGTTATAGAAATTCTCAAAGAGAGGTATCTAGGTGTTTCAGACTGGGTCATAGAAACAGAGTTATTTACATAAGCATTTAATTTCATTATCAAATAGTGGAAACTGGCTTATCCAAATGCAATACCTACCCTTCAACTGGGTTAATTTACACACACAATTGCAGTTCCCAAAATTATCTTCAAACACTGAAGGGGCTAAATTAATCACACTCATTGGGATAAATTAATCTATTTGAATCTATGCTGGTCTATCTGTTTTGGGGTTTTTTTAAGAATAGCTGCTGCAAACTGCATATTCATTATGGCAAACATGCAACATGGACAAGATAAGCATTGCTTATTTGAAAGTAGCAATAGTAAATCTGCATAGTGTTATCAAGCTTGCACATTTTCATACACAGAAACGGCAGCACAGGAAAATCCTGTAGACTCATGAACCCTTGATCCCTCTCATACATACTGTCCATTCAGTACATACACTATATGGCCACCTGACCAGCTCATCTGTCCTTCAACATCCCAAAACCATGGGCATTAATATGGACATGGTCACACCTTTGCTGCTATAACAGTCTCCTATCTTTTGCGAAGGCTTTCCACTAGATTTTGTAATGTGGCTGTGGGGATGTGTGCCCATTCTGACACAATAGTAGTACTGAGGGACTACTAGGCTCTGATGTTTGGCGAGGAGGCCTGGCACACAGTCAGACTTCCATTTCATCCCAAAGGCATTCAGTTGGGTTGAGGTCAGGGCATTGTGCAGGCCACTCATGTTCTTACGCAGAAGTACCTGCAAACCATGTCTCTGTGGATCTTGCTTTTCGCACACGGGCATTGTCATGCTGGAACATGCTTGGGCCCTTTCCTTCTAGTGAAGGTACATCTTAATGCTACAGCATACAAAGACATTTTAGATAATTGTATGCTTACAACTTTGTGGCAACAGAAGGCCCACATATGGGTTTGATGGTCAGGTGTCCACATACCTGTGGCCCTAAATGTACATACATACATACATAGAATTCACACATACACATAACACACTCATGAGCACTGACCCTCAAAAAGCAACAAAGATTTATTTCTCCCCAGGGATGAAAATTATTATTTCTCCCCTCATTTTTACATGAGTGCTGTGCAAAGAAATATGTGTTCGTGAATATGTGCAACCATTCTGAAACACTGACCAACAAATGCAGCTATACCTCTTCTAATGCCCACTGTTTTCTCAAAACAGTCAGGGGGGAGAGAGAAACAGACAGAATATTTGCTGCACTCTTGGCAGTCTGCAGAGCCTTTTTATGAGAGCAAGAAAACCGTAAAATTGTGCCATCGTAATTATCAAGAGAGAGAAAGAAAGGGAAATAGTGAGTGAGAGAGCGAGAGCAAGAGAGAGGGGGAGCGCCTCAAGGGAAGGGAGGAGTAGATATCTGGCAATTCATTTGTATCTTCATCTTTGTAAGTAAGAAGTGAATCTGACAGTTACAATAATAGCAATATGAAACACTCAATTGGATTTCGTTACATGAATGTTGAGTATTGGTTTTATATAAAAGATGTTGCTCTCCACCACACTGCTGTAGCTATCATTGGTAGATTTAGACTTATTTCTGTGACACAAGGCTTGTCTGAGTAGGAGAGAAACAAAAATAAGGTGCTTTTATTTTCTCCTTTTTTGCCTGAAGCTGATCCGGAATGATTCCAGATGAGACATCCGCGTCATCTGTGCTGTGACCCTCTCGGCTTTCTGTAGGAAGCTGCAGCAAGAGCTCAATAAAACTTCAAAAACCCTTTCCTGTCAAATAAAGCCTAGTGTCAGCAGCAAACACACACCTATATAGTCACACATGCACATATTCACACATGCGCTCACACACACACACACACACACACACACACCATCATGCTGAGCTTCCCCTCAGTGCACCACAGGCAGAACTGCTACAGTTCAGTCAGTTGATATCTCTCTTTCTCTCTATCAACACTATCTGCTGGTCTATCCAGTCTCATGGCATCAATAGAGGAAGTAATACAGTCAAAAGGTGTGCAGAATGCAGCATTTAATACACCGCAGATATGAAAATGATCCTGTTGTGTTTCTGATGCAAATTCCAATGAGATCACACTGGAGATGTAAAACAGGAGAGATGCGTCAGAATCAAAATTGGGTTTATTGAATGAATTAAAATGTGTACAAATAGTACTTGTGAATTAATGCTCTCAACATGGTGAACAGTGGTTCTGGTCATAAGAACACTGTTGCTAGGCATCTGGACTCTGAGAATAAATATGTTTTGAATGACTAATTAACAATTTTACTAAGGTAGCTAGCACTAGCTTTGTGTAACAATGTAAAGGCAAAGGAAAGACAGTGGAAATGAGACAAAACCATCGGGAATATCGACATTTTCCCCAGATGTACTGTTAAACTACTGAGAAAAGTGTCTGAGAAAAAAAATACATTTACACTGTGCTATTAGCCTTCGCATTGAACACTAACTGAACTATCATGAACTGTGCCATACTTAGAAATATTTACAAGGAATTTGACTTCCTTAGCTAACTGGTGTATAATGTAGATATCAGGGATTAATGAGGATTAATTCCAGGAAAATCAAACTGTCTCTGTAGCTGAACACCAGGGCCACCATGCACACCGCCCTTGTTTGGCGTTTTGCTCCCTGGGAAAGGACTATTTCACCTTTCAATAAATCAAATAATTCAGAGCCAAATATGCCAGGCCTACAAGAAAAGTCACCCTGGGAGTTTGCTTCCATTTGCTGCACAATTTTAACCCTGAGTTGATTGGCAAAAGATCACTTTAGCTTTACTGATCACTGTTATGACACCATAACATCAGCATAAAACAGACATAAAAACCTCTAGTTTTTCAGCACTCCCTGACAGGTTGATTCCTAATTCAGCCTGGCAGGTAACGTTTTATGGATAATGAACAGTCAGACAAACACAGAGCTGACTTTATGTGTGTTAAATGTTGTGCTGATGAGCTGTGCAACAAACAGCTGTAATAACACTAATACTGAAAAATCAAACAAAATAATCTATTAACAGAATTACTAAGTTATTCAGATACTGTGTCACTGATGCATGTTATATGCAACAAAGTAACAATAAAATTATAAATTCAATTACATTCTGTAGATTATAACTGTATAAACTATTAGATCTCTATTGTGTGCTTGATTGTGATTGCTCATCTCTTTTCTATCTTAAGAAAAGTCGCATACATATTAGTGGTGTGTAAAGAAGCGCATAAAATATTGTACTTATTTGGGAATATTTCTACTATACTCCACTAGAAATGCTTTGGTCAGTTTTAAGTATTACTTCAACATATTTTGCTCCAATACATGTCTTCGCTACCTGCTGCAATATGGAATCAAATAAAACACTACACATGTTCTTTCACCCGGTGATTTATTCAACTCAATTAGATCAACTGAGCTGACAAATCTCACCCCAAATCTTTTCTGTAAATATCTGCCTCAAACTGCATCCAGGCTTACTGATGTGGTTTAGGAAGCTTTTTACAGTGGAGCAGTCTAGCTATCCTGGAATCCTTTTTTTTTTTTTTTTTTTTCGAATTTGGTATCATTCTGCCCCTTGGGAAATTCTGGAGGCAGAAATGGTATTGGAAATCTATTATGTGGATGTTTTTTATTTTGTACCCACTGAATTTGTGAATAGAGAATATCTAAGCTGTTATATAAAGCTGTTCGTCTAACAATCAGATCATGTATCATAATATCTTTTGAAGCAAAATATTTATGTATATTTGTGTTATTAAGAAATATAGATACAGTAGATTTGCCTCATAGCTCCATTTCAAGACAGCAGCTACATTTGTGATAAGCAGAACAATGTGTACAATTAGATTTTTTTTTTTTTTTTGCAAAAATGTATTAATTAATTCATTAATTACATGTGAAGCCAAGAAGATTTGAATTCATCCACAATTAATAATTGGGCAGACACTTTTCCATTGTGTCCCTCGGGAGCTAAAATTATGTTTTTAAATTCATTCATTTTGAGCTACCAACATGTTTATGGGAGGTGGGAGGAAACATGCAAAACTCCACACAGGCAGTAACCCGAGCTCAAGATCAAACCCTGGAGCTGCGTGGAAGCAATGCTATCCAGTTTAGCTATTCCTTTACATTATTGTATTAGATATTTTTTTAAAAATGTAATTTTCTAGGAAAAAATCTGGTGTTTTTCTTATGAGTTACTGTCTGTGAGAAGTTTCACATGTTCTCTCTGTGTCTGTGTGGGTTTCCTCCAGGTTCTCAAAAAAAAAAAAAAAAAAAACATGCTGGTAGGCGGATTAGCTACTCTAACTTCATTGTGTGTGTGTGTGTGTGTGTGTGTGTGTGTGTGTGTGTGTGTGTGTGTGTGTGTGTGTGTGTGTGTGTGCGCATGNGTGTGTGTGTGTGTGTGTGTGTGTGTGTGTGTGTGTGTGTGTGTGTGTGTGTGTGTGTGTGTGTGTGTGTGCGCATATGTATGTGTGGGGGGTTGGCATCTTTTTATATCTTAGTGGGACCATATGTCCCCTCAAGGATAGGAATATCAGAGAGTTTTGACCTTGCTTGGACATTTGGCTAGTCACCACAAGAAAACTGCTTCTTGAATGGTTGAACACACACACAAGCACACACACATGTAAACACGTACATATTTGCTAAAAAGTGCACTTCAGTTAGAAGCAGCCTAAGATTATTGCTAAGTTGAATATGCACAGATTCATTTGATTCAGTGACTGGCAGTGACTCTAATGCTCTTGCCTTCAATCACTCTTTCTGGCTCTTCTTGCAAACACACACACATCTGACACAGAGTTCCTCCAGTAAATGTGTCACATGGCATTTGTTCTTTCAATCAGTCTCTCGCTCAGTCAGTTTTTGCTGCTGTGGCAACAGATATTATAGGGAGATGTGGAGGAATGTGAAGGCGATACGAAAGTAGAAAACATCAGCAGGCTTTGAGATTACAATGATTAAATTTAATATAAAACAATGTTCTATTTTTGAGTGGCTATACAGTTTCTGTAACTGTAACTACTTTTGTTGTCTCTGCTTTTCATACTTTATTCTCATTTGTTTCTCAAACACACAAATGAAAAAAAAATAGAAATGCCTTATTTCGCTCAGTATGAAAAACTCTTTTTTCACTCCGTATGATTATATAAGTGCAAATGACCTCATTTATCTCTTCCTGGTAATGAGGAAAATTGTGCATCGTGGAGTGGATGTTTGTATTTATGTTGTATTTATGTTTCAGTGGGGTCTCTCAGTTATTTACAGTTCTGACCTTGAATTTAAGTGCTTTTTGTCATGTGATATCTATTAATAATTTCAGTGCCGGCAATAATTTCAGTGCCAGGGCCTGACGATTTGTTATGATCACAATATTTCACCCTGAAATACACAAAAACAACTATTAAATGCCATTTGAGAGCAAAATCAAATATAGAAATATAACAGTAAGAAAAGGCGAAAAGGCCTGATGAATTGTCTAAATCATCCACACTTCTGTGGAACCTTGGACGGGTGATATAGTGCTGGGTAGGGTTTTTTTTATAGTTTATACAATTTTATACAATTTGTTATAGTTTCAGTTTGCATTATTGAATACATCATAGTATTTTTTTTTTCTTTTGCATTTGCTAAGAGGATGATATTCCATGTAAGTACACGTAACGGCAGGGCTACGGTTCAATTATTGGTTAGAAAAAAATTTATAAATGAAGAGTTTTGCCTTTTCGTAGTTTATCAAAAAACTGTATAGAAAAATATAGCTGATTTTGACTGGTATTTTTGAGCTTTAGAAAGTAGATGATCCTATAATAATTTATCAAATTGACTGAGTAATAAGATGTAAGACTCATTTAAATAATAACCTGAAGATTCAATGTTCCGGGCTTATTTTTAGGACTTCATTAATAGGACATTCCACAAACATTATCCCTCATTACAGTTGAGGTAAGATTTGGTTGGCTGTTGATCTATGAGGATCACTCAGTCCAACAGCTATATGCACAAATACGTGTAGAAAAACGTCACAACAGCAACAATGCCTAAAGCTCTTGAGACTGACACTGATGCCGAGCCTATATGAACAAATGGTTTACACTCTGAGCTGGATGCCAGAGCAGAAACAGGATAAAAGATTCACAGAGGTTTGTTCTCGGCTATATTTTCTTATTACCCTCAAACAAAATGTCTTAAGAGAATCCATCAAAATGATTCAAAATAAAACACATGATCTCTGTTTCAGACATACACCCAAACCCCTCATGCACAGGAATCAGAAATCAGGATAATATTAGAAATGTATGTGCTATTGCTGGGCATCCACAGGTAAGCAAACGCAATGGGACCTTATTTAAGGGCAGAAAACCAGTGGGAAATGTCTTAGTTACCTCACTGATCCATTAAACCAGCAAAGTTAAACCTGAAGCCACCATTTTGTGCAGCCTTATCATGGCAAGATACCACTGCAACCTTCCAAATTCTCATGGTTAAAATGTTTATCAGCATACCAGTGAGGTGTCATTATGGTAATAGGCCATATGCTAAGTGGAATAAGCAGAGATTCAGTATGATGAGATTATGGAAGCGCAAACATTTAATAGAAGATTACCATTGCCTTGTTTCATAGCTCAGTGAATGCATGCATAATGTGTGTGTGTGTGTGTGTGTGTGTGTGTGTGTGTGTGTGTGTGTGTGTTCAATGGACTTTCTACATTATTTCGTATGCTGCATAGGTTTTAATTTGTCGAGCCCCAACTCAAAGGAAGATAACCGATGCTGATGAGTAACATTTTCAGCCTTAATCCAATGTAAGATAACAAATGTCTTCTAAATGAAGTTCTCTGTATCTCATTAATTAGGCCTTGCCATTTTCTCACCGTGTGCCATCTCAAAGTAGTACTGCTTAGTTCGCTCAGTTCAGCATGAAATTTAGCATAAACAAATGAAGAGTCAGACAATAGACTTAATAACAACTCTTTGAAAAGCAATTCAATTGTGCAAGTCATAAAATGTAAATGAATAATGTTTAGAATATTGTAATTCCAATTATTAGAATACTTTTATATACTTACAATTTACACAGACAGATAGCTAGGTGGCTAGCTAGGTAGCTACATAAGTAGATAGATAGATAAATAGATAGATAACAATATATATTATAACAATAAAACTTTTCAAAGCCATCAGTACAGAATCTGTGGTAATACTGCCAGTGGCTATACCAAGGAACTAAGTAACGAACATTAAAACTATAATATAAAGCACATGAATGACAGAATGACACACATGAAGGTGTGAGAGAAAAGTGGAGGAGAATTTGCTTGTGGAGGGGGATTTACAGAGAGAAAGCTAGTGGGAGGAGGCAGAGTGGGAGTATATGGAGGATTCTATATATAGCTGTAGGGTTACGGAATAAAAGACAAGAGGGACCATAGTATGCATTTGATTGCTTAACTCTCAAAGCCATGGTAACCAGCCTACCAGCTACATAAAAGTGTTCGTGAACAAACTCTCTCACACACACGAGCACGCGCAAATGCGAGGGTGGCGTACGCTGATGTGCTGGATGATGTAGACTAAATGTTCATGTGAGAAGGGGTCAAGCTTTGATCTAAATCAGCAGCATACACTCTCATTTCATCACAAACACACACAAAATCTCAGATTCATGCACTTAGTCTGTTTTTAGAAATGAGAGAAAATGAGATCATGAAGGTTGAAGCACCGCATTCCAAGTAATCACACAGGGATGTGTGTTTTACCGAGATTTGGCTGATGCACAAACCACCAGCCACGTGTAGAAACAAGCCAGAATTGTCCAGAGTGTAAATGCAAAAAAAATCTCATCGCCTCTGTTGCATCAAAAAATGAGAACTTTGTGCCTCATAGCAGCATGCAAGGCCTACAGGTGTACAGATCTTAAGGATTTTGATAGTGTGTTAGTGTATGTGGGCGTGTATGTGTGCGTGTGTGCAGAATATAGAAACACATAAAAAAGTGAGTGTGTGTGTATCTGTTTGTACTTTTTGATTCACAGACCTGGAAGCAAGAGAAAGTGGAGCAGTAGTGAACTGCAGGAAAAGCGTGGCAGGGTCGCAGAGAACAAGCGATGCTTCTCTGTTGTTCTTCTCCAGTGAGAGAGAATAAACATTGAAAATTTTTTTTTTACAGGAACTTCATCCTTAAGGTCTGAACTAAGGATATAAAAGCCAGACAAGTTTTCAAAATAAACTAGGCAGTAACAATAGATATAAAAGATTAAGGCGGCAGCAATTTTCACAGTAAGTTTATATGGCACGAAGAAATAAAACCAGAATAAATTACATGAAATAAATGAGATTAACACTTCAACTAATGCAGCAAACAAAACTAATGCAATGTAATCAATCCATTACAATCACCTAGTGCACTGATTGACTATGATGATATCATTTTTACTAATATGAGGTACATTTCCATAAAAATACATGAGTTAACCTACTGTATCTTAGATGTACTGCAGTTTATAATTTAGTCAGTTCATTTCAGAACCGATTGGCAAAAGTTTGTACAACTAAAAAAAAAAAAGCAGGATCAATAAGTCAAGGAATTTCTTGATACTGGGGAAAGCAAACTATCACATCTAAAGTCAATTTATCATCCCAAAGCAGAAAGTAGATCGTCATGACATGTGACTAATGAGCAAGTTTCAGTTTTGCAACTACATGAATTTGTAGACATAAATTAATTTCACCATCATATTGAAAGATTCAATTCACCAAGGGAAGGAGGGCCTAAGCTAAATGGAGTTTCTTCCTCATTCAGGCAGAATCTGGGCTAATCCAAAAAGATCTATTAACTACATAAAAGGATACTTGTGGATAAATGAGGGATCTATTGGAGAAGGTTCATCAAATTCTGTCAGCAAACACTGAGGTGCAAATGGCCAATCGGCTCCAAAAGTGTAGGATATGGAAACACTGTCCTACTTTTCAGTAATGGATGAATAAGAGAACGGGAAAGAGATACAAGCCCTGGTTGACTAAATAGTAAAGATGGCCAAAAAAACAGGATTCCCACCACAGAATAAAGCATACTAATACATACACTGTTTTAACCATATAAAAACAAAACATGTTATATCCCATATTTCCTGGATTTCTCCAGGAAATGGACATAATCATAATATCGTGAATCACGCAAATAAAAAAGAAAAAGTTGTGATTGCATAGGTATTCACCCCCATTGCTGTGAAAATTAGTTCTGGTGCAACCAGTTGTCAGAAGTAACAACTGGTAAAAAAAAAAAAAAGTAATTATTTAAATGGAGTCCATCTGCATGCAATTAAAGAGCCACATGATCTCATTATAATTACACCTGTTCCTCAAGGGCCTCAGAGTTTGTTAGAGAACAGACCTAAGCAAACAGAATCATGAAGACCACAGTTATCAAAACAATCTGGGACAAAGTTCTGGAAAAGTATCAGGGTTTGGTTGTGAAAAAAATATCACAAACTTTTAACATCTCACAAATCAACATTATCATTATTACAAGTTAAAAGAATAAGACACAACCTCTACTCTGCCTAGAGCTGCCTGTCCACCAACAGTCCAGAGGGCATTAGTCAGATAAGCAGCCAAGAGGCTAAGGCTAACTTTAAAAGTGCAGAAGAGTTCCACAACTCAAATTGGAAAAACTGTTCACAGGTTAACCACAGAGTGGACACTCCACAAAGTTGGGTTTTCTGGAAAAGCAGTAAAAAGAAAGCAATTATTGAAAAAAACTCTATGAAATCCCATTTGGAGACTCACTAAATATGTGGAAAAAAGATCTCTGGACTTATGAGAAATTGAACATTTTGGCACTAGCACAAAGTGCTATGTATAGCAGAAACCTAACACTGCTCATCAGCCTGAGAACACCATCACCATAGTGAAGCATGGTAATGGTAGCATAATGCTGTGGGGGTGTTTTTCATCAGCATGGACTGGGAAACTAGCAGGGTTGAGGTAAGCCAAATACAGGGCAATCCTAGAAGAAAACCTGTTACAGTCTGCAAGAGACATGAAATCTTCCAACAGACAATGACTTTAAACATACTGCCAAAGCTACAACCCAGAAGGGTTCAAAACCCAGATCCTGAAAGTGTTAAAATGACACGGTCAAAGTCTAGACCTCAGTCTGATTGAGAAAGTTAATTGAGTGATTCTGCTGAGAGGAATGGGAAAAAATACCAGGATCCAAATGTGAAAAGCTGGAGGAGGGATACCTATGCAACCAAAAAAAAATGTGTAAATCAAATGGTAAAAGTCCCAGTCAAGGCCATCAAGTCCTGGTTGTAACACTGCCAAAGGTGTGAAATTTCAATGGACTTGAATATTACTGCAAGGTACTGTATATTATAGCTTGTATAAGATATGATAATAAAACTAAAAGGTACTAAAGTAATAATTAAACCTGATGTTTTTATACCAGTAGAAGAGCATAGATTTTGAACTGTACAGGAATAGGTGTGCCCTCTCCCACTTTTTCACAAAAACATAAAATACATGTCAATTTATATGAATGAATAAATAAATAAATAAATAAATAAATAAATAAATAAATATTGTATATAATCTTGTCAAAAGCAGCTGGTTATTATTGTGTTCTATGCTTCAAGTATGGATTAGAGCCGAGCAGTCGCTAAAAGTGGAGGAAACAAATATTCATGGCAATGGCAACTATTATCAACTATTAACTACTATCTGTAGTATTTGTCATAAGGAACTCCTGGAAGCCCCTAAGCCATTTGTAATGAACTCTGTTTTAGTTCATTTAACTGTCAAACCTACACTACAATATTACAGTCTCACTCTCATCAGCTGCTGGTGAACTCACTGTGTAGGTGAAGTTCCATTGTTAATATCTAGTTGAGATAAAAGACATTCCTCTGTTCATATTAAATAATTAACGATAAAGTATTTCATCAAAAATTAAAAAAGGAGAAAAGTAATAGGTAGTAGGTGTATTAAAGATTACAAGTCCCATTCATCCTTGAAGCAAATATTCATGGCCATGGCATATACTTATAATGATCCGTAGTATTTGAAATAAAGGTGATGTAGAAAAGTTTCATAATTCTTAGGTTGAAAGAGGAAGGTGAGATAGGCTACTTCCTCTCAACAGCACTGATATGAACCAATAGGCACTAACACATAGAAACCAATATCCAAATACTCAAATTAAATCTTGTTGTTCTATTGTGTTCACATTTGTTAACTAGGCTATAAAAAAGTTACAAAAAATCGTATAAATTTGTTTGAGCCTTGCAAAATTGTGGATGCACCGTTTGATACATATAAGACAAACCAAACTAGTCACTGAATGACTGTTTGTAAATAAACAAAAAAACCATACACCATTGCAAATCTTCCTCATGTTAGTGGTCAGAAATCTCGTGAACAATAATTGTCCCTGCTCTCAGTGGAGAAGATGGAATTTCTGTCTTCCCTGTCGATCGCAATGAGACAAGCCAGCTGTGGACACTACCTATTTCTGGGTGTGTGTTAGCTCATATGGGAGAAGGCAATTAGTATTCACCACAAAGTGAGTTTAACTGCCCTATGTTACAAGAGCAGCAGTATGAATGGATACAGCTAAGAAGAATTTTTTTGATAAATTATTGCACCAGTATAGTGGACTAAGTAAATTTAGCTCAGAAGAACTTCCTAGGCTGCAGCATTTATTCCTGGTTCAAAGTCATGACTGTATCAAAAATGCTCACAATCCATACTGTTTGGTGAAAGTGTTCGAGCAAGAGTTTTCAGCACTTTGAAATTTTTTTTTTTTTAATAAAAAAAAGAATGAGAAAGAAAAGAAATTATAGTATAGGGTATTTTACTTTACTTGTTCTTGGACAAAGCATCAGTTGGTTAGTCAGCTACTCAGTTAGTCACAACATGTCATTTTTTTTTTGTTTGTTTTGTTTTGTTTTTTTAGCAGATTAGTCAATACCAAGCCTAGTGAGATGAAGAAAGAAATGAAGCTGTTGGCACTAAGCATTTTAGATTGGATGCTTTCTCTCATTGGATTGTTGAGGTATGAAATTATTTCATTAATTACAAAGAGTTCTGGTATTAATAGCTGTTATTGTGTTACTGAGCATTCAAGTAGAAAGAAGATTGATTATTTATCCCCATAACTGTTTATGTCCAGAATACACTAAAACCCTATGAAACTGAAGGACTAATTAATTATTTTACTAAGGATAGACACTGAAACCATAACACCAGGTGAGCCCATGTGATAACTGGACAACAGAACAAACCAGCTGGATATTACTTATTTGTAATAATCTAAATTAATCTTTCTAAAATGTTCTTAATGTCTATTAAGTGAAGTGAAGTGACTTTGTGGCCAAGTGTGGTGACCCATACTCGGAATTTGTGCTCTGCATTTAACCCANACTCTCAGACCATTAGGCCACGACTGCCACGACTTAGTTTACTAGTTAACCCAACTGTGCTTAGCTCATGTTTTTGTGGACCATCCAATTATCTACTCATTTCTAAAATGAATTAATTGTACATGTTTTGCACATACAATATCACGGTAGTATTTATACTGAGACAATGAGATGAACGGAGCAGTGGGGGACAAATTCTACTACTACATTTTGCTGTGAGAATTGTGAAACTCTCTGACACTTAATCAAACTTGGCCTCAGGGCTATCAGTAGTGGGAGCAAGAAGCTGAGACAGCCTGAGCAATGGCTGAGCACTGACAGCCTGAGCAATGGCTGATATGTTCCTCAGCCATTTGGTGTGCTTACAATGTACAGAGCTTGGAAGCTGACAGAAATATCTGTATTTCCGAGTCTTGAATTTTTTTTAAATTTGTATTTAGGGTTCAGATTTGTTTCTCTGATTTCTTCCACAGTAGCAGTATCATGGCTTCTGTGTAGCTCCTGAGCACTGTTGAGATGATGGGGCAGTTAAGTGAGGTGCACAAGTGTCTCGCGTGTCACTGGTTTCTTACAGCACTTACAGTGGATGAGTGACTCAGGAGCACTCTGCAGTGTGGAGTGAATTTTGCACACATTTTCTCATGCCAAGTTCTGGTACAGCACTGTGAGGAACTACAACCTTTCTCTTTTTTTTTTGTTTTGGTTTGTCACACATTCATATCAGCTCAAAGCACGTTTTGTCTGCTACCAATCATTAGAGTATCCCTATGGTTGGGTCTGGTTTGAACTCAATTTGCTGTAAACAAGTCTAATTAATCACACATATTTAAATTGATTTACCCTTAAGGATTTGATGAAATTAAAGTGAGGAACCCAGCTACAAGAAAACACAATAAAAAAATAAAAAAAATTACTAAAATAAAATTAAAAAAATCTAATTTAACAAGACAGGGGAAACAAGAAAATGTCAAAATTATCACAATTTTTAAAAGGAATGAGGCAACTGAAGAAAAAAAAATCATTATGTGAATCTGATTATATCAGTATCTGGTATAGCAGTAAAACATCAGATCACTTCAATATCTTTAACTCTTGAAATATTCAGCAGGTCTTCAGTAGGTCATATCTCTCCAAGTCATGATTTAGAATATTAAGTATGCATAAACGTACAGCAGTGCAAAGCCACCAAGAGCTTTCATACATAGGAGAGTCATTCATTCATTCATTCATTCATTCATTAATGGATCCAGAGCCAATCCCTGGAACACTAGGAGTGATGCAAGAGTACACCCCAGCTGGGACACTAATCCATTGTAGAATACAAAGCACACACATTTACACCTCAGTTTATTCAATTTAGAGTAGCCAAAGGTGGATACAGGTGGGAGGAAACAAGAAAACCTGGAGAAAACCCACACAGAAATGAGGAGAACATGCGAAACTCCACACAGACAGTAACCCAAGCTCAGGCTCAAACCTGGAGATCACACAGTAGTTGAGATTATAAAATAAATTTGAAATAAAATATGCCTCATGCTTCCCTCGCTATGCTGGCTATAAGGTTTAAGTAGCATACTAAAAGGACTATTACACTAGTCTTGAATGAGAAAAGTACAAAAGCATGACCTGAGTTATCATTTTATAACGTTTGGTCTGATTCAGCCAATAATCCTGAAATGAAAGTAAGTGGTAATGAAACTATTGTTATTTGAAGGTCAGACCAGAATATATTTGTCAATATATCCAGGTTACCTAGTTGGCTTTAATATGCTGTGTTTCCATCCCAGAAAGAAAGACCAACTTTACTGACAAATATTACATATTTATGCTGAATATAAAATAACTGGCTTGTAAACAAAAACAACACTTTCATGCCATAATCATCTGAATTAACCCAAAGCACTATTAACTATTAAGATGTAAAAAGGTCAAAAATGGTTATAATTCTTTTCCAGAATATGGATGTCCTACTTTGTATGGTTTTCATACTCTCGTGATCTGAAAGAACTTCTTTGTATCAGCAATAACTTGAGTGAAATGTAGAATCTTTATTCCGATGAATTTCAGAATTCCTTAGTATTTTTATGTCCCTTTTTGCTTCAAACAGTTGACATGGACTCGACAAGTTTGTGCAAAACCTGATGATCTGTGTCAGATAAAATCCAGCGGAGTGTCATCTGATCATGTGCTTCAATGGAAGGGATAAGACTTAAGGAAAAAAGAGGGTTAACACGGTCAGTATCACAAATTTACTTACATTTGAAACTTGAATACTGAACATGTCCTTTCTTTGTTTTAATTTTTTCAATATTCTTCAAAAACTTTGTGTATATTTCTAGTTTTCAATGACAAACAATCCCAGATTTTCAGTGTTGTCACAGACCCCATTTTATACATTCACAGAGCACTTTATTAGGAACACTATACTAATACTGAGTTGGGCTTCCCTTTGTACTCAAAACAGGCTCAATCATTTGTGATATGGAATCCACAAGATGTTGGAAACATCCCTTTGAGATTCTGGTCCATGTTGACATGACTGTATCAAAAAAT
>CM074945.1:21578081-21594786 GCA_037577455.1 Pangasius macronema
ATAGGGATAGGTGGAGAGTGATGATTCGCTGTGGCGACCCCTGAAGGGAAAAGCCAAAAGAAGAAGAAGAAGATATATATATAATCATGATCAGTAATTCGGTGTTTGACTAACGCAAATGTTTGTGCAATCACAATGCTTGTGCAAGATTTAGCTATTTATTCATGCTCGATTTGTTATTTCGAGTTTGCATTTTAATATATTTCTGCATGTTTTGGTTAATTTTTGCTCGTCTAAAAAACCATGCGCTTGATTTATATAGGTATCTATAGGTATATTCATATAGGTATAGTTCAATCTACTTTTTGAATAGAGCCATTAAAAACATTTAAAACATGTGCAACAATTCTACATTTATTCTGTGGATGGCAATGGCAATATATCTCACATCTACATGCTAAAAAAAATCCATAGACATAACTCCATTGTTGAGACTTACTCCATGCTGGCTGTAAGCTGATTTTTCAAATCATTTTTTTAGAGGAGAGCACTAATTTAATTCATTTGAGGCCTCGTCATAGCATTTAGTAAGCAAACAAAATATTTAGTTAATATATGCAATAAAAAAGCATGATTTAATGTGTATATAATTCTATTAAACTTGCAGTCTCTTGGTTATGTCGAATAAGCCTGCTCTTGAGCTGGTATGAGCTTACAGATTATTGTCCTGTTATCAATCCAACAACAGCCTCAAATCCAGAATCAGGTCCAACTGACAACAATCCACTCCAGCTAATTCAGTAATCCATGTATGAAGAATGGGTCCCATTTCTGGACTATTAATCTAATGATAAAAAACAGACACAACATTTTACAATATAAATGCCATGAATGGCAGACAGACAGACAGACAGACAGGTTTAGCTTTTATCCAGCTTTTATGGTGGTGAATCCAGAGCCTATCCCAGGAGCACTCAGTGTGAGGAAGCGATTCACCCTGAATGGCACACCAGTGCATTTCAGGGCACCATGCACACACATTCACAACTAGGGACAATTTAGAGTCACCAATTTACTTTCCAGCATGTTACTTGGAGGTATGAGGAAACTGTGTCGACATGGGGAGAACATGCTATATTCAGTAACACAAGCCAAGGATCAAACAGGGCACTGGGATAATCAATATACATTCAGTGGCTGAATTGATGGTTTGTACAGGCAATGCTGTGCCTTTATATTTGTTCTTTAGCTGTAACACTAGCAGTGTAAAGAGGTTTTGGATGCTAAGCATTTGCTGTTCCATTTTTATGTCTTAATTCTATGTGCAGTTATAAAAAAAAAGGGCTGATGAATTGCAGCAAATTGAAAAACTTACCAAAAACAGCCTGGTGTGAGGCTAATAGTGAGGGGTAGTCAATCATTGTCGGGCTTTAGCTCAACTGCAGGTCACTTTGGATAAATGTGCCTGCCAAATAAGTAAATGTCAATGTAAATGCTTTACAATGGGAAAATTCTATGCTCTTGTTGAAACCAGACAGAGAGATATATCGAAAGCAAGCAGTGTACAAGAAATTGAAGCATTCATGTAATTAATACACCGCCATAGCTTGGAGATGTCTGTGTGCTTACAAAGAGCTGTAAAGAATCTGTTTGCTTTATTTTATATCTTTCCTACGAAGAAATCTAATCCACCTCTATGACTCATGAAAAGAAAAATGTTAATTACAAAATAGAAAAGTTGGTATATACATAAAAAAGAAGATAGGACTGGCTACATGTTTGATCCTTTGTGTAATATTACAAAGGTTAACCTCGGGTAGTTAACATGTGAAGCATAAAGCATGTCCTGTACATCCTTTGCATAACTCAAATATCCCTACATATTATGTATAGATCAGTCAAATCAGTCATGTATTGAATAGCCTCAGGACTGGTGGCTGGAATGTGTGTAGTCTACAGCACCAACCATTCATGAGAATCTTGCCAACCTCTGATAAGCAACAGTTAAATCATTATTGATAATTACTTATAAATGTAGCTTAGGATACACGCTCTACACACCAGATTTGGTAAATGGGGAAACGACCGCCTTGTAATGAGCTCAGCATGCTAATCAGGGTTAAACCAACAAGACAAGACAATACAGGGACTAAAAACAGCTCAAAGAAGGGAGATGTCTGTTTCTTCTTTTTCTCAGTCTTTGGGTAGGAAACAAGTTCACCATGGTGCATATGCATATCTGATTTCCAGTATCTGCAATTTCTTTAATCATCACCTGGTACGAACATTATCCACTCCTTAATCCCACTTTCCCTCTCCCAATCTCTGTAATATGTGGTTCTGCATGTTGTAGATACTGTACACTGCCTGCACTTACACTTTCCCTTTGTTTGTGGAAATAGATTATATTTAACTCCAATTGTTTGCTGCATTTTTAATCTACCAAAAATGAACACCGCCCACAGACTCGCTTTTTCCACCAGCAAACTTATTCCAAAATTAGCCAATTTGGTGTAAAAACACAAACTTTGCAACTTTTCCTGGAGATTGGGAATGTTGTGTATAATAATAGCCAAGCTGAAAGCTGATTAAAAAAAAATTCACCTCAAGCATGCAAGTTTTGATTTACTCCATTAACTGCGGGAAAATGTTCATTCCACAAGCTCTCTTTCAAAACCCTCGTACAGTAGCAGTGCTCCAAATCTCAAAATATTGAAACAATGTTTTATTACATAAATGTTTCATTTTTAAACATAGCTGGCTTCCTAACATCAGAGTGTGCTTTCATATTTGAAACAGAGAAAATGGGGTCATGTTCTTAGATTTATGATTAAATGAGGCAAAACAGATGTGTTTTGGCAGCTGGGGACATGGATCTGTGTCCATGTGTGTGTGTCCATGTCATTGCATGTGTGAGACAAATAGAGTGTTTAATATCTCATAGGAAAAGTTGTAAAATTGGTTCGGAGAGAGAGGGAGAAAGATTTGTTTCAATGAGTGAGCATGTGCATATTTGTGTTTGGGTGTGCATTCAGTTGTGTGCATTAGACCTAGCTGTGTATATGTGTAGGAACAGGTGTAGCCTGTAGTACGGCTGTTTTCAGCCACCATTAATTATCCTGCAACCTAAATATTTAATCACTATCAGTCTTTAATTAGCAACAACAGCACGTGCGCTCAGCACAAAATAATAATGAAGACTGAGATCCTGTCTGGCACTCGCTTCACAACGTGACCTCACACTCCTATTACCACCGGTAACAACCTCCCATATCCACGGCAACTCATCACCACTGCAGCACAGACAAAGCAAGCGAGACAGAGAGGGACAAAGAGAGCCGCAGATTCATTTAATAGAGAAAGAAAAGATCAGTCACAGCTTGAAAGATGGAGGAAAGAGATTTTAGATGAGCGATTTCAGACGGCATTCTCTGCAGGCAGTTCTAACTTTAATCATGTTTTTTTCACCTCTCCTCTTTATTAAAGAATGTAAATTCACATGTCACTGGAGCTCCAGGGGTTCAATGCAGCTCAGCATTGGAGGAGAAGAGAATGAGCTTAACACACACACACACACACACACACACACACACACACACACACACACACACAGGTAAATGGGAGTGAGAGAGAAACAAAAGGACAAAAAGACCACTACAACACACATTCCGAGTCCATCTCTTCATCCATTTCTCTCAACCTCCCAGCCCCCCTACAGTCAGCATCACAGCATTAGCCAATGGCTCTCCACCATCCACCTCTCCCACTCTTTCATCCATTTTTCTGTAGCCCCGCTTCTCTCCAGCGCCTGTTCACTTCATCACACCACCTCTCCGGCTCAACAGGGGCGAAGGACAGACACATCATAAGAGGAAGACAACCAGATGGAGTGAGTGCCGGTGCTCTCCCAGCTCCATCTACTGACTCTCATTCTCTGTCTCGCTCTTTCTACCGTTTAGAACCATGTAGCACACACTCCATCCAGGGAGGGAGATTAATTCACAAGACGAAAGGTGAGAGTTATGTCTGGGAGTGTTAGGGGGCAAAACAAAGGGCACGGGTGGAGCCAGGAGAAGGGCAGAACAAAAAAAAGGAGGAAAGAAATCATCCATAATCTCCCATGAGGTTTTTGTGCATCTGTACTTGGAGAGCTATGGCAATTTAGAGGCCAATAAACCTCCTCACAAGAACCTGCAATATCATAGAAGGCAGAAAAAACAGGTACTTTGGCACTTAGAGATGGAAGATAAAGAAATGCATGGAAATAAAACTGAATATGAATTAGTGCCTTGATTTATAATTTACATATACTATCCGCACCTCCAGAACAGAAAGAGAGCCAGGCACATTTGTGTGAGTGAATGGGACTGTGCTATACAAACAAGGTGAGAGAGAGAGAGAGAGAGAGAGAGAGAGAGAGAGAGAGAGAGAGAAGATAGATTACTTGAAGTGGGAGGGACGCAAGAAATCTCAGATGTAAATGGGAACAAGGGGAAAGAGGGCCGTTTGTCATCTGGATTTAGATGAGAGATATACGGTATGATAGATGAACAAAATAAATGGCTTTATTTCAGTCCTACACTGAGTGACTCCATTTCAGAAACAGCATAACAGTGCTCCAGAACGCAGGCCGAATTTCAACAAGGTTAAGATGCATGCTCATTTTAGCAGGCCATTTTTAACAGCTGGTGCCTAGACAGTTTGAGTATAACATCACTCATCGATCTGGACTCCAGCTACGTTTGAGGTGATAGTGCTTATGCAGAAAGTAAGATTACACACTTTTGGCAAAAGATTTTCTGAAAAAAGACCTAATAAACTATATTCCGTGTGTTCTGGTCCTCAAGTAGCTGAATTTTTTACAGTTTTTTCGGTTTCAGCTTGCCTACAATTAAATGATGCTTAAGGAGTTTAAAATTACAGGTTAGAGCAGGGAAAACAGCAATGTGCAATTGTGGACTACTCCATGACCACAAAACACTTATCTTGGACATTAAGACTGTCATGATCAAATTGGGCCACTTCTCCTCCACCATCAGCATGCATTCTTTCACCTAGGGAGAAGTAACCAATTTCAAATGATTGGCCAAGCAAATAATAAGTCCAGTCCCAGTTAACTAATCTAAGGCCTAAAGACAGAAGTAGAAATGAAAGGAATGAATTATCATTCTGACTTAACTGTTCCAGTTCATTGTAATCTATTGTGAGAAAATGAATCAATGAAAAAAAAATTTACTTCATACACAGTCCAGTTTGATTAAGGTACAGTAGAATGTATGACCAAGGTCAGACATAGATCTAGCTCATTTCTGAGAAAATATTTCTCATTTGCCTGAGAAAATATTGCCATAAACATTGTCCCAGTTCCAGTCCCCCCATGTTTGCATGGGTTTTCCTCTGGGTTCTCTTGTTTTCCTCCCTCCATTTGCTCCATGCTGGTAGCCAGATTGGCTATTAAATTGCCTCTAGATGTGAATGAGTGTGTGAATGTATCTGTGTGTGTGGATGATGCCTAGAGATGGACTGGCATCCCATCCAGGGTCCATCCAGGGGTTTTGCACCCAGTGTTCCTGGAATAGTTCTAGATCCAAAACAGCCCTGACCAGGATAAAGTGCTTACTGAAGATGAATGAATGAATTGTAACATGGCTGAGAAAAATCCTGTATATAATTATGATTACATGTCTTCTAATGTAGCTAGTTACAAAGAAAACCAAAGAAAACTAAAACAGAAAGATTAAACACTTGAAAACATGTCAACTATCTCCCCAGATTGTTGTTTTTGACAGCAACGATTTTATTGAATAGTGACACTGAACAATCATTTTCTGTTTTCAAACCATTTGTTTGTTTTCAGCCTTTTTGTCATTAAACTGTCTCAAACTGACTACAATTAAAATTGGTCCACCCTCCTTCTTGAAATCATGCAGCACCCAGGCAACCAATTCTGAGACAACTGCCTGATGGAATATTGACCGTCTCAAGGTGGCTGGGAAATGTCAAGTGTCAAATCTGCTCAGCCTATTTTTTCTTCCTCAAGAAAGGTGTATGCAGTGCACATTTCTTTCTCTCTGCAGTGATTTCCAAGAATCAACCCATGCCAATCCTAGAATCAGTCCAAATGCAACCACACATAATCCTAAGAAATCCTCAAAAGAACATAGCAAAAACTCAATAATAACACAACACTGCTTCCACCAACCTCAGTATAATGAGTCACAGACACGAGTGCTTGGTGGTACAGAGGTATTTATCATCCATTTCTGACAAGCAAGGATAAAAAGAGGAGGAGCTGTGTGGGGTTGAAAGAAGGTTTGAAGAAAAGCTGTGCTGAAGGCTGGAAAAGTAATGCCGGGCCTCATGATTCTGCTGCGGAGTCAGTAAGTTGCATCCGCCCTGCTTGTTAATGCCTCAAATAGATAAATAATTTAGCGCAGGGAACCGCTGATTGGGAGGAATAATTAAAGAGCGGACTCGTGAGGTGAGACACCACCACCTCGAACATTTGCCGACAATTAACTGCGAGCAGCGAACTCTGTGGCCACGCCATTAACGTGGCATGGCAGCTGTCTCGGCTGAGCATGATGGGAAATGTCAATCGGTGACTAATGACCTGACGCCACCACAACACACGAAGCAATCACACTCCTGTATGGCAGCGTATGGCAGCACACACTCGTTAACCTGAGGGGAGAGTTGTCAAGGCCTGACATTAAGAAGGACCTGAACGCTTCTGACAGAAGCCGAGGCCGCTTAACTGCCTGAGCATCTAAAGGACACAACTCTCACAAAATGTTTACAAACGTAACAAATGCACCATGCAAGCTCAGGTTAATGCGAAGGAGTGATACGTTTTGTTTTCAGTATTAAGCTCTGGGACTAAGTAGGTAAAAGGGTATGGATTAACAGTGCTATGAAAACAGTGCTGGTCAGACAATTGCAACATCAGCATGGACTCATGGCCTTTTCTTAAAGGTCTTTATTGTTCAAAAGACACTCTGTCCTGACCTCGTAAAGAGAATATAGACTCCATTAAAGCTATAAAATGTGCTTCAACTCTTGACATTTGGTTACCAAGAGACAGAAATGGCATCTTGTGGGGTAAAGGCTTCCGAGTCTGCCGGGAGGTGACATTAACAGAAGCTCGATGTGTCCAGTGGATGCTGCAATAAATCCAACATGTTCCAGCTAACCATGTGGGAGCAGTCACACATGGCAGTACTCATGGCAGCTGGAACACTGGCATTTTACACAGCACTTTTTAAACTATTGCCATCAACTATTTGATTCAGTTCATCTTTGCATAATTTGTTAAAATAGAAATCCTACACGACTGATTGATGACTGCAGCTCATCAACCTGTTAAATGTCCTTTTTTGCATACAAACTCTTATTTGTATGTGTGTGATGTTTATCCTATCTAACTTCCTAAATGCTGATTCTGTGTCTACTAGTGTCTTGCTACTACCTTGCTACACTAGTTTTTATGCTCCTCAGATGCTAGATACATTTTATTACATTTTATACCACAGTATTGTTGAATTCTTGAATCTGAATGTGTGGATTAATTTTCTATAAGAGCAGCCCTTACAGTAGTGCTGGCTGTAACTCAAATGGTTTATATTAGGTTTATATTAATGTGCTTACACTAATATGCTACCGTTTCTATAGTAACAACTCATTTACAGTGACTTCTAAGGCGAAGGACCTACATAATCTAAGCCTAATAATAAATGGATTAAAACATTTAATTTAACCAAATTAAATTTTCTGTATGTAGATATTTATTTCATTTTTATGGAAGGAGTTTCTAGCTTTGGTGAGGAAACGAATGTATAACTGCTGTAATGTAAGTTCTAACAGAAATTAACTTGTCTCATGGATGTTCTACAACATGTGGAATATGCAAAAGTTTGGAAACCCTTCGATGGCAGTACACCCCCTCTGGCAGGTATATCACAGCTTGCAAATCCTTTTTGTAGCCACTAGTCAGCTAGGAGTATGTGAAATGTTTCCTGTGGCACTGGATGTCATAGAACCCCAAAGGATTACAGATCCATTCCCTTGCTTAGCAGATGGCAAGGTGTTCTCTTCATCAGTGCTGCTCCTTTATTTCTGCAAACATACATTATTCAATTCAATTCAATTTTATTTGTATAGTGCTTTTAACAATGGACATTGTCACAAAGAAATAAACGGATTCACAAAAAAAAATTGTAATATTTGAATTTATCACTGTGAATTTATCCCTATTGAGAAAGCCAGTGGCGAATGTGGCAAGGAAAAACTCCCTGAGATGATATGAGGAAGAAACCATGAGAGGAACCAGGCTCAAAAAAGGAACTCATCCTCATCTGGGTGCAACAGATAGTGTGATTATAAATAAATCCCTTCTATTATTGTGTGCTATAAGGACAGATAGTGCAATTGTGCAACCAATAAATTAATCATAGTTTTTGCAAGAAGTCCGGTTGGCTAAAATCTATCCTCTGTCCACTGATGGAGTCCTGAGTACAAAGGAGCTCGTGGCAACCGCAGCCCCAAAGCCACTACAGCAATCGCAGTCCCAAGCCATTACAGTATAGCTCACCATATGTGATCCCCAAGCCATCTCCACAGCCCCGAGGTGGCACCATCCCCAACAAACCAAATGGTTCTTCAGGCCGTCCATATGGGGGACCACCCCCAGCAGCAGCGAGCGAACTCAACCGATGAGAATTCCAACCAGAAGTAGGGCATCAGGATGGGTCAAGCAGCGAGGAGGAGCAGAAGGGGTCAGGATCACTGGCATCTTGTGGACACCTGACCACAACACTCATATGTGTTTGCTGAACATCCCATTCCAGATGTAGCTCCCCTTTGCAGTTATAATAACCTCCACTCTTCTGAGGAGGCTTTCCACTAGATTTTGGAGCTTGGCAGTGGGGGTTTATGCTCATTCAACCATAAGAGCTTCAGTGAGGTCAAACTCTGATGTTGGGTGAGGAGGCCTGGGACACAGTCAGCGTTCTAGTTCATCTCCAAGGGGTTCAGTGGGGTTGAGGTCAGGTAAACTTTTTTTCATGGAGCTTTCTATGTGCACAGGGGCATTGTCATGCTGGAACAGGTTTGGGACCCTTAGTTACAGTGAAGGGAAACTGTAATTCTACAGTATACAAAGGTATTCTATACAACTGTGTGCAACTTTGTGGCAACAGTTTAACGAAGGAGTTTATATGGGTGTCATGGTCAGGTGAACACATACTTTTGGCATATATTGTAAACCTTTGGTGATTGTGGCCATTTTTTTACTTCATCAGTCTACAGCACTAGTTCCTAATGACAATTCTGCCAGGTTCAGTAAGTTCAGAGTCTTTTGCAAATGCAAAATATGTAATTTGGTGAGGAGGGCCCAGACATTTTCATACAACTGTATGTGCAATTTTAAATTCTATAAATATGCATGGTGGAAGATTTATTACAGTAGACTAGTCTGAGGCTAGTTGGATCAAGAATGCAAAGAAACAGCATTGTTAGTGACTCCAAATGTTCTGGACATTGATGTTTGTAAGAACAATGTAGAATCAATTCCATTTTATTTGTATAGTGCTTTTAACAATAGACATTGTCACAAAGCAGCTTTAAAGAAATCCAGGTTTACATCCTGATCCATAATAAGCATGATGAGGAAGCCACAGGCAACAGTTGCAAGGCAAAATTCCCTGAGACAACATGAGGAAGAAATCGTGAAAGGAACCATATCAGCTTGGAGTATGCAGCCTTACAGNTATTGTTACTAGGAGTAGATTGTAGCCGGAAAGTGTCACAGGCTTACATAATAAGAGTTTGCACTGAGAGACAAACATATGTCAAGAGATGCAAATAATGGAGGATATCATTTGTCATGTCATTCTGACTCTAATGTAACCCTCTACTGCATGCTGTTGCCATATGTTAACATACAATTTATCTGGATTTTTTAAGCATTTAAAGAAAACCTCTTAACTAATTAGCCTTTTGATAGTATGGAGGCTTTAGTTGGATCAATTATGTACTTGGATGAAGAGATATGATACTTAAATATCCCACAGGCTTCCACTTTTTTATACACTGAATATAATTTCGAGCCACCTGTGTATATTTGTATTATTCTACAATAATCTGCATAGTTTTGCTGGACACTGTATCAGCCAAATTACCTACTGCCACTTTAAGACATATGTACTGTACTGAAAGTTAGAGTAATGCACCCCCCCCCCCCCACCTGCCGCCACAGTTGGGCAGAACAAGATAAAAATGCACTGAGCCAGCATTAATTACAAACCTTGTGTGAGAACATTTATTACCCTTCATGTGTGAAGTGATTAGTAGCCGTGCAACCTGGCTTGTATGGCTGGTGTGACAAATAAACGGGCAATATGTTGGATACCTCCCAAAAGTGGGTCAAGATTGTACAATAAAGGATCCACATTAGTCAATTTGGCAAGTGTAATCCACAGAAAATTATCATTTCATTTGCATGAAAATGACATTTTTCAATTTTTGTAAAGAAGAAATGTATTCACCCACTTCTATTTTATGTATTATTCCACATATATTTTATGCAGCTTTCATAATGATAGTTTACTTGTCTTTTTCAGAACATGGACATGGAAATGGCAATAGTTATTCATATAGGAAATAATGAGGATACATGATATTGAGGAGAAGTGAAGTGAAAGTGAGGAAGAGTCAATTTTAGCAGATGTACAGGCACAGGAGAGAGTTATGTGTTTGGAGGAATGGGCAGATATGTAAAATAATACCCCTAATTAAGATATATCCATTCATTCATCTTCAGTAACCTCTTTATCTGAACACTGGGCAGGAATAAACCCTGGATGGGAGACCAGTCCATTGCAGGGAACCACACACACACATACGTATTCACAAACTCATTCACACCATGGACAATTTAGTGTAACCAATCCACCTAACCAGTGTGTTTTTTGGAAGTGGGAGGAGCCAGAGAACTTGGAGGAAACCCACATGAACACGAGATCAAGCACAGAAACTCCACATAAATGGTTCAGAACCGAACTGGAGACCTCGGAGCTGTGAGGCAGCAACAGTACCCACTGTGCCACAGTAAGTAAAGCATAATGCTCTCATGTATCATTGATAAGAAGAGAAGCATAGCCCAGTTTGAAAGTAGAAAATTCTACATGACAAAGGAAAATTGCAGAAGCCCATTTGCAAGAGTTGAATATTCCAAATGCAACATGTACATCTGCTTCAGCAGTGACACAAAATAATTAAATTTCAATAAGCCTATTTCCATTTTTGTATGGTGTTGCCAAGTAGAAAGCAAAGTACATTATAAATAAATAAATGTTTTTTAAATGTGTATGTGTATTTAATTACCATTTTGATGTGTGCGGTGGAGGGTTTGTAGCCTTACTAAAAATTTATATTCCACACCGTGTTTTTTTAGGAGGCCAAAAACCAGTCATCTTCTTAACTTGAAGTTACAGATAAAGTATACTGATCTTAAACAATTTACAAAAATGCGTATGAATGTGGCACATTTGAATTCCACTCTTAAATCCTGCTCCTGATATACATGATATCTGAAAACAGCAGGTTTCAAAGTCACAAATTGTGAATAAAATTTTGCCTCACTACTTTCAAAGGTCACTACCTCTGGCAGCACCTTGTATCCAGTCTTCTATATTAAAAGCAAACTTCACTTGTTTTTGTATCAGAATCCAGTGTGGTTCGCCTCTAAGGACAGTCCAATTCATGAGCTGCTTGGACACAGCTTTTAAATGACTACTGCCCTGGCCAAATTCAAAAGCTCATGCTGAGACTGTTATGTTGTCATTATTTAATTGTGTGCCACAGCCAAAGACTAAAATTACTGGCTAATACAGTATGAGAATGGGAATAACAAAACACATTGAGAGAAGCTAAACTCATCAGTAATTGCCTTTCTCTTTTTAACACCCCAGTTGCAAATGTGCCTCATTTACCATCAGGGTGGAGATGTTTCCCTTCCTCTCAGCAAGAAGTGTACCTCAAGGCTTTTCATGAGACGGCTAATCGATGAAGGCGAGTGCCCCAAGACAGCCAGGAGACCTGGATGAACCGACATAGACCTCTCACTCCCTACCCGACTGAGAACCCAGACTTTCTTAATCTAGCCTCTTAGCTGCTTTTCTCCCATGAGCTCCTCAGTATGCCTCCTCCTCCTCTGAAACTCTACATTTTCTCCTCAGATCCCACCTAAGATCGACCGCATGGCCAGACTTTCATGGCTTTAATTGACTTTTTCAAAAAACTTGCAATCCTCCTGGGCCCCTGAAGTGTGAGCTGTACTTCTTAGCATTCGAGTTCAGACAGCAAAGCCCTCCTCTCTGTGAGATGGCGAGGGTCTGATGCTGTAGGAAAAGAAGGTCTGTGCAATCCATTGCTCTCCCATGAAAGAGGCCCTGTACTCATTTTGCCCTATGCAGCTCTAATGGAGATGGATTTCTCCCACACCAGCACTGAAATGGGAGCCTACAGGTAGCAGCTGCCTGAGACAGAGCCGGTCACTTGCCTGTAATGGGAGATTGATCTTAATTGCAACACTACACAACTGGCCCCATTTCAAAAGCATAAAAGTGTGAAAAGGAGCGAAATGAAAAGGGCAGTAACTAGCACACTCCCTCAAAACAAAGCTTCTGAAACAAGCTGTCAACACTGACAGGAACATCACAAAAATCACAAATATTTTTACATGCTTTCCTTCAGCAAGCAAAAGGCAGCTGCTGACAGTCGGAAAATTCATTCGGGTCTGAAATAATTGCTGCTGCCTTCCATGCGTGCCTATTGTATCAGAAACACTGGGCTTCTATAAACTTGTCCTCTTGCATTCAAGAGGCATGCGGAGTCGTGATTCTGGTAGACTAAATATCTAATTGATTATGAATAAGCGAGTGAAATGGACCATAATGCAAGCTGCAATCCTCACGGCTCCCTCACAGTGCTCACAGCCCTGTCTGAACCGGATCAAACCGCACACAGAGATGGTCACTCATCATGCTCCTGACTCAACAAGGGCTACTGATGCGCTAACAAAACAAGTCAATAGCCCTGTATGTGTGAGACTAGGCTGAAGCACATCACACCGACAGAGCTCATTGTTTGAACACTGATTTTAACACAACACTGTAGCCAAGAGTCAGGCTTTTGATTGTGACTGACATTTGAGAGAATAGATTGGCTAAAGCAACTCTAGTTGGGAATTTGATTGTGAAAATCTCATGTCAAATGAAATCACATGTCAAATGGTCAAAGAACGGCATTAGCCACTTGGCAAGAAATGACACAATAACATTTAGAATTAAAATTACACAGCGACAAAGTAAAATTTTCACAATTGCAATCATCAGACAGCAGTATCCTATGGCATATTCGCTTCTCTTATTTCCATTAAGCATGGGATATACTCAGGAATGTGGCCAGTGCAGTATTAAAATTGAATGTAAGATGTATTAGGGATGAAGTGAAGTCATGCACATGCTGTTTTTCAGATGGCCCACAGTTACACAATCACATTGTAACTGTTCTTCAGGTGCAAATATTACATTTTTCCTTTGACCCCAATCCACA
Organism: Pangasius macronema; assembly: GCA_037577455.1. Taxonomy (NCBI): domain Eukaryota; kingdom Metazoa; phylum Chordata; class Actinopteri; order Siluriformes; family Pangasiidae; genus Pangasius; species Pangasius macronema. The sequence continues at coordinate 21,591,636 of CM074945.1, forward strand.
ACTGTATGATTATCAGTGCAACACCATCACTGTGCTATTATTCATACACAATAAAAAAAGAAAAATGGGAAGGGCTTTTAAGCTAGTGTTTGAGATATAATGCAAATGGATGTCATGGATAGTCCTGCACATTTATGCAAGATAAGGTTATCATCAGTTCCCATTAAAGAAAGAGAGTGGCTTTACAAATACACTTTAACTGGGTTTTATTGCAAGGCTTAAATGAGAATCTCACACCGCACAGTGTTCCATATGACATCCAATCTAAACCAATCATACTGCTATCCTTTACACTGCGTGGTGCAATTGCACCTCGTCCAGGCATCTTTACAGACTTCAGGACAGATAGAGTTTGAGACTGGCACAAGTGCTGCACTATAAAATCTTATCTTCAGTACTCAAAAGCACCAGTGATTTCATTGCCCTGCACAAAAGTTTATATTGCATAAACTGCACCATTAACACACATAACTTAATCAGAGAAGCTTCATTACGGCATGATGATGGAAAGGCGGTAATTACCAGGAGAGAAGTTAAGTTTGCGAAGGATTGCTTATTCTCCTCCCCTGTCAATCAGAAAGACGCTAGCCTCTGAAAACTCATGAGCATCTGAAAACTCGTGCATATGAACTAGAGCAGTTAGTACTTTTCTCTTATGCATTGTAGGGATGTATCTGAATATGAAAACATTATTCAGATTAAACAGATGTGTTCTAAACAAATACAAATACAGATATGAATAGAAGGTGCACTATTTTTTGGATCTTTTTTTTTTACTAAGTGTGTGACTGGGATCCTGCAGGAAGAAACAAAAAATTTTACTTTCATGTGGAGCTTGAAAGCGAAGCTTGTGGGCAGGGTTGCCAGGTTTTAGCAAAATGTCCACCCCAAATACATCTGAAAAACCACTCAAAAATACTTGCAACTTGCCCAGAAAATTCAGGCACTGGACAAGATAGAAATGTTTTTTTTTCTTTGCCTCAGTCCTGCATGGGAAACAGGAGAACAGTGGTGCACACGCATTTGTGATGTATACATTGTTGTATACAGGCCTACCTCTGCCTTGGGCTCCAAACATAATCATTTAATTTATTAAAAAAAATATTAAATTGAACATTAATGGATTGGTCTCTATTGTTATTAAAATGAAATATTCCCAGAAAATTATACAGGCATTATAATGAAATGCATTTTGATTAGCAGCGGCACTGAATCTCAGCTTCACAGTAGACTCTGATAGAGTGTCAAGCAAACATTTCTGATCTTTCTGGATTGTAACAAACCCAAAAACTAAATTAAAACCGATAAAATACTATTAAGTGGTTATTGTTGTCAACGATAAACAAGAATAGTTAGCTTGCTTACTCAGTGGTATTATACAGAAGATAGAAAGCTTACCAGAATGTTTCAAAGAGCATCTGGGTAAACAGTTGAATAAAGTTATGTTTTACAAATTGCTATTTGTTGTTATAATTTGTGAATGAAAAAAAATTTTCTGCTGTCCTAGGTTCCAGTGTTTTTTCCCCCATGGGTGTTGTGTAAAGGTTTAGATTTAAATAAATAAATAAATAAATAAATAAATAAGAAAGAAAGAAAGAAAGAAAAAAAAACTTTCACATCTAGGCCACGCATGCTTCGGGTTTAAATCTGAATATGAATACAGGTATGAATATTTGAAGCACTAAACAATTACATTGTGCATTGTGTTACACTCCAAATGAATTGCATGAAGAGCAGCTGGAAAATTTTTGGAGGCAGAGCTGCACATGTCTAGAAGGAAGCATGCCAGTCCTCACCTTCCCCAGCTGCTACTTGTCATAGGGGATAGAAGAGAACTTGCTAGTGGGTGAGAACTGGCAGTGACCAAACTGAGCAAAAAAAAAAAAATTGGGAAGAAATAAAGAGATTGAATGAGGTTAAGCTTGTGAATAACAGAACTATCAGCACTGGTTCAGTGAGCATCTTTCAGTAAGCTGTGCCCGGAGATGATCCAGTGAGCTCTTCACTGTCGCCAAAGTCTCTGGTGTGGCTTTAGAGGAAAGCTGCTTCTTCATCTTCACTGGCAAACCCATGGTGTTGCCCACTCCGAGACTGCACTTTCATTTCAGTACAATCACAAGTCTGATTACAGAGATCTCTTATTATGTAGTTCACAGTCAGACTGATCCAGGTTATTATCTCGGGTATGAAGTCATATTTCCTCAGAGTTTGCCTGCGTGTCAAAATGGTCCTTGAATGAGGACTAGAATTTGAACGTGGCGCTTACTGTTATTGCACCATCAAAGCCCTGCACTAATACACATCTAAATTTCTAATTATAGCAAGGAAGAGTCATATCAGCATTAGTAAGCATGGCAGATTCAGTTCAGTTGATTCTTATGAGATGAACATGTGTGTGCTTCTTGCTTTATTTCCTATATGTTCGGTGATATGTTTATGGTCTCTGACACATCCGCTACTTCCAGTGTTTGCTCTCAGCCTACCAGTAAACAGCAATGGCTCGGTGCCATGGCAACAGAGCAGGCGAACATCACAGAGGTGTGTAAATGCAGCAATAACTCGCAAGTACTCTCAGACCTCGAACAGGGCACTGACGAGAGCCTTATGAGCGTCAGAAATAGTTACGTCAGCAAGAACACACACACACGCACACATAAATACATGTATACACCCAGTGAGCACACTGTATCAGTCTGAACTTAAATCACTTTAAGCACCTTTACTCCTCTTTCTTCACCAGTACAACGCAGGTATATGTAAACACCTGAAGCCTCATGCAGCTTACCTAAATGTCAAATATGAGAGAAGAAAAATACAGTTCCCCTTTTTAAGCATCCAGAGCAAATCTCTAAAATCCCTACCCAAACCAATGGGCTTTGAGTTTACACTCCTGGACAAAAAAAAAAACGGGCCAAGTACAAAATGGCAAAAATATTAAGCTTTTAATCATCATTGTTCAGGAAATTACAAAGTATTAAACAAATAGATGAAGTGACTTAGTATGGGTTAGCTTTTCCCTTTGATTTCTTTAATTGTGAGTAAACTTGTGAACGGCTTTTCACAGAAAGAAGAGTCAGTGTTGTTCCACTCAATGTTGATGGCTTCAAACAGTTGATGAGTAGTTTGTGGGAAAATTAGTTAGTTTGTGTTT
>CM074945.1:21600743-21626068 GCA_037577455.1 Pangasius macronema
ACCATAGACATCCACCTGTGGACACGGATTATACCACTACACCAACACGATTCCACATGTGGACACAGATACACCATTACACAATAGACATCCACATGTGGACACAGATTATACCAACACACTTCCACATGTGGACACAGATTATATCAACACACATCCAGATGTGGATACAGATTATACCAACACATACACATGTGGACACAAATGACCCCATTACACCATACACATTCACCTGTGGACACGGATTATACCAACACTTTTCCACATGTGGACACAGATACACCATCACATGATAGACATCCACATGTGGACACATGCTGTGCTAGTGACAGAAAGGTTTTGAGCTCAAATCGCCAAACTGCCAAAGAAACAATGTTAAGACTTCAACCAAATATAATTCACAACTGCTTTGGTCAAAATCATCTGCCCTCATTATATGGCAGTGGTGAGTAGTGACTAAGGTGCTGTACTAGTGGTTAGAAGAGTTCAGATATGCCAGAGGGCCACTGGTTAATCCTTGGTATAGACCACTGACTCTCAACAGCTATGATTGCATCATCTCTCAATTGTAAATTGATACAGATGAAAAATTATTAAATCTAAATATGTCACCACAAACGTTTGTCATTCCTAATTAGAAGGCAGTAGTGGATCAGTTTTCAAGACTTTGGGTGATCAGAAGGTTGTAAGTTCAAATCACTGAGCATTTGAGCAGCATTAACCTTCAATTACTCTTTGGTTGTATTGGATTCTACCCGAGCTTTGGATAAAAGCATCTAATGAATATAATGTATATAAATATTGTGAAAGCAATTTAAATTTGCTGGCTGTTTAGTTTTCTTTTTAATAGAAAATAGGAATGCCTATTTCACGGATGATGTGACAGTCGACAGTCTCTAGAATTTACACACTACGAGCGGGCAGGTAGCCTATGTTAACTCAAATAATCACTCTGTACAACAGTGGTGTGCAGAAAAACATCTCAGGCAGATGGGCAACAACAGCAAAGGACCACATCGGGTTCCACTTCTGTCAGCTAAGAACAAAAATGTGAGGCTGCACAGGCTCACCAAAACTGGACAGTTGTAGACTGGAAAAAGACTAGGCAATGTCTGTGCAGTGTGTGCAGTGCTCACTGTAGCCACAAATTCCTGTTCTTGACTGCCAGGAATGGAACCCAATGCGATCTGCTGTCCCAGATCTGCTGAGCCCATCTGCCTCAAGGTTTGACGTTTTGTATTTTCTGGAGATTCTTTTCTGCTCACCACTGTTGTAAAGAGATTTGAGTTACCATAGCCTCCTTGTCAGCTTGAATCAGTCTAGCCATTCTCATCTGACCTCTCTCATGAATAAGACATTTCTGCCCACAAATCTGCTGCTCAGTGGATGTTTTTTTGCACTATTTAGTATAAACTCTAGATACTGATGTACATGAAAATCCCAGGTGACCAGCAGTTTCTAAAATACTCAAACCAGCCTGCCTGGCACCAATAACCATCCCAAGGGTTGAGATCCATTTTTTTCTTTATTCTGATATGAATATTAACTGAAGCTCTTTACCTGTATCTGCATGATTGTATGAATTGCGCTGCTGCCACATGATTGGCTGACTGGATAATTGCATGAATGAGCAGGGGTAAAGGTGTTCCTATTAAAGTGGACAGTAAATGTATATTATCCAGCCAGATAATCAAGTTCACTATTTCCCTTCTGGAAATAACTCAAAGGCACTACAGCATATATTATATATTCAGCCAATTAATTTAATTTACCATTTCACTATTTGCAGTTTTTCTATTTCATCCCTCATGCCCCCCTTTTCACAGAACTGTATAATGTAATCTTTTTAAAAATGGGCAATGAAGGCACACACCCGCGCCCTTGAATGCGTGTCTCCTTAATTACTGTTGTCATCTACACCTGTTGTCATGCAGCAGTGCTCTTCACTGCTGTTCTCTCTCTCTCTCTCTCTCTCTCCCCCATACACACTCATGCTACTCTCCTCTTTTCCCTCAGTGCTTCAGTATCAGCTTAGCGCAGAATCCCCTTTTTATGCAATACACACACAAAGTCCTTATACTGGCATAGTAACACACACACACACACACACACACACACACACACACACACACAAACAATAGCGCTGTGCTGGGACGTGAGTGTTTGCAAGCCCTTCCTTTTATGCATGCAAAGATACATTTAAAAAACCCAGCCCTGCGTCCCCTTAATCCTCACGTCTTTGAGGTTTTAATGTTAACCTTTGCCTAGATAACACAGAAACCTGGGGACACAGCAGGGGATGGAGCAAAAGCGTGGGAGAGAGGGAGGGGATGGGAAGATAAGTGAGGGAGAGAGAGAGAGGGAGAGACCAGGCAGAATTGGCATTCCGTCTGTGCACTGTGCCTCACTAGTGGAATAATGATTAGATGCTCAGTATTCCAGTCACATCGTCTCTACTATCAATGAGCGAGAGAGAGAGAGAGAGAGAGAGAGAGAGAGAGAGAGAGAGAGAGACAGACAGAGAGAGAGAGAGAGACAGAGACAGAGAGAGAGAGAAAGAAAAAGGAAGAGGGAGGGGAAAAGGGAAGGGAAGAGAAGGAAAGAGGAAGGGAAAGGGGAGAGGCAAGGTGAACAAAACAGGAGGGGACTAGGGGTGAGTGTATGTGCTAGTATAAAGGAGAAAGAGACAGAGAGAAATGGCGTACATGGCCAGACAAGCGTGGAAAACCATCAACTGGGTGCACACACACACACACACAGGCATTCTGAAAGGCACACGAGCAACACACGTTCCATTAACACTCAAGGATAAACAGGATAGCTCTCTCATATTCTCATACAAAGCAGTTAGAGCTCATTGATGGTAATCAAATGGTTGTGAGCTCAAATCCCAGGACTGCCAGGCAGCCACATTTGTGACCTTCTAGCAATGTTAATGCTGACGAAAATTCCTGGATTGTATTCTGCCTCGTTTGTAAGTCACTTTTTACAAAAGCTTCTGATGAATTAATAAATGTTAATATAAATATTCATCACACTCCCAAACACACATGCTCACAAAAGGACAAATGCTGCCTGACCAATCCGCTGGTCATATTACACTCGTATACACTACTGCATAATAACNCACACACACACACACACACAGAGCACATAGGGGGAACACTTTGTCAAAGTCAGGGCAAGTCACAGCAGGTACAGCCACCTCAGCAGAGACACACTGCAGAGAAAAAGGGAGTGACAACGGACTGAAAGAGATACAATGACAAACAAAAAGTTTAACATACTGAACAATGTGATGCAGTGTTTGCAAATGGTCGAACACTGGTCACTTAAACACACACACATGCTGCTGTAGGCCAAAGAGGGCAGTGGTCATGATGCTCATTTGCAAAGGCCACAATTCTGTGGCAGCAATACATTTCCTTAAGTGGCATCTAATCGACTACATGCTGACAAACACAAGATGAGTGGCAGCATCAGTGTGAGATCTGAGCTGTGGAAGAGCGTCATCATTAAAATAATGCATTTATCACACATGCCAACTACCCTCCTACTACCCCCCACACACTTGGATCTGTGTTTGAGTTTGTTGTAATACACTAGTGTATTGTATGGTCAGCAGGTTTTCAGCTGCCTCAGCATCCTCGCTCATGGTCATCTCATGGACGTGTATTTATAGACACCCAGATATCAGAGGGACATCGTAAAGGTTAAATAATCAAGGTGGTAGTAATATAAATAAATTTGAAGTTGTTTGTGCTGATTTAATAAGATGCACTACTGCTTCTGTAATGTTTCTGTTTTTTTTAAATCCACACGTACTGTATATACAAGTGACAAAAAGGAAAAAAACAAAAGTCTTAGTAAGGTGTTGGGCCACCATGAGCAGCATAAACAGATTCAATGTGCATTGGTGTACATTTTACAGTGAATGGAACTGTGCTGGTGGGATTCTTCCAAAAGACGTGCCCTCAGTTGGTGTTTTGATGGTGGTGGTAGGGTAGGGAGATTGTCTAACACATTAGTTCAGAATCACGTTCAATTGGGTTTAAATCTCGTGACTGTAAAGGCCATAGTATGTTATTTAAATTTACCTTTTCCTACTCATCAAACCATTCAGTGGGCCCTCGTGTCCAGTGGATGGGGTCACTGGCATCCAGGAAAAGAGAGCACTCCTACCTGGATAGAAATGTTTCAGCGTAAAAGGTAGAGGTGGTCACTGAGAATAAAAAGTATTATTGATTTCCCTCTAAGGGGAGTACTAGACCCAAACCATGCCAGCAATCTTCCCCCCACAGCATAACACTTTTTTTTAATACATATCTCCAACCCTTCCAGGACCACCAATACACCAAAGGTAACTATCAACATGATGCTACCATTACCATGCTTCTCTGTGAGGACTTTATGCTAATTCCAGTTTTGCTCTTATCAGACCAGAGGACATTTTCCCACATTTGTTGAGTATTCAACATCTCTTTTTGCAAAATCTAAATGGGATTTTAAATGGTTTGCCACTCTTCCATAATTCCCAGCTTTGTGGATTGTCCAGACTATGGCTGTCATGTGAACAGTTTCTCCCATCTCGGCTTTCCAGCTCTTTCAGTGTTTCCTTTTGTCCTTTTAGTTGCTTTTCTTACTAATCCCATCCTTATCTGGCACTGACGTTTTGTTGGATAGCCTCCTCTAGGCAGAGTCACTGGCATGCCATATTCTTTCCATTTTCAGCAATAGTGCTCTGTGGAATGTTGAAAGTTCGGGATATTTTATTACCAAATTTTTGTTCCAGACTTGTTTTGTTAGCGCCGCAGTCTTTATTAGGAACACCTGTACACACATGCAGTTATCTAATCAGCCAATCCTGGGGCAGCTCATATCAGAAAAAGTGTGATCTCTGTTACTGTGATCGTGGCATGGATGTGGCACTTAAAAACCATGAAGATGGCTCTGGACTGCAATTGATATGAACAGTTTTGCTACAATGGCTTAGGACTACAATTGCTATGATCGTTTTAGGACTGCTACAAACAGTTCTACACTCAAGTCTCCATCAGTGAACAATCAATAACGGCAACAAAATAGACTTCATGTGAAAACTATAATGAATTTCCTGTTTACACAACTGCACTTTTTGCCCATGTAGTACCAGTTATAGAAGGGAATTATTTATCATTGCACTGCATCCCAGATGAGGATGGTTTCCCTTTTGAGTCTAGTTCCTCTCAAGGTTTATTCCTCATGACATCTCAGGGAGTTTTTCATTGCCACCATCGACTCTGGCTTGCTCATTAGGAATAAAAAGAATTCAAATAAAATAGAATAGAATTGAATTAGTACCAGAAACTGCTGATCTCCTGGGATTTTCACACACAACAGTCTCTAGAGTTTACAAAGAATGGTGCGAACAACAAAAAACACTGAGTGAGCGACAGTTCTGTGGGTGGAAACGCCTTGTTGTTAAGAGAGGTCAGAGGAAAATATCCAGACTGGTTCGAGCTGCCAGGAAACTTAATCTTTCTTTAGGCATCTCAGCATGCACAAAGCATCGATCCTTGAGGTGGATGGGCTACAACAGCAGACAACCACATTGGATTCCACTTCTGTCAGCCAAGAACAAGAATTTGAGGGTATTGTGGGTACAGGCTCATCGAACCTGGACAGATGACGATTAGGACAGAAAAAAAAATCACCTGGTCTTTTTCCAGTTGCCAACTGTCCAGTCACAGAGATCACCCTTTTTCTTCATTCTGATGGTCGATGTTTAACTGAAGCTCTTGACCTGTATCTGCATGATTAGATAACTGCATGAATGTGCAGGTGCTCCTAATAAAGTGGACGGTGAGTGTTTGTTCTCTAACAAACTCTGGGGCCTTTCACGAACAGGTGTATTTTAGCATGACACTTTTATTCCAGACACTTATGATGGCAACTGATGAGAACTAATTTAAGGATTTCACAACAATGTGAATACTTACGCAATCACATCGTTTTTGCAGGTTAACAGCCATCTGTCTCTTTTGTGTTGAAAGTTTTTCCCATGATAATGATTGACAAAGGGATTCTTTTATGTGGGCATCCGCATAGTTATACATACTGTATTTGTACATATTAAGGAATACATTTCTTAAGAGTAAAATTATCATTTTGAACAACAGCCAGAAGTCAAACATCAAATATTAAAGTCACAATAAAAGTAAATTATTCTCTATGGATTTTACAATTATTATCTTTTTTTTTCTGAAGTTTCTTCATCTTTGTTTGATATCTTTGATCTAAAGTGTAAACACCTATCCACAGAAAAATTTCTATCCTTGAGTTTAAAAAAGGTGAAAGCGATGTGTGAAAATCATGATCATGCCTGCACTTACAGAAAGTTAAAACAGAAATCGAGGAGAGGAAGCCCAGAAAGCCGAATTGTTTTGTTTTTTTTATTAAAAACACACACTATAAACTTTATGAGCAACTCATGCCAAAGGCAATAATGACAAACTCAAATGAGGACAGAGTGGCTGAAATATATACAAGCTCGTAAACACCATGCTCAATCTTCCTCAATTTCAGCATAGTTGATGAGTTCTTGTTCTGCCACTCCAAAAAAGTAACAGCTATTTAAACCAAGCATCAGCTAACTTTTTCTTTTCTACACATACAGAGAGAAAAGCTTTATCCTGGAAGGTTTTAACCTTAGCTCATTCTCTCTTTCCTTCCCTTTCTTGCCTAGATAACCTTAAGTTATCTCTGTGCCCATCTCTGAAGCCATTTCACAAATGGTTCCAATCTCTCTCTGTCTTTCTTTCCTTTCCTTTCCATTCCCTTCACCTCTCTCTCTCTCTCTCTCTCTCTCTCTCTCTACACAGTTTCCTCTATAATGAACTCGATGGTGTGCGGGACTTCTTGGCCAGCCACTACTGATATAGTGGGCATGGTCACTGCAGGCACTGCGATGTTGTTATGGAGGAACACCACAGAGGCACCGTGCTGATCGGGCATGAGTGCGCCCTCCTGGATGATTGGGACGGCGGTGGAGGTAGACGCCAAGGCCGGTGTGGATGTGGGTGAGGCGGCTTCCTGCACCAGCAGGATGGTCTGCACAGCCGAGTCTTGGTCTGCAGTGGCCTCAGTGGTGGGGTCAATGGCGTCACTAGCATGCAGGCGGAGGTGTTTGTGGAGATTGGGGCGCGAGCGGAAGGCGGTGGGGCAACGAGGGCAAGCGAATGGGCGCTCACCGCTGTGCACCCGGGCATGCTCGGCTAACCGCGCTGCCACGCTGAAGCTCTTCCCACAGACCCAACACACAAACGGCCGCTCGCCACTGTGGATACGTTCATGGTCCTGCAGGTGGGGCAGCTGCCGAAAACGCTTCCCACAATGCGTGCACTGAGAGAGAGAGGGACAGAGAGGAGAAAGGAGAATAGAGGATAGAGGAAAAAGTGAGATAGGATAAAGTAAAAGGGACAGAGAAAAAAAGGAATTAAAATACTGAATTCAAATGAATACTATAGGAGTATACCATTAATAAAAAAATTCTAGTAGAGACTCGAATTTTTTTTTCCCCTGAAATTTGAAGGAATCTGCCCAGCTGAAATCTTGTGTTAGTCGTCAACCCTCCTACATGTGGACTGCTCGCGGAGTTGGACGTAAATAAATGTGATAAATTCAGCAACGATCAGTAACACAGTACAAGGTCCTGGTGGAGCTGAGGACAGCCAGATGCTGATTGGGTTTTTCACAGTGTGAAGGAGAATTTCCATCTTTATTACGACGTTGTTACATAATTCTCTAGAAGAAAACGAGCAAGTCATTTTTGGAACACAGTGCCTTTGCCTGTGTGGGAGGACTGATTCCATATCTGGACTTTTATTTCTCCAGGCCAAATTGGCACGCAGGCTACGCTGGATCGAAGTGAGTCCTTATCTACTCGCAGAGAGTGAAGTGTTCCACAGCACAAGTACAAAAAGCATCTCCTCTATGTTACACAATGAAATTAGAGAACAGTGCAAAGAAAAAGAAAGTGGCAATTTTCTCTGAAAGGTTTTTGAATTAATCGTGCTTGTTTATTAATCCTGATAACAGTCTTATAAAGCAGTGGAGGTGACTGCTTAAAACTGTTTACAAAAATGATTTCATGAGTGTGCTCTATTGAAACTACTGTGAAAATCAGGCTTTTGTTACATATATACAGGTCAACAATAAGGACAGACATCAGTAAGTCACCCTGCAGTCCTTTAGTACACAGTGTGTGTGCCTCTTCCTCAACCTATAGTTGTTCATTACAGACAAAGTTTTGTTTTGTTTTTTGATGGTTATTGTTTTAGCCAATTATATATAATGGTTAACCAGAATCAGTTTGGTTATCTAGTAATAAAAATCCTGGCATATAAGCATTATCCTGTTATGGCCACAATGCACAAATCATTCTTCTAGCTCAATTTGAATTTTTTTATTTTTTTTTTTGATCCAATACCTGTCTTGTTTGCCACATGGTAAAATTAGAAGCAAGAGTAACAGATGGCAGCATGAGCTCAGCAATCTAATGATATTATATCATTGCCATTATATTGAATCACTTACTGCCTGAATATCTTTGACTACATTAGCCAGGACTGAGTGTTGGAGTCTAGCAACTTTACAGTCTAGCAACTTTACAGCTGCATGAACTAAAAATAAAGTTTTAATGAGCAGTAGGCCAAAACTGTCGTGCAAAAAAAAAAAATCATGCAAAATATAATTTCCTTTCCTGAAAAATGTGGGTTTTTCCCCCCTAGAAATGTGTATTCTCTCACACACATCAGCAGTATACTATTAAGCTCTGGTGTGTTCTGTAAAGGCTCTCGTACAGAAATTTTGACTGAGTGATATACAGCACATCATGATCTGTTGTCATTTAGTAAGGGATAAAACTCGTCAGCGTGTGCTGTTACAGCAAAAATAATCAACCACGGACTGGTGCGATGCGGCCCGACATGAAGCTTTATTATTTTCGTATAACAGCACGTGCTGATGTGTTTTATTCCTCTTATACCACAGTGATTTGCCCATAATTCCAATTTTCATTTATTACCGAATGACACGTCACACTTTTTAATGGTTTGTAGTTACATTTAACGTTGTGGATCATCCGCATTATCACTTACACAGAACCTATAAACAGCCGTTCCCTCACCAGCCTCTTTTTTTTTATCTCACTCTTAAGTTAATAAGGAGCAGCTTGTAATGTTACACTGCAAACTGCAAAGTACAAAGTCCTCTGTCCTGAAGACTCCCCATGGCTGAAATCCTCCTGACCGTTACAAAGTGCTGAGACACCTGAGACTCCTTCCATAAATGTTAAATAAAAATCTGCTTCACCATATCAATGGTTTTTCTTTGGCAAATAGTTTTTTTTAATCCATTTATTATTAGTCTTAGATTATGTACATCATCCACCATACAAGTCCCTGTGTTAGCTGTTACTATAGAAACTAGACTGTATTTGACTGAGAGCATTAACAGTGACCTATCGCTGGCACTGCTGTCAGAGCTGGGTGGTTATAGAAAAGTAAAGAAACTCAGGAATTCAGCAGCAATGTGCTATGAAAAATATATATACTTATATACTACGTGTAGATTATATATCAAAAAAAACATACTGGCCAATTCACACATCAGCTCTAGTGATGGAGATGTGGAACATGGTTCAATATATTGAATACTTATATTTATATATTTATACTTATATTAATATTTATATATAACAGGGCAGTTACAGACACTGCTATGGGACAGGGGTAGCTTGGCAGTTAAAGGAATGGGCTAGTAACTGCAGGGTTGTTCCAGGGATATTTGTACAATGACTGACCCTGAGCTGTCAGTCACTGTATGTATGTATGTATGTATGTATGTATGTATGTATAGTACGCGTATGTGTGTATGTATGTAAGTAAATAAATAAAAATATATCAATGACATAAAAAATTCGAATTAGTAACAATATTTTATTATCTTTTTTTTAACTTAAAGGTGCATTAGGTAAGATTAGTTCTTTAGTTATGTAGGTGGATTAAACTTCTGAATGATTTTTTTCCCCCCTTCTTGAAACCACCCCCTATCCACCCATGTTCACAAAGGTCCAGCCTCATGATCTAAGGTGGCCTGTTGAGTGTCTATAAATGAAGGACAGGAGGCACACGTTGTTGTTGTTCTTCTTCTTCCGGCTGCTCCCATTAGGGGTCGCCACAGCAGATCACTGGTCCACATGTTTGACTTGGCACAGTTTTTATACCCTTCCTGACGCAACCCTCCGCAACTTTATCCAGGCTTGGGACTGGCACTGGGAGAGCACAATCCTGTGCAGCTCAGTGCCTGGGGTAGGTTCCCTGGCCGGAAATCGAACCCGGGCTGCAGCAGCGAGAGCACGGATGCCTAACCGCTAGTTCTCCAGGACCACAAACACAAACAATCGTTCCGGACCAGAATCCAGTTTCAGAACTCAGATTTCAGAACAGGTTTTCTCAACCACTTAATATACTTGTGCTGAGGCCACAACTTAAACCTTTACATTTTATAAAGTTTTACTTATCTTTCATGTTATCTGTACAAGTAAGAATTTTTAAAAAATGATTATTGCACCTTTAAGTTAATAAAATGAATTTAACTGGTCTGTAAGTAAGTAAATAAGTTGTGTTTTTTTTTTCTCGGCTGCATGTTTTTTGTAGGAACTAGAGCTCACCTCAAAGGGCCTCTCATCTGTGTGTGTGCGCATGTGCACGGCGAAGGTGGAGGCGTAGGCAAACTCTTTGCTGCAGAAATTGCATGTGAAGCGGCGTGGAGTGTTTCTCTTGGACAGTGGCGCGCGGCAGTGTGCCACCACGTGCTGTGCCAGGGACGAGCTGGAGGCGAATCGTTTCCTGCAGGGTGTAAGAGGGCAGCGTAGCGGCGTCTGGCCCGTGTGCGAGAGCCGGTGCAGGTCCAGACCATCCTGTGTCACACAGCGGTGGCCGCACATATCGCACTCGAGCTGACCCCCGACTCGGCCACGCCCATGCCCTTTGTAACGGCGCCGCTGAGTGGGTTCTCCTGTGCAGCGCTGCATGTGCACATCTAATATGGCCTGGTTCAGGAACTGAGAGCCACACTGAGCACACACCACAGGCTCCTTATCTACAGAGAGGATTACACCAGACGTTAATACATTAAAAGTCACATACACACCATGGATCTCTTGCCTAGGGGGAGAGAAAGAGATGGTGATAGAGGGACAGGGAAAAGAAAGGGGAGGGAGAGAGAGAGAGAGAGAGAGAGAGAGAGAGAGAGAGAGAGAGAGAGAGAAGTACCTATTAAAAAAGACAGCTTTTGTCACTTATCTACAAAGGCAAAAAGGAAACTCTCAGACAAACACGCGCACACTTTAGGTTCCTTATCTAGGAAAAAGAAGAGGAAAGGTGGTGGGGTGCAAAAGCAGAACACAGACATACACTTTACGTCTCTTATCTGGAGAAATAGAGAGACTGGTATATAAAAAAAAAAAAACCTTAACGCGCCGTGCTCTCAGCTTTTATCTATAGACATGAGAAAAAGTAATAAAATAGAAAGATAAATAGAGGTTTGGGAACTCAATGCCAGATCCAATGCTGCTGTTTAGATGCAGCTGTGCTTTCAGAGTTTGACCTTTACAGTGTTCAAATTCACTCTCTTACACAAATGAACTGCCATCTTCTCACTCTATTTCTCTCTCTCTCAGACAAACACACACTCACCCCAGTGACTGGTATTAGCCTGATGAGAAAGTGACTGATCAGCAGCTGATCTTATCAATACCAGCAGCTAATCAATGTGACCTCTGACCCCATTTATTTATTTCTGTCTGTGTCCCAGTCAATAAGAGGACATTCATCAAAGGGGAGCCGCGAATGTATGAGAAAGGGAGAGAGCACTCAAACAACAGTGAGTGCATAAGCTGCTTTATGCTATCATAGCCAAAAATCATAAAAGAACTGCTCGGTCAGTGGTCTTGTTTGAGATTTTGACATGGCATGCTTAATGCTGGTCAGTTACCTTTCAGCAAACCAAAATCTCAGAATGTGAACATCGAGTTCACAACAACGAGTGTCAAAAAGTCATCAACAGGAGCTATATGGCATCGTAGTACCATCGTGAGAGAAACTTAATTGTATAATCTGACTTGACATGATGTATTAGCTATAGAAGATTCTGTGTGACATTTCGACATTTCGTCGGAAATTGTGAGATAATCCTGTCCTAATACACTGTTTATATTAGGCACTGATCAGATTCTGCACTGTGTGTATATAATATACTGCCAAAGGTTTGTAGACACATGACAAAGCACTCATATGTTCTTTCTGAACATCCCATTCCAGATTTAGTCCCCCTTTGCTGTTATAATAACCTCCACCCTTATGGGAAGGCTAAGTGATCTAAAACCTCGCACTGGCACCCTAAACGGCTGAGTAAGTTTTCTCGTAGTCACACCAACCTGTACTACAGGGGTGAGGAGGTCTGGTGCGAAGTCACGGTTCCAATTAATCCCAAAGGTGTTCAGTGGCGTTGAAGTCAGGGCTCTGTGCAGATCACTCATGTTCTTCCACACCAACCTTAACACACCATGTCTTCATGGAGCTCACTTTGTACACAGGGGCACTGTCATGCTGAAACAGGTTTGTGTTCCACTGAAGGGAAACTGTAATGCTAGAGCATACAAAGACATCCTATACAACCGTGTCTTTCCAAATTTATGGCAACAGTTTGGGGAAGACTAACATATGGGTGTGATGGTCAGGTGTACAAAACTTGCGGCCATATAGTGTATTTATACAAGGAAAACACATTGAAGGTGTGTGAGGTGTGCACTCATTGCTGGCCTCTGACCTTGGTGCATGAGAGAGTGCAGGTCGAGCTCTTTCCGCCGCTTAAATGCTTGTCCACACACAGTGCACGGGAAAGGGTGACTAGTGTGCAGTAGCCTGCGGCAAAAAAGAAAGAAATCAAATGCAATTATTCAAATTAGTTCATCATAACAAACTGCATTATGTGTAATCTTTCAACCTCAATCGCTAGCAACAACCGTGCTGTCCCTTGCTGTAAGATTCATCTGTATTTCAGACACAGCCCGTTATGATTAGCTGAAAGGAACACAGCCTGTGCATACACTGAGGTGCCAGTGTATATGAGCTGTGCCTCACACATACATCACCCAAATCGCACCAGGTCAGCGGTGGCCCTATGATACTCCTTTTCCACTAATGGATTAATGGACAGAGTAGGGACCCTGACAAATAGTGCACAGCAGCAAGGTCACAGTCGGTAATTGTATACCTGCAAAGTCACCCTGTATGGTATGCGTGTAGATGCAAGATATTTCTATTAGAAATGTGTGGATATGTGTATTGGGTACCTCAGCACATTTTAAACATTAAGAGGTTAAAAAATCCACCAAACTAAACAGACTTTGAGTCTTAACTCTCTCTGAAACTCAACTTCCTTCCAATATGCAAAGAAATGTGTACATGTATATTGACAATAAACACTGTCTCTACACACGTGAAAATAGATGGTCTTATAAGATATTATAATATTTGTTATAAAATATTCTAAAATCTTACAAAATATTTTCATTCTATTAAATCTTTTCTTTAATTTTTTTGGATTGTTTGTCTCTGTGTATATTTTCTTTTATATTAGTATTCTTTTAACAATTTTTCAGCTTTGTTAAAATGCTACGTGAAGCTTACTCTTATTATTAACAAGTTGATTGATATGCAGCGAGAAATTGAAGCATCTTCACAAACAACAGACCCTGCCTCATGTTGGAACAGTTGGAAACAGGCCGTGTGGGCTGTAGGCATTTGTTGGAGCGCTCAAAAGATAACGCTTCCAAAAAATCGGCAAAAACAGAGGCAAAAAAGAATAAACATAATTTTTGAACCAGAAATGTGAAATGCTTCCAGAACCACAGTATCATGATCAGTCAATTGCTTCCATCATTTTAAGATCTGACTCATATCATGATGCATTAGTCAGTCCAAATTCTACATAAGCAGACTCTCTTTTTTTGCTTTTGAAAAGGTCTTAACATTCAGCCAGAACATATTTCTCTTCAGCAGCGCTACAGCTCTGTCCTTTGGCTCAGTTTGCGCCTCAAGGCTCAGTTTAGCAGCTCGCGTCTACAAAAAATGCTCCAAACAAAAATACACCCGTGCATGTTCGGTGCAGATGCACCAGTCGAATCCCTGTTCTCACTGCAAATGAACACACTATATTTTGACTCTGCATATGTGAAAGCATCCTAAAAAAAAAAACAACCTTTACAACAGTTGTATGTAATAACTGCCATTACATAAGATAAGGCCAGCTGAACTCTATTTATAATGTAGGTAGATGGAATTGTTTCATGAGAGCCTGAAATGAAGGTGCTTTTATAACCTGGAAGGGTTTTAGTACACTGAGCACACAGCCACTCTCCCCATTAATGCCTAACCTCTGTAAACTGAAGCACAGTTGTCAGATCTGAGTCGATCTGAGGGTTTAAATTCCCTTCTCACTGGATTTATAATCTGAAAAGGGACCCCTGGAGACCGGACTGCCACAGGCTGCTTAATATCTCTAAGGCACAGCTTGATGAGGTCATGCCTTGTAATGAGGTGGGTCAAGGGTGAAGCTTCATTCACTTCCTGCTCAAATCTTGTAGTCTGTCTGCACACCTGTCATATCTGGACTAGAAGTACATATACTATAGTTTACTAGAAGAACAGGGACCACGTCATATCTAAAAGTAGTGGGACTGTAAGAAAAAAAAAATCATGATATGATAATCATACAACCTAATAGAACATTTTCTGTCACAATATCTCATTTTAACTACATGGTTTCAAAGAGAACGCTATTAAATAATACTGCAGCATCAGGCCAAGTATTAAATTATTCAGTCAAGGACAGCACTAGAATGAGTCTTAAAACTGACTTTTTAAGATAAGCATTCTCCTTCAGTAAAAAGCACTTCACTTGAGATTTATTCACTTCAGTGAGGATGAATATTAAAGTACTGCTCCTATGGAATATAAAGCATACCTACAAAGCATTCATTTCAACTCTACTGTCCTTTCCTGCACACCTCCGGTTTGTTTAAGTATCATCTACAGGAAGGAAACAGACTCGACCTACTTCCTGCAAAAACTTCCAGTGATACTCACCTGTGCATCTGCAGTTGTGAGTCCAGCTTGAAGCTGGCTGGGCAGTCGGGGCAGGTGAGCAGACGGGAGTCTCCAGGAGGACGTCCTCGCCCTTTGCTGCGCCCCTGGCATCTCCTCTCTGTGCCGTCCTCGTGGCTGAGCATGTGGCGTTTGAGCGAGGCAGGCTGAGAGAAGGTCTTGGTGCAGACGGGGCAGGTGAAGGAGCGTGGTGGACCGTGGCACAGGCTGTGGCGCAGCAGGCCAGCGGGAGTTGGGAAACTCTTGTTACACACGTTGCAGTTGAACAGCTTCTCGCCCGTGTGCTGGAAGACATGCTCGCGCAGGAGGCTGCGCCGCGTGAAGCCCTGCCCACAGTGCGGGCACTCATGGGGGAGCGGCGTGCGTGACCAATCACGGCTCAACTTGGCTGTGGCCTCAAGCGTAGGCAGTCCGTCACAGCAAAGTGAGTTCCAAAGACTCCCTGTCTGTCTTCGACTTTTAAAAGTGATGACAAGAGTAGTACTATCAAAACTATTTGATAAACAGAGAGACAAAAGTATCCTTGATTCCGATTATGTATGGTGGTGTTTTGATCAAATTATCGAACACATCGCAAAGATCTGATGTTTCCTTTTAAAAAGTGCTTGTCCTATTAATTATAGAAAATAAATAAATAAATGGATTTGTGAATCTTTATGTATAACGTTTATGATGTCTTAAAATAGGTTAAACAACTTGGGACCAGCTGCATCCAAGATTTGAGAATATGACAATATAAATCAAACCTCACATCCCAAAACAAACGCAAGCTAGCGAACAATCCTTCGATAAATTCTACGGTCCTCTTGTACACCGACACAGGTACAACGTATAAGTGTAGGTAGGTAACTAGGACCGTAAAGTAATGAGGGTAAATGTGTACAAACACTCTCAGACCATGTTTGGGCTGGAGGCATTTATAAAAGCAAAGGACAGGGATACAAGTAATTAGAGGACATCTCATCATATTCAAAAAGGAAAACATTCAAACTAACATTTTTCCACTATTAATATCTTAACATGAGACTGTTTGACTGTTAGTGATAATTAAGCAACATCTCTGAACCCTAATATACTAAATGTCATAGTGCTTTAAATTAAAACATCCTTGTTTTCTTTATTTTACACTAAGCGTTTGCATGCTTTTGCACTCACTTGTTATTAACATATGCTTCTCACACACAGTGTCGCTCGCTGTTGTCCTCTCCTAATGACTAACACGCAGTACTGACTCATTGCTATATGTGTTATCACTACTGCTTTCAGTATACAACTTTGAACATGTAAACCTGAATTAGTGTTTCATCACCGATTATATAAAACATTAGCACAAAGTACTTACACACACCTTGTTACACACAACACCATCTCAAAGATTTTCTTTGTTAAGTTACACAAAATTTTTATCTGTTTATTATTAGTCATGGATTATGTGGAGTCTGAGATACAATTAAAATGAACGCATTAATACAAAGTTACGCTCTGCCTTGCAGCTGATACTAATGTCTACTATGCTGTACAGAAAATGAATCAAGATTCAAGAATTAAAGAATGTAGCTGTGGTATAATGCATTTTATAATACTACAAGCCTAGACATCAAATACACTGAACGCCAATGGAGCAAGATTTTGAATGGGATTCGATACACAGGAACGATTTTCTTTCCAGAGATCTATACCATCTTTGTAAAGCCCAGCTGTGAAATTCTGAAACTCATACTGTATGGACTGATGTACAGAAATAAATGTAAGCAGCCTCTGACCTGGCCGTCGAAGCAGGAGGGTGGGGGATGCAGAAGGGTGTTTGGCTAGAGAGGTGAGGGTGGCGTTCAGTCTAGCAGAAGCAGAGGGCACATTCTTGCGATGTTCTCTTCGATGGTACAGAAACAGAGTGGTGCTCATGAACTCCTGGCCACACTCTGTGCAACTGTGCAGCGCCTCTGCTAGTCCGTGCTCACTACTGCGGTGCTTTGCTAACTCGTGCTCAGCATTGAAAGAGCACCCGCATTGGTTGCACAGGAAATTCTGGTGTGTGGAAAGCACTGAAGATGCTGCCTCATCTATCTGTGCCATATCCACATGGCTAGTCTCTGTCTCCACTTGTTGCTCTTCAACTACTTCCTCATTCGTGGGCTCAGCTCTGCCTTCAACTTCCACCTCTTCCATTTTCTCCACTTCCATGCTGACAATCCCCTCAACTTCTGTCTCCTCTAATTGTTCCCTTTCATCTGCCTGAGACAAAGGTTCATCTCCGTTTGGTTGGATGACATCGCCTCTAATCTCAGGATCGAGCTCGACCTCCACCTGAGGGATGGGCACAGCCTCAGGTACTGTCTGCTCCAAGCCAGTGATTTCCATCAGACTCTGGCCCTCTCCGGCAGTGGCGAGCAAGAGCAGACCCTCTCCTGGAGCCTCCAGCAGGGCGGTGGAGAGCTGAGGCACCTCCACCTCTTTCTGCTCCTCTTCCTGTGTTTGACTGCGGTGCTGCTTGCGATGGTAGAGGAAGAGCGTGGTGTTGAGGAAGCCCTCGCCACACACGGTGCACCGGTGGATGGCCTCTTTCAGGTCGTGCGCCGTCTTCCGGTGAGTCACCAGCTCTGAAGCCAGGCTAAAGCAGCGGCCGCACTCCACACACAGCAGGCTAGAGGGAGGCCTGGCCTTCTTCTGGGCTCGCCGTCTCACTTGCGGGCTTGGTTCCTGCACAGGCTCAGTGCACTCAGACAGCTGAGACGCAGACTCCTCAGAGGGCTCAGGGGGATCACTGCTGCCCGGTAAACTCAGCTGTGGAACATCTTCAGTACTTATCTCTGTTAGTTCTGCGTTCAGTGGAGTAAAAGTCTCCACACTTTCTTCATGTTTGGCTCCTCCCTCTGACTCAACTAGCTGGTCATTATAGGCCACTTCACTCTCATGTGTGACCATTTCGCTGATGGGTTGCGGCACTGAAGTGGCAGCCACGTACCCAGGTCCAGGTCCGGTCTCCAGGCCACAGCCAAGTTTTCGGTGTTGCTGCCATAGCAACAGTGCGTCAAAAAGGAGCTCACAGTCAGCGCACTGGTAGAGAACACGTGGCACATCTGAGGAGGGTACAGGTTTCCTCTCAGTCTGAACCTCAGGAACATATACTGACTGAGCTTCCAACTGGAGGAGAGACACAACAGAAAAAAGTGAAGAGACAGTTCACAGTCAAGTCTCATTCAATTAAGAATTTTCCACAAATATGCTCTGCACAATCTACAACATGCTCTTCCAACACTGGTTTATACATAACATCATAACTGCATTTCGAATTAAACAAAAAAAAAATGTATGTTATGTTTGTAACAGCAAAGCACAAGGCATACAACCTATACAAAGGCCGCTGGAACCTTGCCTAATGCATCCAGCATCGAATCACTCCTTTGTGTCCACTGGAAATTATTTCAGCACACAAACGTCTTGGGTACATCTACTCATTTTTCTTTCAACACATTCTGAAAGCCAATCTCAATTACCCTTTTCCCTCACTGCACTTACAGTTGCAAGAAAAAAAGCAAACCTCAAAAGGCCAATCCCTTATACCACTTTGTAATCGCGAACCTTCCAGAGCACAAACACATTCACAGATTTTCTCGTGTCACATTCAATACCATTATTAACTGCAGAGTCTTTAGGAAGGACCCAGCAGGGGGGTTGTATTACAGTAATCCGATGGAACAGTCTGCGACATCCTCTTTATCTGACGAGGCGAAAGCCATCTTCCAGCTGGGTGCTGTGCCAGCATTTAAAAATAGTCTGAGCATTCATAGACTACTGCTACTGATGTCAGGGTATTTAGATCAGAGGCCTTTTAGAGTCAATTGAAACAGGTAAGATAGGAGTAAATAGAAAGCACATTAAAGATAGTAATCATTTATGGCTTTGGAATTGGCAAGACAAGGGAAGAAGTCCTTCAAAATGTTGTGCTGCAAATATCAAGGCTCTTATTTATAACACCTTCACCACCAACAGAGTAATTCATTAAATAATTCGGAGCGTTGCTTATTTTAATGTTAGTGTATATGGTGTACCAGATACATGAAACATTGATCACACTCCAACTTTAGGCAGAAAAGAAGTCTGAATACAGAGTGATGGGCAAGAGCCAGCATCCAATCAGGGGAGAGACACAGAGTAAGAGGGGGCGGGGAGAGTCCAATATAATCAAAAGCAAAAATGTATTCAGGTGTGAGGGAGCTTTTTTTTCTTACTTAAGTATTTGTAAGGCATTTATTGGTTCTCTAATTTGGTGGGAACGATATTGTCCTCACTGAGGAGTTTACATCGTTAAATATCATTACAATTGTTGAAGCTGTTTTAGCTATTTTGGAGATAATGATAGCCAGCTAGTGCATTAGGCGACTATTTGTGTTTGTTCCCATGAATTTTTGTATCAATGTCCAAAATAAAATGGCTACTCTCATCAAGTTCTGTAATACCACACTGAGTGCAGATTATTTATATATGAAAATATTAAATAACCAATAACTAAATAAGTAAACAAACAGCAAATATATACGTAAATACAATAAATGGATGACTTAGCAAGCCGTAGCTATACCCGCTCTCTTAAAGGCCTTTATATATTATACAGAGAGTGTTTTGTTTTTCAGAATCAATCAGACTTTCATGACGAGGTCTTTATGAGTCTCTGTCAGTCATATACAGCCATCCTTCTGAGCCATTTTAATCAAAAAAAAAAAAAAAAAACCCTGACCAATTATGATTAATGTCCCACTGTATAAGGTTATCTAAGGTTGTCTCTAGGGCAGGCAATTCACTCATGCAATTCACTCATTTAGAAAACAATAAATCACAATTTTACAGGAAGTACACCAATATTAGTACACAAAGGGAAATTCTCAAGTGTGTAATTTTCTTGCTATAATTAAGAGGAAAATTAGGAAGTACACGCAACCCTGAATTGCACTTCAATTTACATTTCAAATATATTTTTGTCTTAAAAGCAACACTTCCAACGTAGAGCCTATTTCAGATAATTACAGCTGTGCATTCAAGCACCATTTGGTGAAAAAAAAATCAATCTGATTCCACTAAATAGAGGCATTCACTAGCATCGTATGTAATTACCTTGGGTAATAACAGTGCCTAAAGCTCTATAGGATTGCAGCAATAGGGTTGAAATTAGCAATGATACCAGAAAAGGATCCTTTAACTTTCCAGGGACATAGTGGTTGATGAAATTACTCTAATTTAATAATGCTCTGTGTAATAATAAATTCCATTTATAATGCACACACAGGCTTCAACTGAGCTCAATGAATATGATAACTTTGATGAGTGGAAGAGATAAAACAAAGGACATTATTTGTCAGAGTTGCTATTACAGTTGTGCCTCCATTAGCTGATTATCTAATAATTCAGCTCTTAAACTTAAACTCTTGGACTCATGACTAATTCTTAAGGTGTGCTGGCTCCAGGCTGATTGGCATCTCTAAATTGCCGCAGCGTGTGAATTAGTGTCCCCTACCTTGTGCCCTGACCTGTGCCAGTGAAATAGGGGTCAGATGGCATGTTAACATATCCCTAGGGGTCGGTGAGTATTAATAATGATCATGATCTTAACACATGATCAGCAATCTGAAATGAAGCAGCCAGCAATTCAATTTGAAACAGTAAGTAGAGCTGCTTAGTGTGATACTATGCAACAAAATAATAGTATTAGTAATAAATCTACACCCCTAACAAGTACCTTTAGTAGTTCTCAGACTGAGTGAGGTGTGTGTATGTGTGTATGTGTGTGTGTGAGGGAAAGCACCTGTGGAAGACCAGCAGAGATGGCAGCAGCCTCTATAGCAGTGCCAACAGGCAGAGGCTGTGTGTTCTCAGCGGTGCAGGTCAGTTGGTGTGTCAACACTTCCTCTAGTGTGGGAAACTCCCGGTAGCATGGGAAACACATGTACACCGACGAGCTCTCCATGTCTGCGTAAGAGAAACACAAGCAAGGCGAACAATCTTTACAAAAAACAAAATCACACTTCTAGATTAAATAAAAATAATTCATGGCCATGTCTTATAAGGCATGGGAACAGGATCCTAATGCATGGCCATGTGTTAGTAAGGCTTAGGACCGAGATCATTCTTCTTCTTCTTTTGGTTTTTCCCTTCAGGGCTCGCCACAGCGAATCATCACTCTCCACATATCCCTATCTCTATCTTATGATGTGGTATTTTACAGATTTTTTTTTTTTTAATAAGTTTGCTTTCATATTTCCTAAAAATTACAAAGTGAATTGACCTTTTCTGTTACAGTGACAGAGTACAGAATGTCATGTGCAAGAAAATGCCATTTATTGGGTCTAGATATTAAAACTTAGGTTTTATCAACTGCAAAAATTAAAATATAGCACACTAACATTCTTAATTTTTCCTTGCATCATTTTTAAAATTGTCACAATGCACTGATTTCATATTAATGAACAATAGTTTAGAGCTTTTAGTATCTAGTTATCGTTACTAGTCATTAGTGTCTACATCTTAACTAAAGCAGCCAAGCGGCAGCGTTTTTTTCCCCCCGAGCACCTGATAGTTATCATAAAACCCCTTATATATTTCACGGCCGGTTTGTGGGCACAATAATCATGCCTTATTAAGATGTGGCAACACTTAATTATCCCATTCTCATGCCTTACTAACTAGTGGCTAAAGATGTAATGCTTTACTTAGTTGTAGCTATGCATTAGGATCCTGTTACCACATGTTAATATGTTGTGGCCATGCATTCTTATTAAGCAGAGATTTAAACAGCGGGGCTCAGAGAACTGTTATGACTTGTTTAGAATTTCTGCAAACTAGGCTTCGGGTCCTTGAAACTCTCAGTGAATTTAAAGTCACTGCAAGGCCATGCACGCTATGAGGACATGTATTACATCTTTTAAAGGATAACCTGGTTAAACAAAGATTCACTGTAAGAAAAAATAAAGGGACATCTTGTAATTGATTTATTTGACTCAATTTGATATGAAATATTGGATCTTATATGAAATATTGCATCTTTCAAAAAAAATACAGGGGCAGTCATGGCCTAATGGTTAGAGGGTCGGACTCGTAACCTGAAGGTCGTGGGTTTGAGTCTCGGGTCCAGCAGGGATTGTAGGTGGGGGGAGTGAATGACCAGCGCTCTCTTATACCCTCAATACCACGACTGAGGTGAGACCCTTCAGCAAGGCACTGAACCCCCAACTGCTCCCCGGGTGCCGCAGCAAAGAAAAAAAAAGGAAAAAAAAGGCTGTGTTCATCGTTGTGTGTGTGTGCACTTGAATGGGTGAAATGCAGAGCACAAATTCCAAGTATGGATCACCACACTTGGCTACATGTCACATCACTTAAAAATACAAACACAGCAAGTTCACTAAAAGGTATAGTATGCCTGAAGTCAAGGCCATTAGACACCAAGTAATTAAATCTTGATAATTAAGGAGGACAACATAATAGTAGTAACAGAATGTGAAGACTGTGTTTTACACAGAAGCTAAAACTTGTGTCGCAAGGACAAACTGAATCATGTATGCGACCTTGCAGCTGAGCCGATCACTCTGGCGTCATCAGTGGAAAAAAATCATGTGACATACAGACTACCTCAAATGCTGAGCCTGAACAATTACCAATATGCTTTTATATATACAGATACAAGTCAAGAGCTTCAGTTCATGTTCACATCAAGCATCAGAATAGGGAAATGTGAGCTCAGTGACTTTGACGTGGTAGATGGGCTAGTCTGAGTATTTCAGAAACTGCTGATCTCCTGAGATTTTCACTAACAGTCTCTACAGTTTACACAGTAACACTTTTGTCTCTTTTCATTTGTGTACTCTCCAATCTTCCCCATGTTGATGAACGAGTGAGGGAATCTGGCATCTGGGTCACCTCATATTTATATTCCTGTGTAACAAAATGTCATTGACAAAAATGCTGTAAACTTTAAATATAAAATACGAATGGGAACATATTTCAGTTACAGTTTGTTCATAGGAATTTCTAACTGTACCAATAACTGTAGGTATAACATGTTTTAGTGAAAAATGTTTTATGCACTTAAAATAAATTTACTTCAGTTACAAGTTAGACTTCTGTCATACTTGAAGTGTGAAATAAGCTATTTTAATAAGCTATCCACAAAGATATCTTTCATATTCTTTTTTTTAAACTCATCTTTATTAAAAGGAGCCAGTAATTCTGGAGGAGACTGTACTCTGTGAACCCAATAACAGCGCCCTCTTCAGGTTAAGAGAGAGACAAGAAGTTGAAGTTCCTACACTAAACTAATGCAGTAAGCCATTTGACAGTTAGCTCATAAAAACACATGTTTTACAGAAAGGAGAAGATTAAAATTCGCTCTAAAATGCCTGATGGCAGACACCAGGATCAGTTAATCACCACCTTTTACTAAATGCAGGAAGTAAATGATGATCACTGAATATTAAGCAACTTCTGCTTTTCTCCAACACCAGAGGTGTTTGATTACTTGGTCATATATATAGATATGAACAGTGAGATTTACTTTGAAGCAATTTTTTGTTTTTCTCTATACTTGGCTCTTGGTTGTTATGAGGTAAAGAAGTATGAGATTATTTTATTTTAGAGGTGTCCTTCAAATAAAGTCTATTTGTAACCTTCGTACAAGCCTAAACTGACCATTAGTTAACCCAAAAGGCCATTATTCTGAGCTGAATGAGATGAAAGGGGGATAAAGGCTCTTCCTGTCAACTGGGACATT
Source organism: Pangasius macronema (assembly GCA_037577455.1). NCBI lineage: Eukaryota > Metazoa > Chordata > Actinopteri > Siluriformes > Pangasiidae > Pangasius > Pangasius macronema. The sequence continues at coordinate 21,624,708 of CM074945.1, forward strand.
ACAATTTCTCAATAACTCATTACTCAGTCTCGAGGAGAGCCACACTAGTCTGTAATAATAGTGACAATAAAATAAAAAAAAATCTGACTAGGCGAGTGTGTAAAACTTGCAAGCTAGTCAGACAGCATAGCCAACGCCTTGGGCTAGCTAGCCGGTCTATGCTAGCTAAAATAAGCATACTAGCTTGGTGCAAACATTAGCAATTGAGCTAACGCGAAGCCGCTAGCTAAATGTCATCGACTTCCCGTTCTGGTCGGAACACAGCCGAATGAACCGTTTACATTTCTGTTCCGTCAGCTTTTATAATGATGGTTTTGGGCTGAAGGCACAGCCAGTGTGTGCCGAGTCGCTGTAAAACACTTGACAACAACAGAACGAAGGTTGAAGAAGCGCCGAAGAAGGACGGCGCGCGCTTCTTCGGTGGTAAGAATGGCGCTCCCGCGAGCGCAAACGGCGGCTGTCTCCCCCAGTAGAAACTCCAACAACCTCAAGTGCTGTTCAAATACTAGAACCAATATAGAAGTGTGATACTCGCCCAAAGTGTTCTTTTAACTGCATTAAATAGAAAAACTCACCCAATACAGCCTTACTGGTTTGGACCTGAAATGATATTAGGAACGTTTCAACAACAGGCTCCGTGATTGGTCAACAGAAGGTTTCCGTTCCACCAATAGAATGGCACTTAGAGAAACTTGGCTGTGAGTCACAGGGAGAGTGGACTCGGCTCTGTCTCATGTCTGCTCTGAGCAGCACATCTGCCTCACTGTCCGGTGTCACGGTGTCAATATGAAGCATTACAGTACAGTGTTCAGTACGGTAGCATAGGCCCTGTACTGTGCTGAATGAAGTCTCAAACCACCCAAGACGAATTTAAAACATTAAGAGTGATTTGTTTAGTCTCATATCTGCACAACTAATAAATACGTGGTTTGACAAATTAAAAAGGATATAAAACACTTGAGAAATTGTACTTCTTTACCGCAATTAAGTACTATTTTGGAAGATTTGTACTTCAGGATTTAAAAAAACATACTTTTTTAACTTCTTACATGTTCCTTTGACTCAAATCTAAAATGGTTAATCTGACAGCTAGTTTTGTTTTCATCGCTAATATCAGTTTAGCATTAATTCCAAAGTTATTAGCCATTAGCTAACCAGCAGGTCAAATTCTGAACATATACATATACACACACATATACATATACATATACATATATGTATATACATATACATATACACACACATATACATATACATATATATATATATATATATATATCTATATATATATATATATATATATATATAGATATATATACAGACACACACACACACACACACACACACTCTTGTAAAACAAA
>CM074945.1:21641336-21663956 GCA_037577455.1 Pangasius macronema
TGGAGTGGCCATCACAAACCCTCACCTGAATCCCGTAGAAAATTTGTGGACTGAACTGAAAAAGTGTGTCTGAGCAATGAGGCTCACAAAGCCGACTCAGTTACACCAGTTCTGTCCAGAGGAATGAGCAAAAATTCCATCAACATATTGCGAGAAGCTTGTGGAAGGCCACACCAAGCGTTTGATTCAAGTAGTTAAAAGGCACTAAGAAATTGTATGTAAACATTTGATCACTGAACATCTGATATAGAAAATAAAAGCTCTCTTAGCTATTATTTTGAAACAAATAAATAATAAATGGAAACAAAGTAGATATAGATATAAACTTAAAACAGGAAATGTATGATAAGATGAAATGTGTAAAAACATTGTGAAAAATTAAGTTTGAATGTCTTTAGCCTAAGTGTATGTAAACTTTTGGCATCAAGTGTAAATGTGGTAGGTTGGCCTGGGAGAGCCATGACACCATTCAGCTTGTCTAGTAGAACTGATCAGTCTAAGCTGTGATTAAACATTAACCTGACCTGGAGCAGGTTTGTCCAAAAGCATGTACTGCTATAGTATCTGAGCAGGGCTTAGATTAGCTTCCTTTGTGGCACTGAATTTCGTGACAATTAACCAGCCTTGCTGAAGTTGAGTAAGCGTGCATATTGCAGTATTTTATTGTAATTACAATACAAAACACACTAAAGAGAACATAAATCAAAATTACATCAAATATACATATTAAATAGTGCACTTACTGTAATGGCAGCAGTTGTTAGTGTTTTTGGTTTTTGAGCTGTGATTGGCCAAGTGTTCTTGCTAGAGTAATTGTGCGGTGTTATTGTTTTGATTAAACATTTTTTTTATTAACTTGGTAGTGAATAATGCTTTTATTAATTATATAATAACATAAAATAAAATACAATTATACATAATGGAAGAAGTGTGGTGATAAACACTACAGAATGTGTATACAAGCTATATAGAGGAATGGCAATTAAAAACCCACTTGGCTAATATTAGACAAATATAAGTAACCACTGTATCCTGGTTAGAGTTATATTCATTTAAATGACCAGTTATAAAATACAGATAATAAACAATACTACTATTTTACCCAAAAGTTACAAAACAATTCAAGATGCAAATCTATATCTTGTCTACACTGTAGCATTAGTAATAGTAATTCATAAACTGTTTCCTTTTTACCAGCACTTACCATCTGGCAATGATGGTCTACCAGTTTGTCCAGCTCAGTAGTGTTTTGGGAGCTGGTAGCCAGTCAGACAGCTGTATTTTTTCAGCAGAGGTTGTCTTGCTTTGGTTAATGAAAGGCTTGGTAATTAGCTGATCAGTTCAATTAGAGGTATTTTGTGTAATTAAAGATGCTGCAGAACACACACACACACACATGGGTCCAAAAGTCTGAGACAACTAGTAAATGCTTCTATTTTGCATTTTTTCTAATGCAAGAACAAGAATCTGAGGCTCTCATAGGCACAGACTCAGTGAAACTGGACAGTTGAAGACCAGAAAAAGATTTTGTTTTCTAATCTTCATCTCTCCAGTTTTGATGAGTTTGTGCCCACTGTAGCCTAAGATTCTTATTCTTGGCTGACAGGAGTGGAACCCAATGTGGTCTCCTGCTGTTGCAGCTTATCCACCTCAATATTTGATGTGTTGTGTGTCATGATATGCTTTTCTGCTCACCACGCTTGTAACAAGTGATTATTTGAGTTACTACATCCTTCCTGGCAGCTCAAACCAATCTGGCCATTTTCCTCTGACCTCTCTTATCAACAAGGTGTTTCCACCCACAGAGCTATCACTCACTCACTCAGTGTTTTTTGTTTTTCACACCATTCCGTTTGAGAGAAAATCCCAGGAGATCAGCAGTTTCTGAAATACTCAAACCAGCCCATCTGGCACCAACAACCATACCACGATCAAAGTCACAGAGATTACACTTTTTCTTCTTTCTGATGTTAACATTACCTGAAGTTCTTGACATGTGCATGATTTTTTTTTTGCATTGTGCTGCTGCCACATGACTGGTTGATTAAATAACTGCATGAACGTGCAGGTGTTCCTAACAAAGTAGACAGAGAGTGTATGTATGTAATTATATATATCTGTATGAGAGTATACGTATACATATATACATTTTACACACACACACACACACACACACACAAATAAAAGATGTAACATATGTGAGTAAATAATTACACTGCATGAGAAGAATCACTGGCAGAGACACTTTTCATCACTTTATTAATGAGCTTATTTATACCAACAAACAAAAACACAGTTTCTCTCTCCCTCTCCCTCACCCACTCACTGAGTCCTGGATGGGCTAAGCAGTCCACGTTTATCTTTCTTTCGTATACGCCTGTGTGCCTGCACCTTCAGGAACATTCATCATGATGAGACTCACAGAATGTTCCGTACAATACGTTCATATTCTCGAACACATTCCAAGATAATATCAAGTTTAGGATGAATGTTGTTCTAATGACAGGTCACACGCACAAGTCTCTACCCCATCAGATCATTAAAAAACAAAAAAAAAACAAAAACACTGTCTGCAATACAATAAATAAAATATTCGAAATAACATTTATGAGGAAGTGAGCACATGAACAAGGACTGCGGGAGAGAGAGGGTGAGAGAGCGACAGAGGGAAGGAGAAAGAGAGAAAGAGCGAGACTCAGTTTTGTTCCATCCCCCCTCCCCCTCCCTTGGCAGGGGTGAGGGGGACAAGTTGAAATGCTATGTACAAATGAGAGCACTGGGAGAAAGAAAGAAAGACAGAGGGACAGAGAGGGAGACAGAGAGAGCTGGCCACTACTTGAACCAGCACTACTCCACTAGAAAAAAAAAAATCAAGTTACAAGAACAGAATAACAATAATAACAAAAATAAAAAGTAAAAGGTACATGATATTTACATATCAGCAGTGAGAGAAGGGAGAACTGGGGACGGAGGGAGACGGATGGACGGCTCCAGGTGGGAGTGGAGGGACATCAGTGTGTGTGTGCGCATGAGTGTGGGGCTCTATGATACTTACAATGATATACACTCATTACGGATCAGCAGCCATTTAAATATTTAAATTTTCTAACTCTACTGAAACACACGCACACACACACACAATCATTTTATGATCTAAACTCCTATAGAATTGTGTGAATTGCAAGAGCAGAGGATATCGCCGGGGGCCACGAACAAAATAAACGTGCGCGCTTACATTTCTATACGTTCAAGGACCACACACACTTGTCCTTGCAGGAATAGAAAAAAAAAAATCATACAGAAGTTATACAGGGCCATAATTAACAGTACTGCTCTAGGATCAGCCCTCTCCATCCCTATCACTAACATTCACGGGGATGTGAAAGACAAAAGTCTGACCCTACACCAGCACGTTTAACTCGGACAGGTTTTGGTACTTAGGATAAGCTCTAGATGGAGCCCTTTCAACTTTAACCGATCAACGAAGGAAAAGTGGTCGAGCTTGCGTTCACTTAGGAAAAAGAAAACACACACACTCGTGTCCTTTTCCTAAACAGAAGAGACAAGACCGCCACTTCTACTCACTGCTCCATAAAAACACTTCCGCACTCGCATCAAGAACATGGTCTCGTTTAAGAAAAAAAAACAAACAAAAAAAAAAACAGCTAAAATTTATTACACTTTAAGAGCAAACTAAAATAAAAGAATACACCTGCATATTGTGGCTGTATGAGGTGTATTTCTGTTTAAAACATAATAAAAATGTTGGACCTCCACAGAGACGGAGCAGACAGTAAGAGGGGGGCGGAGGGGGGGGTAAATCTGCTTTTTTCCTGCCACTAGAGGTCAGAAATGCCTCAACAAACCATTCTTTACCTTTAAACCACACAGCTGCAAACCTTATCAAGGACAAAGTCTACCTGAAATGAACAAAACAGACAAAAACACGTTCTCCTGAAGGATTCTAAATGTGTAACGAAGGGGTTCAGAATCTGAGCGAAACAGATTCGGGTTCTGGAGCTTGAAAAGGCTGGAACGAGGGACAGGTGACAGGAGGAGGAGGAGGNGAGGAGGAGGTGGTGAGGGAGAACGGTGCAGAAACATAGAGGTAATGCTCAGGTGCTGTTGCTCAGGGCTCCCGGTGCAGAGCTGGACTGGGCTGAGCTGTCTGACACGCTGCCTTCTGCAAGCACGGAGAGCATTCGTTACACACACGGACACACACACACACACACACTTATCAGAACTCAGAGGTATGGTGAGAGCTGTGTACCGTGAGAAACAGGCGTCGTCTGCGAGCGAGCATGAGGAGGAATGAGAGTGGAGTTCAACTGTGGCTGGATCGACAGCTCTGTGCGGAGAGAGAGCACGAGCACACACACGTTAACACGTCTGTTTGGCATGACTACAACAAGTCAACATAGTGTTAGACAACAATCACGCTAGTTAAAGTGAACAAATCCAGGTTTTCACTGTCAAGTTTCAGTCTTTCTGGCTTGAGGACAGATAGTAGTTTCAAGCTTATTTTCATAATTAGCTTCTTACAATTATCTCTAGCTTCTGGTGAAGTTATTATCTGCCGCAGCAGCACTTGTTCACTCACTCAGCCTCTCTTTACCCATTTGTATCTTGTGTAGGTCATATTCTAGCAACTTCTACACACTATTCTTCACGCTGGAGTTTACAAATTGTGAGCGGTCATGAGATAATTATGAGTTCGACCTAATCGTCAGAGGTTGCTCGCTTTACTGTAAAAGGCAGCGCTTTGATAATTTATCAAGTCCCAGATTTAAACAATGTTAACTAATAAGAGACAGCCACAGCAGCTTGTGAACTGGATGATGAGGATTTCAGTCAGTATCTCAGTACTTGACACTTCATCACTACATGAACCTTAAATCTTGTTTAGTACAATCTTCTGCAGTTTGCTGAATCTTTTCTTTTGCATAAAACAGATTAAGCCTTAGAACAGACTTTCAAAAAAACAAACATTTTATGAAAAATATAATGTAGCATTATGTGGCCTGATGTGAAACAGGAAAATTTAACCATTTAACCATTTATATTTATTTTTCATGTTATGGACCCTACACGAAACAAGTTTATGTTATCACTTATGTTATAGTAGCTATAAACAGTCATTTCTCACCAACCACACTTTCTTCTCTCTCGAAGTTAATAAGGGAAAAAAAAGCAGCTTTGTCATGTTACTGAGAAACCACGAGGCCCTCCTAAAGCCTTGTGTTTTTACTGCCTACGATGTGCTGAGAGACTCATTCCAATGTCTCCTTTAGAAAGCTTCACCATCAACATTGATTCACCATCAACATTATGTTGAGCATTCGTCAAATCTCATGGACATATTCTCGACAATACTATCCAAATATAATTACGTAATAGTAAACTTAATGTCGGTCGTGATGACAGTAAGCTGTATTCATATAAAATAATAAACATCTTCTGACCAATCAGGTTTGAGAATTTAACAGCACTATGGTTTTTAGCTAACAAGTGTTTTTTTCCTTATATTATGCCACCAGTTCAGAGACAAGGTGTTCGTAGCAGTCAGCCAGCTTGCGCTTATGGTATTAGAACTATTTATATTCATTTTTATATACATTTTAATGTATACTGAAAACTATACAAACTCAAGTGTGCGGTAAATGTTTGTGTATTTCACTGACCCACAGGGCTGAAGTTGAAGAGCAAAGGCAGCTCTCGGCCACTGGGCAGGCGAGCATTGGGCTGGCGCAGTTCATCGAAGAAAGCGTGGGCACAGGCCTCTAGCGGAGAGAGACGCGTCACAGGTGTGTATTCCAGCAGACGGGAACACAGAGAGATGGCCTCCGGAGGCGTCCTGGGTTTAAACACCTGAACAGAGAAAAGGGGAGAATTATAGTTATATGAAAAAGCAGCAGTGCAAAGCATTACTGCATTNGCATTACTGCATTTGCAGGTAGTTATTGGCTCATTTTCAGGGTGTGATGAAAGGCTTTCATTCAGGGGATTTAATCTTAACCAGCAGCTGTAGAACCTTCATTTTCATGAATTTACACTTAGGACAAACAACAGTTTAGGCTCTGCTTAAAACACAGCGAAATTAAATCCTTATGGTGTTAAAATGAAAACGTTGAACATTTATCCATCTTCTCAAACCATGTTCGCGTGCGTGAGAACTTGGAACATTCCAGGCATCACATATGCATAGTTTCACTATGGCTAAAAGCACCACTTTGAAATCCAGCACTTGGAAAACCTAGGAAGTAAGCGAGTCTTTTGTTTCCTTTTCCCACAAAATACATTGTAATAGATTGCCAGTAGTACAATAGAGCCACTGGCCTCACCCAGCCAGTGTGTGCACACTTTGTGCTTCCTATACAGCACTGTTAAAGAAAGGCATTTATTCAGATATAAAAGAATCATATATTATTCTTTAGTGCAGTGCTTAGCCTCTCAGGCATTCAGAAGTTTGGCAGAATTCTCCATTTTTTTTTAGCATCCTGCCAATACAGTACTCAGCATGACTTAGTATGTCTCAATCACTGGAAATCCTCACCACACGCAAACGATCCTATAATCACTATTATACATCACTACCATTAACTTCCCATTTACATAAATTGCACTGATAGTGAAACATGATAACTAATTTGAGTCCAGTGCAAACGCTGAAGGTGAAAATGATGTAGACCTCTGCACAATGTGTATAATAGCTGCAGGAAAGGAAGCTGATACGTTGGGGGAAAAATGGTGTACAAGGATGCAGCCAGACCTTCAGACGGGACAACTACTAGACTTCAGAGCAATCTGCTATCCAACAAACTATTCTAAAGCAAACCACAAACCCATCTACATTTCAACAAAACAGAAGCCTTTTCAAAGGCTAACTCGTTAAAATGAGCTTTCACATCAGACGACCTACTTAATACTAAACGCTTTCCTATTTTCAGATTAATGAGTTAGAGCCAGCTAGCCAAAGAAACTGTAAACCGCCCACTCCAAAACACACGGCGTATTCAAGGTGCGACATCATTCGTCAACGCAATTTCCAGTATTCAAAGTAGGAAACTCTCTCTCTCTGGATACGACTATGCCGCCACTGTAGAGAGACGAGCAGGCATGATTGCAACAGAGATAGTGATAGTTAAATATGAAGGCCTATGGTTAATATCATTCAGATATTCCGAGCAGATATTCAAGCAGGGTATGGACAGTTCTGTATGCAATTTAGCAATCATACTGTGCCACTCCTCAGGGAAACGCACTGTATAATGCCAAGCTGGTACCTTAGTCCAGGGATGCGCTTTGATCTGAGGGAATTTGAACTCCGTGTAGTTGGGATTCATTTCCCGGATCTGTTCTCTTGTCGGCGTGCCCAAAACCTGCAGTTACAAAAGAGGATGGTTTCAGGACACGAGTTCAAGAGCACACAAAGAAAAAGATTGAAACACTGCAGAATGCCATGAAAAGATGTTAAAGAAAAAAAAAAAAGATGTGTGCATTGTGTACTTGTCTCCATTCTCACCTTAATGATTTCAACTAGCTGGTCAACTCCGCTGTCACCGGGGAAAATGGGCTGGCCCAGCAGCAACTCAGCCAATACACAGCCGGCTGACCAGATATCAATGTTAGAGGTGTAATCTGTGGCTCCGAAAATGAGCTCTGGGGCGCGGTAATACCGTGAGCAGATGTACGAAACGTTGGGCTCGCCGCGAACTAACTGCTTCGCGCTGCAAACAGGCAAAAGAGAAACAGGAGCGAAGTCACATGCAGACGAAATATGACAAAGAGACATCCAGGACCAGTGTTCATGTCACATAAATGCTTAGTATGTGGCAAACTTTCAAACTTACTTACAGTCTGAGTGAAGTTATGTCGAGCTAGAAAATAAAAACACAAACGTGCGCACACCTGCCAAAATCACACAGCTTGAGAACAGCAGTGTCGGGGTCCACTAGCAGATTTTGTGGTTTGATGTCTCTGTGGCAGACGCCTTGGGAATGGATATACGCCAAACTGCGGAATAACTGATACATATACACCTGAGAGAGAGAGAGAGAGAGAGAGAGAGAGAGAGAGAGAGAACATCCAGATTTACAATCAGACCTTTTAATCATTAATAGGTAGATTTGAATAATATATTGATTTTATTTCCATTACCTAGCTGCCTAGGTGGGAAAGTTAAACATCAGGCATTTTATTTTAATATTGTACTATGCAGTTCAGCTGATATTTGCTCTTAACCTCACCAAGAGCACAGAGAGCATGGGGAACCCTTCTGCAAGGTGACATTTCATTTATTTTTATAATCATGTAGACTGGGGTCACTCCCAGATGAAGCCAGATAATACTATAAATAACTTTTTCATGCATGAGGGATCCTTGGGAGGAACGTATGAAATATCTACGCAGGCCGTCCACTCACCCACCCCTCAACGAATCACCACTGCTCAGGGCTACACTGCTGCTTCTTGTAATTTACATACATTCGAATACCAACTCCAATTTATTATTTTTTCTGGACTGCAAGCGAGATTCTTGCAAACCCAGTACCTTTGAGCATTTTGTTGTCAGTCACCATTGACAGTGAATGGATGATGAATGAGCGTTCAGTGTGCGCATACTGTAAAGTAGACACACTTGCTTTTTAAAAAAATAAATAAAAACAAACAAATAAATTGAAGCATATTACTGAAGTCCAAGGCAATGCTGGGGCTTACTTTGACGTAGATGATAGGTATGGTGGTCTTGGCCTTGTTGAAGTGGCGTGCAACTCTGTACACGGTCTCTGGTACATAATCCAGCACCAGATTCAAATACACTTCATCTTTCTACGATAGATTGATAGAGGAGGGGAGACAAAGATCAAAAAAGTCAAAATCAGCACTGCATTCACTGTAGCTTGTTAACAGATGTTAATAGATAATGTTGCATTACAAAAGGAAAGCATCATCTCTCACCTCTAACTACATAGAAAATACAGTATATTAAGTGCAATAATATCCATGGAAGCAACTTAAGATAAACATTAGCTGCATTTTAGAATTCAATAAAATGTCCACATTAAACTTTATTCTGCCCTGTAGCGGTGTGCTAAAATCTCATGGACTCTTTCGAGCTGCGAGATAGAGAGCAGCAGGACTTAACGCAGCATCTTCAGAAAGCTTAGATACCTTCTCTCCGCTGGAATAGAAGAAGTAGCGTAGCCTAACAATGTTGCAGTGGTCCAGCTTGCGCATAATCTGTAGTTCTCGGTTCTGTAGGGAGGGCAAGAGGTGGAAGATGGTCATGCTTTACTGAAGAGGTGGTTCAAAATCAAATGAGTAATGTCAAAATGGAGCAGCGTCAACTGCCACACAACAATTTTAATAAAACGCACATTTCTAATAAGTGATACTTTATGAGAAGGAACATTTCCTTAACATTGCATGGTATTGTATATTATTCTTTCCAAGAAACAGTCATTTAATGCCAACATGGAACAATAAAGCACCAGTGAATATTCTGTAGTTGCACTATACTCATGGTGACTACCTACAGAGAACACTGAACTGTAAAACAACAAAATCAGTGTATTAAGGCAGTTAAGAGGTTTGAATATTTTCTCTACTGAAAAAAGTATAGAGCCTTCTAGTTGTCAGATATCACCATGAGATTTAAAACATGCATCAGTAATAGATTCAGTACTGTCCCCAATACTCCAACACTCATATCAAACCCAGTAGTATGTCTTGAGGTTTTAAATGTTACACAAGACAAGCAAAGATTAAAAAAACATCTCATACTGCCTTAAATATAATTACCATCAATGACACACTAATCCGAGTATGCATATTTTGAGACGAGAGCTCTGAGATAGTGCACACTGATCACATACTGACTGGCTCAAAGTAGTAAGCCATGGAGAGTGGGCTTGTGTTTCATCCTGAAGTCATTTCGTCACACGTGTGAGGGTCTTTATCAGTGCTACTGATTAGAGGGATTAAAAAAAAGGTCAAATCCAATACCAGGTACCAGATACCAGATACGCCATACTGAATCAGAACAGCCCTAATGTTCCATGATCATCTGAAAAGATGGCATTAGATATGAAGATATTTATACTGTTTAGAATCATATAGCTGATGACAGTTGGTCCTTGAAATCAGTATCAGTTGAGAGACAGTGGTACTGGTGTAACCCTGCTTAATCCAGTATCAATACAGCACCATAAAACTACTCCAGAACCAGCAGAAGCAACCCCTGAAGAGCAGCGCATCATTACAGACAACACCAGACTACAGCTGTGAAACGCAGCTGCAGTTACATTCCAGATAATACAAATTTCAGACAGAAATTTGACAGCCTTTTTCTGCCAATATACCCGGGCATTTTTACTTTAAGACAGTATGAATGTGTATTTATAATATTTATAATATATATTTTGACAGACCTTGGCTGACCTATCAGACCTTGGCTGACCTATCAGACCTTGGCTGACCTATCAGACCTTGGCTGTCTGCCTGCAAAGCGTTGGTAGTTAACAGCAATTTTAAATCATTACAAAATGTTTATATTACCTAATAAAGAGAGGAATTAGTAACAAGACATTTAGTCAACCAAAGAGAACTGATGAGAATGACGTGGATGATGCTGATTATCAAAGTGATAAATCGGCATTTCCCATTGGAAACTTATTAAAAACTTTTTTTTTATGTGCTATTAATTAAGTTACGAATGTAAAGAATTAGAATGAAATCTTTAAATGCAATTTTCATAAAGATATGACAGGCTATAAGTTTACTTCTAGTTGAGCATCGAGGCTTGTAGACCTAAGCAGCCGTACTGGAGACGGGTGAAAGACTTTCTGGTTCGAATTGTTAAATTGTAACCATATGAAGGGTTTTCCCAGGCTGCTGCACGCATTCTCGACGTCATCGTTCTTACCTTAAACCGTTTGTCCTGCAGCACCTTCTTGATTGCCACCATCTCCTGGCTGTCGCTGAGTCGGGCCTGATACACCACTCCAAATGAGCCATTACCAATCACTTTAATGTCTGTGTAGGACACTTCCTGTGGGCGATCTGGACCTTGTCCAGGTGTTGCTACCACTGTGGTCACCTTCCCACTGTCCCCTAGAGCATGCACAGAACATAAAACAGAGTTATACTCCAAAGCAAGGACAGCGGACTCGTTCACTCTAGTGATAGATAAGATCCGTCATAGTGAGACAGTGGCCATGATTTTGAACTGATACGGTTGACATTATTAAATGCCATGCCCAGGATTCCTCACGTCAGTACTGTCTTATGTTCTTTCATGTTCAACACAAGACTTCCAAAAATATGGTGATGTGCAAGAACACGTGACCTCAAAGACTGTCTCATGAGAAATATTTCACAATTAAACAGAAGCCGATTGTGCACTGGCAAATAAAAAAAAATCACTTTCAAGTGGTCTACTCAAATATAGCTTTGGTTGCAGCTTTCCAGCACCTTATACAAAGCCTATTAAGCTTTATAGTCTGGATTTCATTCATCCGTGCAAAATTGAGTGGAATCTGGTTAGTTGTGTGCAATATCCAAAAATGCTCCATACCATTTGTTAAAAAAAGCTAAACTAGCATAATGGCTAGTCTATAGGAATGCACCGAAGCCAGTTTTCCCATTTTTTGATACAATGACGATATTAGCCAAGACCCGAGACTGTCATTTGCAGCTGAGCTGCCAATGAAAGTTGTGTTGAATTGTGCACACTGATACTGTACCAGCTAGAAATCAAGGTGTAGTGTACGTACTATAGCCCAGCTACTATGATACCATGTTTCAGGAATGATTTAAATCTGGGTCAATATTATGGGACAAGTCTGAGCGTGGTCATACAAACCTTCAGCTTTTAGCGTTGAACCACGTAACGTAATACGTCATGTAATATCATCGGTTTAACGGGAGCATGCTTTCATATAAACATTTCCTAATGAACAAGAGCTAGCAGAGACGGCTTGGGCAGTGTCCACACGTTGACACAAAAGGCAGGAAATTTCCAGTATGCAGGAAGACTCTGGCACAACACCAGCAGTGCTGTTAGCCCGTCACGCTTTAAGCTTAAGCTGCACAAAATTAACAGGCTTCTTTTCCAAGCAAAAAGAATTATGGCTACAGATAAAAAAAAATAGAATACACTTCTTCTATATTTCTAAGCTAGTAAGCTCTATGTTCACTGCTTTCATGCTCAGGCTGTGCCAATAATCCACTCAAATTGGTCTCGCAATGCCGGTCGGACTAAACGGATGAATTAAACGTTTTACAAATGTAATTACTGGTTATGGTCTATCGTGATTTAATTAATACATTTATCTCACATGAATTAGTAGCAATATGAGAAGACAGTCTAATTATATCAGAGAAAATACAGCGTATAATGCAAACACATGACACTCAGACATAATGCAGTGCAGAGTTTCAATGACGATGGTATCGTTTTNTTTCCACAGAAGACGATCGTTTTATTAAAATGACATTTTCGTCCAAGCTTAATGATGAGCTGCGTCGCTCTTTAGGCTCAGAGTGTGTCTGCTGTCACGGCCACGTTTACCAGCTGTTAATACGCCGGTTAAAAGAACAGGTATCACGTTAACCACTAAGAGACAGCGAAAGAAATAGATGCAGAAATATTGAAAACACACAGCAAAAGCTTAATATCTGAGCTTTTTGAGCACATGCTCTGGCGTCGGTTAAAATGAGAAATCTGCTGAACAGAAATGAGAAGTGAAATTCTGAAAAGATTATTTACATTTGTAATCAGAGTGAGAATGCATATTTATATTAATATACACAGTACAGATATTTATGTTACACTAAAGCAGTGAGCTGAACAGACACGTACACGGCAGTGTAAAAAGAAAGTGGAGCAGATACAATGTGTCGCTGCTTCTAGTCTAAAATAGAGCCTGCAAACCTGAAGTACCTGATCTGTGTCCATTGTAGTTTAAGACCTACCACAGCTGTACTAAATATAATCGGAAATGTATTCTTTCTCTTTTGTCCGGCAAGCGTCATATCTGGCTGCGCGCTCCTGGCCGCCGGCATGAAAGCGAAATCCGCCATCTTGAGGAACTTTTTAGTTTCGACACACCTCTGACTTGTACACCATGACAATCCAGCTCTTTGCTCACGATACTGCCACACGTGGCTTTTTTCACACTTTCCCCCCCAGAATAGTGAACTCCAATTTCAAATACTGCCACCTCAAACGATTAACCAGGTATTTAAATAGCCACGCACACCCTTACTTACAATTTCATTTAGTTCCCAGTCCCATGGAGCAAGGTGCACAACTTATCGCTGACGCAGCAGGAACACACCCTTCAGTATATTTAAACATAGGCGGAGAGAAACCAGGGCTAGGAGTCACACACAAAGCATCCGAGATTGGGAGGCTGGTTTCTGGGTCAGTCTCGCAGAGCTGCCAGTGATCCTGGACCTGCACTGCTACTTTGGCATGATAAATGTAAGAAGCATTCTGTAGTACATCTCTTATTTTCAACTCATTCCTCTGTGATTGCGTCTTACGAAGGTATTACAATTCCTGTAACAAGCTCATTTCACTCGTGGGATCAGTAATGTATGTATATCGATCTGATGCCTGGTTTCACTCATTCTTTCACAGACTCAGGGAAATCTACGAGTCTTTAATTGCAAATGAGAAGCCATTGTTCAGGCCATCAAGTGAGAACCTGGAGCTTCCTTGAATCCCTATTAGCTTAATAGACTCTATTGTCCACACTAGGCTTGTGCGATATATAACGATATTACCATCCCTGCATTTTGCACAGGAACCCCACAATTTAACATCGGAGTATACAAATATGTTTCTGTTTCCACAAAGCTGGAACCACACAACTGTATAGGTCTGTTTACTGTAGATTTGCAATTTCCCCTTTTTTGGAACCTGTTTTAGCATGACAATGCCCCTGAGCGTAGAGCGACGTCCATGAAGTGAAAGTGAAGTGACGTGTATGGTGACCCATACTCGGAATTTACACTCTGCATTTATCCCATCCAAGGGCACACAAAGTAGTGACACAGCACCCGGGGAGCAGTTGGGGGTTCAGTGCCTTGCTCAAGCGTCTCACCTCAGTCGTGGTATTGAGGGTGGAGGAGAGCGCTGGTCATTCACTCCCCCCACCTACAATCCCTGCTGGACCCGAGACTCGATCCCACGACCTTCGGGTTCACCTTCAGGTTACAGTCCGACTCGCTAACCATTAGGCCACGACTTCCCCATATGTTAGAAGACATGGTTGGCTAAGGTGGGAGTGGAAGAACTCAAGTGGCCTGCACAGAGCCCTGACTTCAACCCCACTGAACACCTTTGAGAACTGACTGCACCTCTGACCTCACTAACGCTCTTGTGGCTGATGAGCACAAATTCCCACAGCGCCGCTCCAAAGTCGAGTGAAAAACCTCCCAGAAATGTGGAGGTTATTATAGTATAAGCAAAAGGGGAGGCTCTCTTGCTTTCTGCAAAGGTAAATTATATACAGTGAAAATGTCGGCCATTTGGACATTAGACAATCAATATATATATAAAAGTACTATTATGTTTAACAGTCTTCTGCACATTACTGCAGAATCACATAAAAATCCACCAGCCAGCTGAATTTCCACAATTGTCGCAGTTCCTAACTGCACAGCTGTCAATATAGTTACTCCCTCCCTAACTCTCCTTATACCTGAAATGGCGGAAATGCTCTTTTTTTTTTGCCTTTTTCCAGGCAGTTCGAAGTTAACTTGTTGGTCATGATATTTTAAAATGGAAAATCATTAGCAGGGAAAAATCAATACCGTACAAGTGGCATTGATTAAGAAGCTACATGATGCCTTTACTGGTCACACAGTGTGGCTGAGCACCTAAACAAGTCACAGCAGTACACTAAGCACGCCACAGCTTCTGGTTGCCTAGCCAGTTGGCATGTTGCATAACAACAGCAAAAGAGAGGAGCCTTTGAGTACGCAGCCAATTATGCCCTCGGGGACGTGCCGACACATGGCACTGCTGGGAATTGAACCTAAATCTTCTGTGGGGTGTATATCTGCAATCCTTTCTCTCAGCGAATGCATGAGGGATGCATGAAGAAAAAAAAATAAAAAAATAAAAATTTCGCACACAAAAGCCAAAGCAATTTTTCGCACTTATTTACACCTACAACACAGACATGGGAAATGTGTAGCTCAAAATATGGGCAGCGATTTGGACAGCAAGCCGAAAACACAGCGTTTTCACAGAACCTAGGACAAATAAAACCATGTAGAGCAAAGAGGAATATGTGTATGTGTGTGTGTGTGTGTATGTATGTATATGTACACACACACACACACACACACACACACACACACACACACACACACGACAGTTACCCAATAAAATTCAACGCCGCTGGGCTTCCTGGTCATGTATATAGAGTGTTGATACCAAAAAACACTAAACAGGATTGCAGCGGTTTTATATCAGCTCTGCAACTATAATTAAGAATTTATACACTAGCATCAAGTAAATGCAGAGTCGATATTTTTGTTATTGTACATCCTCAGAGTTGTAGCTGTGCTCTATAGGTGGGTGATGTGACACGGTACTGAGGTGAAGTACATTATTATACATTTTTCTGATCATATTTTGAGAAAATCTTCTCAACCCTGACCAAGTACATGCTGCATATAAGAGTAAATATTATTGGTCTTAATGTGTGGTTTATTTTTTTTGTCAACTCCAACAGCTTCTCCCACTGGTGCGTTTTCTGTTTCCAGCTCACAAAAACTCAATACTGACTGTCTTTGACTGGAACTGACTCACAATGTAATCACAGCACTGATATGTTCAACCATCATAGCTGTGAATCCAGAGATCTCGGAGTTGCCACCGTTAAACCTACATCTATGTACCTGGCTTAGTTGTGAAGCAGTAAAACATTTCATCAGCCAGCTGAACTAGCATAAAGATGTCTTTCTTTAGAATACTCTATTACAACCTTGGAAGCAATCACTGTGTGACTACATGTCCTTTAAAACCTCCTAATCAATGTTCTGGGAGAGGTCTGATGAATCACAGGCATTTACATGATTATACATTTGTCATCAAAATCCTGCTTATCTCTAAACACATCTCGTGTACAAATGACTCAATAAAAACACACTACGGATGAATGACAAACTAAAGGAAAAATTGATATAAAGTGTCATAGTAAGGAGTTGAGCTACCACACGCCTCCAGAAAAAAACCCCGTTCCTCCAAAAGATTGGTGTTTTGATGATGATGATGGTGGAGAGTGCTATCTAACACAGCAGGCTCCCATAGCTGCTCAGGATTGAGCTCTGATGACTGAGAAGTCCATGGCGTGATTCACATCATTTGCATCCTCATTAAACCATTCAGTGAGCCTGTAGATTCGGACATTGTCATTCTGGAAGAGACCACCCACATCAGGATTGAAACGTTTCCTCATATGATAAACGTGATTATAACTTTGTATTGATTTGCATTGACTCTTCTTTCTAATGCCTAGTGGCGACTACACGGCTTTCAAAATCTCAGACTCGCTGTACTGCCCACGCTACATGACATTTATCACTTGCAGTCTGTTGTTCTGTGGACGTAGCGGTGTGCACACTACCCGAGCGCTCACACACAACATGATCTTTCACCTGGACAGATTCAAGACGAAGGTCTCCTGATCCCTAAATCCTGCTTTCTCACGAAAACAAACACGATAGCTATGCATCATGTGACTTTGTTAAGAGTAACTGGCTGTTTCTGCAAGGAAAAAAGAACAAGACGAGTAATAATGTGGAGGAAGTAATTGGTTAAGACGATGCAGACAGTGATGACTGACTGCTCTACAAAGACCTGGATGTATAGCACAAAGAAACGTAGGTGTTTTTATGCTGTGTGCCACCAAGAATCATGTCGCATTTGTTATTTATTTATTTATTTATTTTTTGGTTGTTTCTAACAACCTTTTGGGTATGACATGCCAAATAATTTCTTACAGTAGCCAACAGAACTGCACTTACATTTTGCCCTTGTGTTCCCACACAAATAGATGGAGGACAGTTGGATTCAGGAATCTGCTGCGCTTGACAACAGATGAATCTGATTTCCTCTCAGACTGGCACTGGCTGTTCCTCAGCACTGTTCTTGCTAGTCGCAGAAGGGCTCACACTACATGATGGAATACCAAACATGCTTGAAAATATCGGATCTGATCACAGCCTGAGAAAACAGTGGCGATGAACCGCTCGCACTACACGAGTGGTCGGCACATCGGCGCATGATAATTTGTTGCTGAGCTAAGGGGGTTACAGATCCCCCAAATTAGTCTGTGACAAGGAAATGAGGGATAAAATAGCGTAACAAGCGTTCGGTGTTAGGGGATAAGAGGACCCAAACCATGCCAGCAAAATGTCTGCCTGTATATTTTGTAATCTACTTAAAATATCCTGGTACATTGATTGCACGTGAGGCACACTCCTCACTCTCATCCACTACAGAGAAAGAGTCTAAATGCACTATTCTACGGAAGGCTCAAATAACACTGTATGGGTTTCTAAAACAGTTCCAGGGAACAAAACAGCATCTTAAGTGCTAGGGCTATAACAATAAATGCGTTTGTAGGAGTGCACAAAAAGTGTATTAAGCTACGTTAGTTAATTGGCGCTGCTGGAAAAAAATATATAATGTACTCCAGTGCAGAAAATCAAAGAAAAGTCTTCAAGTTCCCATGAAATGGCCTCAGAGTCGTGATTTGATTCCGGTTGCTGACGTATTTCCTTCTGAAACAGGAAGTCAGTGTGACGGTATGTTGAAGTGCTTGACTGATTTACACTACAGCAAATAATGTCTGAGATACGCCACGCCACGTGCCAATCTAAACAAACCTGACCACTGCGTACTGAACTAGCTAAATATGATGAAGAGCGAAGAGTGTAACGAAAGCCTTCTTTCAACAGTGGAGGAGTTTCTCACTGCTGCTTTCACCCACGCCATTCGACATTAACGAGGATGATATCCTAGATGAGGAGACGAAAAGTTAAGTGATGCATGCTTGAGCTGTCTGACCGTTAGTGGCACTGATGGTGACAGAGAGCCACCGGGTCATCACCAGGAGGCATGTGATGCATCTGAGTGGTTGAGGCTTATAGCTAAAGGGTTAGTTAAATATTACGCTACTTGATAAATTTTTATTGTTTACTGTCTCCTTACAGATGAAGAAGCCCTGATGGAATCGCATTCTCAGTCTGAGGTAGCACCACTCCAGGACTGAACAGCCCCAAGATGGAAATCACCTCTTTGAAAAGTGACACGTAAGTGCCAGCACACGCACAAACTCCACCCTCTTCACAACGAATCAACTTGGACCATTTTTCTCCACCAAGGGATAGTTGGAAAACTGAACAGTGCATGCGAAGAAGCACAACTAATAAGATGTTTACAGGGCTATTGCTGTAGAGCAAGACCTCGCCCGTGGGGGCGGGGCATAAACGATTCAGAGAGCATTTCATTGGATAAACCCAAGATTAGTACAAGATGAATCATCAAAAAAATATGTAATGGTTTTCATGGACATGACTAAAATTAAAGTGAAAATACCTCAAACAGCTTTTTTTTGTCTATATATCATGTCTTATTGGTGCATATAATAATATGTGACAGATACAAAAAGCTCTGAAACAGCAGTTTTGATCTGAGTGGCAATTTAAACGCACAGCCCAGTGGGGCAAGGTCGTACTGCGGTGCGATGGGACTCCGGCTGTCCTAATACCACCGACCACAGATTTCACTTTTACACCCTGAACGTCCTTCTGATCAGGATTTGAAAGTAATTCACTTGTTAACCCCAGGGTTCGACTGTAACAGCACTCGTTAGTGTGGTTAGGAGCACACCAAACATACACATCCAGAGTGCTCACACAATTCCAGGCTTCTGAGTGTGACAAGGAAAATGAATCCGGTGCTGTTCTTGGGTGATGTTCGCAGAGCACCAGAGCAACTACCTACTCAATTAGCCGAGCTTTGTTCTAATGATCCATCGAAAAGAATTACAATGAAACATCGTTAACGGCTTCTGTCAATCAGTTTTCAACCCTTCACCTTCTTTTCATTCGTGGCAGGGCTGGTTTGCTCTTCACCTTCTCCGTCCTACTCGATATTTCATGAGCTAGCATACAGTCAGAGCCGCTTGCTCCCATACTCCCCGTTAACAAAAACAAGGCTAGCTAAGCTTAGCAACCGGGCTATCGTTAGCTACCTAAAGTAGGTTAGCGCTGATTTTGCGAAACTGCGCAAATCTGTCGTATTAAGGCGATATTTATTAACTGAGCAATAGCTGCAGATGTACATATGCGCCGGAGCAGCGCTCACTCGGTCGGCTCAGTAAAACGATACTTACTGCTGAGCTTCAAGTTTCCAAAGCCAGTCGAAGTAGCGCCGGAGGCCTGAGCAGCCCCGGACTTTCCTGAAGCGCTTCCACCCGCAACGGCGCTTCCGGCGGCGGCTGCAGCGGCTCCCGGAGCCCCCGGCGGTTCGGCAAACGAGCTGGTCCTGGGCCGCCCGCTGCCGCTCATTTTCTTTTCTGTGAGTGTGCAGGGGCAGGGGGAAAGTGTGCCGACAAACTAGGGCCAGGCGTTTGATGGCTATGTCGATCTAAACCACAATAACTATTATAAAAAAAAAATAAAGACTGGTTGAATGGTATATCGGCGGGGCTGTAGCTCCGTCTTCTCTTTCTTCCCCCTGTCTGGTTGTGTGGTCCGACCTGACGTACAGCAACGTGCTGACCGCATAGCCTTATGGGTAATGAAGTTCAACTCCGTGGATCTGCTTGTACGCTAAAACTATATACATAAAACCCTTAAAGTATTGAACACTATATGACAATGGATAAATTAGGTCGAATTATTATTTATTTGCACAGGCAATATTAATTTCACATTGCTTTTTTTTTTAAATCAGCAGCCTACAACATCTACTGCAGTCTTTTTTGTCATTGCAAATCATTCTGAAATATTATGGGGAATAAAAATTCTGAGCCCCGCCTCATGTTTTCAGATTGTTGTTATTCAGAGTCAAAACAGGAGCGCAGACATGGCGGAACACACGTCTGTGACTCCTCTAGGTCACATCTGCTGAGCTGTGATCTCTGATGTCTCTAAAGCTTTTTGTTTTTAATCTAAACACTAAAGTCATCAGTGCTTTCCTAAGCAATATGTTATTTCTATGTAGCTAGATGAAAACGCAGATTCCACGCACAGGTTTGAAATGGAACGTTTATTAATTAACAGACTGAGACAGACACAGTGATGGTGCAGTAAAACAGGCAGCTCAGGGTGCTCCGTTTGCGCCAAGCAAGTTTTTTTTTTTTTTTTTTGACTGACAGCTTCCACGTCCAATCAGCGCCTTTGAAAACCCGCACGTGACCCAGAGGGCGGTTCAGCATGCACACACTGCGAAGAGAACGGCTAGTGAAAAAAGATACAATCTCTCACTCCCGGCGTTTATATAATCGCCTAAATGTTTGAAACAGGTCGCAAATAGTTCGTGTTGATTTCTTAATTCGGCAGAAAACCGCGTCGAAGAGGCTCTAACGGTCCTGCGGGTGCTGGAGAGACCGCAGCATGAGGGATTGTCCAGGCGCTAACACGCGACAGAGAGAGAGAGAGAGAGAGAGAGAGAGAAAGAGGTAAGAGAGATTTTTGTTGAGCGCGCAGGGGAAAGAAGGCCTCGCCTGTGTGCGACAGTCCTGCGGAGAAAAGTGAAGAGCGCCGCCTAAAGACCGCCGCGCTCCGGATTAGCAGAGCCGCGGACACCGCGGGGCGCTCGGAGAAGAGTCCGGAGAATAAAGCAGAGCGCCGCCACACGCTCGCCACCAGCCAAAACCACTTCATACGGCAGGAACCGGGGTTTTGGCCCAAACCGCGTCTCCTAGCATACCGAATTAATGTGGCTAAACAACACCTTAGCGGCTCTTATTTGTTTATTTCTCCTTACTGTTCGTCATGGCTGCGTCTGATATGCGCATACTACCGCGTTATAATCCGACAAATTAATTCAACTTCTGCGTTACGCTAGTGCTGTTTTGAGGCTAACTCCAGTCATTGATTAAAGTCGCATGATTCAGGAAATACATTATTGTCTATTATTTCTTCTACATGCATAGGGAATCATCCTGGTGTTTTGCTCAGGAAGTCCTACCAAATAGCCAAATACTCCTAAAACTGCTGGTCAGACAGACAGACAGCCCTGAATACTGACACCTCAGAAGGCTACTCTGTACAGATGGGTTACACACAACTGAACAAATGATGTGCACTAAGCGATTTGACCCTCAAAACTCTCCCATGTTCCTAATCAGACAGCATTCACATGATCATGTCATGGTCAAAATCATACAGCATGCATCAAATCCCAGTATAGTGAATATAGTATATAATGAGTATTCTGTCCTCCTGCATGCAAACATAAGAAGAACTAAAACAGGGCATACATTTGTGAATTGTATGGGAAGTGAAAACCAGTGTATGTTGAACTGTAGTAATGCACAATGGAAATATAGACAAAAATACCCCTCCAGCTGTTTACATGTTTAATACAACATCTGGAAAACTCCACCAGAAACACATCAACATATGCTTATTCTGAAATATTTGTGATTAGTGATTCTGGTGCTTATTTCTTAGTTGGTGATGTATTTTCGTGATTCCTGTGGGAATTTAGCAGTTGTGTGCCACACTGACATTACAGGGGGGCATTTAAACAGTTAAACAAATCACAAGCATAAAGGATAACAGTCTTTATGTTATGGCAGAGACTTGGCCTGTTACAAGGATGGTGGCATGGATGGCAGTATTAGCTTTGGAACCTTATCTGTTTGAGCTGAGAGAACTAGATAAACTAAAGTGCCACTGCATCACTCTCTTTAGGTGGACATGAAGCAAGAGCTAATTCTCCCTGGCTCCAGTATCTTATTTATTTATTGGTTTATTTAACAGGGACAGTGCACAGAGTTAACCAAAGGCCATTTTTCATCTGTAGTTCCTGGTCAGAATGTTACAGCAGCAGGTAGTACTACTGTCGGTAATGTGGGAACCTGTTAACCAAAGTGAAATTAGACGAAAGTGAAAGAAAAAAGTGTCAGTGAAAGAAATTTAAACTAAAGAATGTCAACTCAGAATTTCAGCACACCCGATGTTTTTCATTTTAATTATAAAGAACAATATGCAAGTCAGGCAGGGTGAATTTCTGCTTTAAGTACCAGCCGAGAGATAAATCTAATCCTTAAAGTAACTTGGTAAATAATTAGGTGGCAAGTTATGCAAATCAGTCATAACAGCTGCAGACTTTTTATTGTTCTGTGTTCATGTACATGATCTGTGTTGCAGCAGTCAACATCACATGCGTTCACAGCATAAAATAGCAGTTGTTCAAATGAGAAAATGTCAAATCCAATTTGGTGAAGAGGTGAAGAAGGTACAGGAGTTTAAGTACTTGGGGTCAACAGTCCAGACTAATGGTGAGTGTGGGAAAGAGGTGAAGAAGCGAGTGCAGGCAGGTTGGAATGGGTGGAGAAAGATGTCGGGAGTTCTGTGT
>CM074945.1:21670633-21698892 GCA_037577455.1 Pangasius macronema
ACAAAGATCTAAAAGCAGTTTAGCAGCAAACTTTGTGAAAACTAATATTTGTGTCATTCTCAAAACTTTTGGCCACTTTTGGTAACTTTTGTGACTATATTTAAGAACTGCGTTTGTAATCTTGAATCTCATGCTGGAACTAGCCATTATAAGATTGGACAATATTTATCATAAAGGGATGCATGTAATCAGCAAAAATACTCAGAAAGGCTGTGGCACTGAAATGATGCTTGATTGTTAAGGGGCCCAAAGTGTGCCAAGAAAACATTCCCCACACCATTACACCACCACCACCAGCCTGAACTGTTGACACAAAGGAGGCTGGATCCATGGATTCATGCTGCGGATGCCAAATTCTGAACCTACTCTCTGCATCGGAATTGAGATTCACCAACCCAGGCAACATTTTTCCAATCGTCAGCTAGCCAGTTTTGGTGGACCTGTGCCCAGTGTGGCCTCACATTCCTGTTCTTGGCAGACAGGCATGGAAGTCAATGTGGTCTTCAGCTTGTAGTCCATCTGCCTCAGGTTTAGTGTGTAGTTCTGAGATGTTTTTCTGCTCACCACAGTTGTAAAGAGTTACGTGAACATCTGCCCAGAGATCTTGCTGTGCTCGCTACAAAATGTTGATTCCTGTGTGGACACAATAAGTGGTTTACACAGAACAGAGGTGTTGCTGTTTATTTGAACATCTATTTATTCATATACTGAGAGAAATAGATACAAATGTAGAGCTTATTTGTATAAATCTTTTCACATAATTAGCAAAATGTTAATATTCATAATCATTTTCATTTTTTTCATTTGTTTTACAATTTCAATTCCTGTAATGGCATTGTTTAACGTTTAATAATGCTCCTTACTATGGTACAGAGCCATGAGGCTCCACCAGAACTATGTACAACACGAACAAGCCTCACACAGCACAATCATCACAGACATCCTGCCTCCTTCTCCTCTTCTTCCACCTTTCTCTCTTAGCTCAACCTAAAGTGGCTGAGATCTAGAAAGACCAATAAAGTGACAGAAGGAGGGAAAAACAGGAATGAAGGAACAGGGAGGAATGTTAGTGGAGAAGGTTGAACTAGAGCTAAAAAGACTGGGATTTCTTGGACAACAAAAGAGCATATAATATTTATGTTCTTGAAAGAAGAAAAAAAAATAATCACCACATGTCTGTGATTATCAAGATAAGGCCAATAAAAGGAAAAGTTCAATGTCGCAGTTGAAGTGCGATTTTGGAGGACAAACTAAGCGTGGAGTTTTTTTTTTGTTTTTTTTTTTTTGCTCCTGTCCTCTCATACTTCCATCCTCAAAAGCAAAACATAAAGGTGCAGTATGTTGGTTATACGGATCAGATCCACAAGAATAGTATTAAGAACAGTAATGAGAAATTCAATAACATATTGACCTGTAGATTTGAGTTAAATTAAAAGTCAAGTTTGCTTTTTCTTTTTTTAAAAAGTTATGTCTTATAGTAAATTCCTAACAATGTATTTCACCATCCTTTCTACCTCCTCATCTCATATTCACTTGAATAAGATGGCATGGAAAGAAAAAATTTAAATATGTTTCTCAATATATATGAAAAAAACATGTCCAATCAATGGCCATAATGTGCCCACTGACTTCCCTTCTAATAACATCTTCCTTCATGGCTGGCCAATCTGTAGCTTAGGCCGTGACTGGCCTCTACGACAGCCAATCATAGGAAGAAGGAGCTTGTGAAAGCTAAGCTAGTCCCTCACTGAAGCTATTCAGTGCCTTGACAATGCTTGTCGATAAAAAGCCTTTAAAAGTGAAACACAATGGAAGTTGGGAAAGGGGAAGTAAATATCAAAATATACGAGTCCAATAAGTCTTCATCATCTCTAAAACCTAGCCAGTGGAGGCCAGCCTCACAATGACTGGCAGTAAACCATGAGCCTATGACAAACCACTTGTGCCCGACTGATACTTCCATGTCACGTTTAAAAAAAACAACAACAAAAAAACAGTTTAGTCTGTAAAAGAATCTGATGCCCGCCTAAGTCCTGCCTTTGTATAGTAGCAGGGTTGCCTTCACTGTTTACAGAACAATTATGTAATCTTCAGGTCTCAAGAGTCCCAAGGAAGCCTTCGCAGTAAAATAATGCTTTAAGTTCAAGTGTGGATGTTTAAGACAATGAGAAATGGTGTGTGTGTGTGTGTGTGTGTGTGTGTGTGTGTGTGTGTGTGTGTGTGTGTGTAAGTAAATGTGACCTATGTTTGAGTCTTCTGTAATTAAAAGTCTTTTCAAAACATGAAATACTGTAGAATTCAGCTGAAAAACCCCAGTTCGTGTTGGGGCCTCCCTCCCCCTCTGAACATCCATTCCACACTCGCACTCTACCGAGAAGAGCAATACATGTGTCTTCTATAGATGCAGAAAGAAGGATCTGGTCGTCAGTCGTTCCTCTCACTTTGTCCATTGAACTCATCTGGTGGAGTCCAGTGAATCGCCTGCGTTCCTGGGCTCCTCAGAGTTGCTTTGTTCCTCGTCTCGCTCCGCCTCTTTATCTGCAGACTCAGTTCCGCATCCTGCCTCATTGGCTGCAGGCCCAGACGGGCCCGGTAAAGAGGCAGAGTCAGAAGTCCCTGCACTTTCAGTAGGCGCAGCCGTTTGCATGATCTTTTGGCGGACCTCGCGGATCTTCAACTGCAAACACACCTTGGTAGGGAAGATATCAGCATATCGTGCCTGGAATGCAGCAGTGGCCTGGGCTACAGAGAAAAATATGTGAAACATATGTAAAGATTAGACATCGGATTTTCTGCGTGAGCACAGGAGAGTCTATCTGGTATCTCTGCCATCACGAAAGTTTGATTAGTGTGTGCTTGTGTGTGTATGTATGTGTTACCTGAAGGGAAGAAACCATGCTCCTGGAATAGCTGCATGACAAGAGCTCTCCTCTGATCAAGAGTTCTTCTCAGAGAGGAGTATGGCACCTTATCAAACTCCAGCTCCCCCAGTACGTCCTCCCCATCTGTACCTGTCAGAGAGAAAGAGAAAGTAAGACATCAGGAAGTCGGAAATCATGAGGGTTTGTCTCTCCACTTGCAAGTCAGTGTGAAGCTTGAGTTGTCTTACCTGGCCTGTCAAAAGTAAATATATCACCCTCACACTTGGCAGCACTTTTGGGTGTGTTAGGTTCAGAGCTGCAGCTAGACCTGCGTCGGCTCTTTCTCTTCGGGGAGATGGGGTCGTCCGTGGAGGAGTCTAAATCTGCACACAACACAAGCATCATCATCATCATCATCATCATTATTATTATTGTTAGCATTAAGAATGCGTGTTACTGAACACTAAACTCTTTGTTCTTGCCTCTCTCACCGGTTGAGTTCTTCCTCTTCCTGCGGTAGCTGCCCAGAATGGCGCGTGGAGAGGTGGCCAGGCTCTGCAGGGTTGGCGAGGGAAGCACCTCCTCTGGACGAAACTCTGGCAGCTCAGCAAATCGCTCCTCAAAGTACACCTCTGACAGGACTCTGCACACATCACAACTCATGTCAAATGAGCACAGCCATAGAACAAAAAAATTATAATGTTCATACAGGTGGGGTGATGGTAAAAATGTAATTATGGCATGATATTTCGTCAAAAAGGAACTCACTTGTCAACTGAGTCGAATGGGCGCTTCAGCGGTGGGGGGCGGGACTTGAGCTTTTTGGGAAGAGGAGTATCTTTGTCCGACTGCGGAAGGGGCGGAGCAGGCTCTGACGCTGATGGAGGTAAGGGAGAAGAGGATGTAGATTCTTTCCATTCAGCCTGTGAGAAAAGCACAAAGAAATCAAATGAATCCTTTCTGAGCTGCATGAGACATGAGAGTTTATGCTAATTCTTGCTTTGTACTTAGACTGTAAAAAAAAATCATAAATGAGGAACTTCTGCCCCCATTGTCACCCTGCTTCATTTCGACTGTCTCACATTAATTGCTAGGAAAAGAACACAACACTTATGCATTCTGCTAACAGGGAAAGACCGTGCCACTTTATTATGCTTGACACATGCGTGGGAAGGTTTTGATGATGTGAGGTATTAAAATGTTTCATGACTTCCCACCATTTTCCACTTAATGAACAGCTTTTGCACAGATTTCCACTTGGTCTTAAAGACAGTCCAACTACTTAATTAACATGTGTGCCACGTTGCAATCTCAGATCATTTTCTGCACAACACAAGTGGAAGTAGGGCAGACCTGCATGCATCGTGGGTGGTGGATAAGCACCGAAAACTGGGAATGTTCATTATGCTATTACATGCTGACCCACAGGTAACAAACGCCACTTAAAATGGATACAGAGAGTCTGAGAAGCATTCATTAACAATTCTCTAATACACAGCAAATTTGCATCCTTTGCTACAATACTAATTATGCCATTTGATAATTATCATAATTATCATTTAATAATTCAAAAATAAATTATCCTGACCCTAATTTTATCCTGATGAGTGTGAGATTGCACTGCTTTTTAATTACTCGCACAACAATAAAGGCGATAGTTATATAATGTGATCTGATAGTTAGACAACACACAAATCTGCTATAATAAAAAAAAAATTCATCATCTTCCTAGTAACTTTGACACAAGTCTGAAATCTAGCCTGATTTATAGACTTTGCATATATACACAGAGGCAAGAGTGTCATATCAGCCTGCACATTAACCTTTGTGCAAGTTTGTCTGTGTTTTAGTCTTGCGTTTATGGGTCTTACTTATAAAATGCCAGTATACTGTTGTTCTGTAATGCTCTTATAGTGCAATATGATTTTTTTTTCTTTTTTTTTTAAGGATAGGTGCTTAATCTAATTATGCAGACGTGAATCTGGTGATGGTCACCTCTTTAGCATTGGCCTCTTTGCTGCGTGTACTTGTGGAACCCACTTCACCACTATTATGAGCTTCAGCTTCCAAAGAGCCGTCATCTAGTGAGGTGGGAGCAGCAGGAGTCGTTTCTCCCGATTTATCCACCTCAAAAGAGAAACAGCTGCTGCTCTCTTTCTCCTTCTCACGTTCCCTCTCTTTCTCTTTCTCCCTGTCTTTCTCTCTCTCTTTCCCTCTCCCTCCGCCATCATAGCAGCCGACAGGGATGTTGGCCACGGTGGCCTTGATCTTCTGTGGAGGCCTGGCAGGGACCGGAGGAGGTTTAGAAATGGCAGCTGGAAAATGATACAAGAGCATGAATTCAGGTAGTTCTTGAAGAATATGAAAATCACAAATATCTCAATTTTTTATTTTAGAAATTGCAATTAATTATATTCTCTGATCCAGACAAATATGAGTTTCTACCTGCAAGTGGTGGCTGAGCCGGACTGGCAGGCTGTAGAGGCAATGTCGCACCAGGCAGTGGAGCCGTTGAGCTACTGCCAACTTTCAGTCTGTCAGTGTGAGAGAGAGGCAGTTTGTCCATCTGTCTGTCCAGCTCAGCATGTGCAGGACCGTGACCCAGCCTGTCAGGGGCCGGCAGGGTCGTAGGTGTCACAGAAGTGGTGGAAGTGTGTTTGGGAAGGATAGAGGGGCTTGAGACTGTATAAACCACGCCAGGTGGCACTGTTGCTGCAGACACCACGCCTGTCGCCAGGGTGACAGCTGTAGAGGGGTAGATGGCTGTGATGGCTGGGCTGTGAGACTGGGGCGGTGCTAACAAAGGAGGCTGACCTGTTAACACAAGGTCACAATAATTCATTAGAAGATGCCATTTCCAAACACAAAGCTATATCTGTGAAGCAAATTAGCAACCATGTATTCACTTAAAAGAGTACTTTGGTCAAAATTAAATTTACACAATTCTACTCACATAGATAATCTGTCAGTTACAGTTGTTTGGTGTTTAATACTCATTCAAGCCTAATGTCAATAAAAACTATGTCAAGCAGAATATATCTTGAGTGATATAGTTCTCCATAAGCCTCAGGGCTCCAAGGCAAAAGTAAAGGACACCAAACTCATCCTGGGTGATTGATGATATTTGGAGTAAGTCATAAACTGTGTAAATATTACACAGCTGATACACAAATTCACTAACCAGCAATCAGTGGCTGCACTAAAGCCTGTCCCGGATGAGCAATTGCTGTAAAGGTGGCCAAAGGAGATGGCACATATGCTGATCCAGGTGTTGGGGGGACCGTTTGGGAGGTGGAGCCTGTTGCAGTGGATACAAGAGGGATAGGGGAGGGCCCTCCTGGAGTGGACTGGACATAAGTGATCCTGAGAGAGGCAGAGAGAAATGGTTAAGAGTGGAAGAGACTGCAGTAAACTCTAGTACTGCAGCATTGTGTAAGAGTGGGAGTGGAGTGTTGGAGGAATCGTGCGTGTGTAGTCGGGGGAGTGAGTGTGTGTATCATACCTTGTGGGTGGGGGAGGCAGCAGCACAGCTTGTGAGGGGGTAGAGCCTGGGGGGGCAACCACTGTGGCTGCTGCCATGGTTACAGGGAATGGAGTCCCTGCTGAAGGAAGCGGGGACTGCACAACAGGCATGGGTGCGATCTGGATGATCTAGAAGAGGAGAGGTAGTATTACATCCAATAATTAATACTCTGCTACAAAGAGAAGCTCATCAGTCTACGGCACAGGGACAAATCATTAGTTCTGTACGTATGAGAATGTTTGGCCACCTTGTTTCCTGTCTGAGCTCCATTCTGCACAGGAAGAGGAGGAGCCATCAGGGGGAACTGCTGAGAAGGGGCGGGAGTGGTCCGCACAGTTGCCATGGGAACCAGCATCTTGCCCTGTAAGACTGGGGACGGTGTTTGCACTGTGGATATAAAAAAACGGCAGTGAGATATAAATAACAGGGGCGCTATCACTCCAGCACCTTACCTACCTAGCACAAGCTACAAAGGCATAACAGTAAAAGCAATGGAGAAGAACTGAATTATTAATTTAATTAATAAGAACTGAATTGATTTAATTAGTGATATTATTTCAACAGCTCATAGTTTAGCTATACCTTCTTTAAAAAATCATTTTATTTTATTTAACATTTTAAAACAAGAAATATGACAATAATAGCAATACAGCAGTGCTTCATTATTTTACAGTAATTTCAGCGAGTTTGATATCTTAACAACCTCTTTGTAAGATATTGTTTTCTCTCAACATGGACTAAACAATTTCTCCTCACCTCTAGCTCCTGGACTGACCACGCCTACTGCAGAGCCAGAGGTATATCCTGACTGCTTCCCATTTGCCACTGAAGCAAGTGTAGGTGGAGCTGTAGGCAGGGTGAAGATACTGGTTGGCTGGCTGGGCTGTTGAGGGGAGGGGCTCTTGGGGTTGTTGGCAGAGAGAGTGGGCAGGATGTACTGTACTTGTGTGACTGCTTTTTGGCCTGCAGAGGGTGCGGGCGAGGCTGTAGGAAGGATGTGAGGCTGCAGCAGAGGCAGAGGTGCAGGACCATTACTCTGTGTGGAAGTGACTGTGGCAGGGGATGCAGGATTTTGAGAAGGAGGGGGCGTGATGAGCTGCACTGCAGATGGTGCCTGGAATGTGCCTCCCAAGACTAGATTTAGTCCCCCTTGACCTCCAGGTGCAGTTACAGGACTGGGCGAAGATGAGGAATAGTACCCGCCCCCTCCTGATGGTGCCAAAGTGGCCGCACCTCCTGCCACTCCAGATCCAATAAGAAGCTGCGCCTGAGGAGTGGGGGCTTTTCTGTCTTGGGCTGATTTGCTGGCAATTGGCACTGGTGTACTGACAACAGGACGTACCACGTTAGTGACAATGGTGGATGCTACTCTCACTGCTCCCAATGCTGAAGATGTGCTAACTGAAATGGACTGGCCAGAGGAAGACAGGGGAAGACAGTGAGACGCACCACCTTCACCATCCCGACGCTCTCCCTCTCCTCCCTCTATCCCACGCTTCTTCTTGATGGAAGTTTCTGAGGAGTGTCTGGAGGAAGGGTAAGAGGAGAGAGATACACTCCGCCTGTGACCGGGTCCTGACGCTGACGAGCAGATCACAGGGGCAAAGACTCTCTGAGAGAGCAAAAGGAGCAAAAAGCAAAGAAGGAAGTAACTGAGCAAGCAAAATTAAAGATAATGATAAGTAACTGCAGTAACTGCACCTAACTGCATTATGATATTACAGTAAACAATCATTCCCACAATTAGTGTATCAGAAAAATAAATATTTAACGAAAGTTAACAGTTACAAACTGTTTGCTCCTGCTGACAACTAAACACCACTTGAGGCTATGTGTACTGCATGTGTTTTGCTGATGTGGAGCCACAAGTGAGAATCGGAGTGCTACCTTGCGTTCACCTTCGTCCCCAGATCCATTTTCACTGTCACTGTCTGTCACTTTCTCCTTACACTTCAGGTCTATGGAGCTGCCTGGATAAGGGTCCTCTGTGTTAGGAGAAGGAGACAGAAAGACAGAATGCCATTGAGTTATTGATAAAGCCAAGCAGAAGACAAGAACAGGTCTGAAGGTCCTAAGGACAAGCTTTACTGTTTCATTCCACTGCCTGCTTCATCTCCCACAGCAATCAAGCTAGAGAAACTGTTAAATGTGCTGCTTTTAGTTCTTTTGTAAACATAGTGGTGCACCCACACATCCTTTATCCCAAAGCCCTAGAGTTTCACTTTTGGCAAAAGAGTTCTGTCTGCAATCCTTCCAACGGTTTTCATGGTCCAGAATCAAAGATACAAAATATATAATCCAAAATTAGTATCAGACATACTTTAAAGAAATCAGTCATTTGAATGGGACAATGGGATTGCCATTTATGGCACTGTGCCTCACTGTAAAGCCTCCTCAAACACACTTAAATGCAACACACAAATCAGCACTGCTCAAACTATTTCCTAGGCATAGCTACTAGCTATGTGACTGTGCAGGCTCAGTTGGCAGAAAAGTCCCTCTCACCCAAGCTACCTACACTGTGCTGGAGAGGGTGGGTGGAATTGGTTAGATACATGAATGCTTCACAAAGCTTCACAAATCTGAATACTGTCCACCTGATACCAAATGATAAATGTTAACCACCCCCACATCACCTAAATAACTATATAGCCTTTCAGTCAGTCATCTATTCACGGCTTGCGTGTAAAAACACAAACGTTATGTTTTTTATATTGCTGGGTATACGCTGTTGTCAATTGGCTGTCTGATACACTGACCAGACAAAAAAATCACTTTTAGTTATAATTAAATACTAGTTAGGAATATACATTTCTTGAAGGTACAGTTGGTATCTGCTCGCAAAGAGTATTTTTAACATTTGAGACTGTGTTGCTGGGGGATTTAGATGGCAGATGGAGCTGCTCACAAGTTTCAAAGGAAACATAAATGAATGTGTGGCTGCTAAAATGCTAACTACATCTAGAAGAAGGTGCTCCAAATGATGATGATGGTAAATGGATAATGTTGACTCACCAATGACATCATCATCCCCCTCCTCTTCACAGATGACCATGCGCTCCTCATCACTGGTCATATCTTCACTCACACCCCTCTGGACCTGAGACAGTGCTCCCCCACGGCCTGAAAACTGGCCCCCATCCCCACATATCTAGAGAGGGAAAGAGAGAGAGAGAGAGAGAGAGAGAGAGACAAAGGTGAATACATGTGTGTTTTCTGGTATGGGAATCATCCAGTTCACTATTTTTTTAATATAGCCTAGAACGTTGGAATAGAAGTGTGTATGAGTGTGTGTGGGTGTGTGTGGGTGTGTGTATTACCTGGGAGAGCTCTGCCAGCACCTGAGGGTTGCTCCTTTCGCTTCTCTCCAAGCTGTGCATGGCACTCTGTGAGAAGGCACGGGGGCGTGCAAGCCTCTCCCCTCCAGCACGCTCGGACACGCCTACCACACCCGGCCCAATCCCTTTAAGCTCAGCACCCATGGAAACAGATGGAGGCTCTGAATGAGACAACAGGAAAGAACAAGAAAAAGAAGGAGCTTTAGGAACTATGTTGCAAGATACAGTCTAAAGAAGTGTTTATTAAACCTGAAAATAAAAGAGCACAGTCTTGTTACCTGTTGTCTCTGACATGCTTCTCTCTCTGACATCCTTTCCCCCTGGCGCATTACGGCTCTCGCTGCTCGACTTCTTCCTGTCCTTATTACACCACTTCCAGTCGGGGTGGGCCTTAAAGTGCGCTTCCTTCACCTGTGAGGGATAGAAAGAGATGAAAAAAAAACAAACAAACTGTGAAGCAGCTCACCATGCTTTAAAAAGAACACAACCTGCTCCGATTTTGCTTGTGGCCCAGTAAATATATCCTGTAAACATTTAGGCCGTAGACAGTAGAGAAGGCAGTTACATTTTATTTACTTACAACTCATAAAGCGATGCTATAAAGATATTCCATTAGCCTGGATTTGCGAGTTTTTAAGTATCTAAGTATCATCTTTAATTTCCGTAATTTTACAGCTACAAGCAAATCTTTTCTACTGCTGTAGATTTTATGAGTCTTGGCGTTACTACCTGGCTGACATCTTGAGGCTTAAACAATTCTAGAGTCATGTACTTAAATATGAGGGCTAAATTATATGTATGTGTCATCACCATGACTTCATAGTCATTTGGAAATTTAGGTGAATAAACTAGGTGTGAATAAACCGAAGCTAACTCCTAACATTTGCGATAATTCATAATTGAAAATAAGCAGTTTTGTATACATATCTTAAATGAGAAGTCTAAAATCAACCATGATCTCAAGGTTCCTGACATATTTATAACCCAACAGAGCAAACATCAAGACTTGGGTTAAAATCTGAGAGCTTGATCATTTTAATATAACCGGTGAGCAATGCCTCAACAGCAGTGCAGTACCGCGTGACACTGTACACATACACATTACTTTACCTGGAATGCAAGGTCGTGATATTTCTGTTTTTCTTTCTGTCCCAAAGCGTACCACCACTCTCCCAGGATCTTGCTAACGGTGCGGTTGTCCTGATTAGGGTGCCGCTGGTGAACGAGAGCACGGTGGCGCTTGCTGAAGATCATGAAGGCATTCATGGGCCTCCGGATGTGATCCTTCTCCCGCTATGTTTGAAAAAAGTAGTAGCAGAACAGACATAAGATAAAGAAGGCATCTTGTGCATATTGGAAGACTCACAGATTTGAAGTTTATTTTCTGTCCTGAAGTGTGCTCTGTGTGTTTGTGCCAAACCTTGCCAGGGCTGTTTTTGTCATCTTTGGGCAGCGCACTCAGAGACTGAGAACGGCGTTTCCCGGGAGATGCTGAGACCGGTGGGTCGGGGAGGACACCTGGTAAAAACCTGGACACACAGGTACTTACATTACAAGTCAACTAATGATCAAACTATTGCCTGCATCACATGCAAATGTATTTTTGTGCAAATATATATTCATCACCCCACATCAGACACACCATCATATGAACTAGGCTTGATTCAGATCAAATGAATACTTTTGGGTCATTTTTGTTTCTCACAGCACATAATTAAACCAAAAAGAAAAAAAAAGAAAGAAAGTTGGCTGAGGTGTGTCTGTAGAGCTGAAAACACATGCATAAACCTCTTTCATTCACTGGTCAGAAATATGACTATGGAAAAAAAAAATAAACAAACTTTTGTGTGTAGAAATCATAAAAATCTCAGCACAGAGAACAAGGAGCCACCCTCGATATATTACTAGATCATTATAGAAATTTCTAGTTTAAAGCATTTTGTGTATAACATTCTCTGTTTATTCTGTCTTTTTGTTCAAATCTCCAGAACAGACATTTCTGCAGCACTTAGCTCCATCATTTGGTTCAGTTCGTGCCCTGCGGCTCATTTTAGCAGCTTGCATCTACGGAAACTGTCGCCCACATCATAAAACACGTTCGGTTCACTATTTTTGAGTCGAATCAGAATCGAATCACTTTCTCTCTGCAATCAAAGTGCTTGAGAGTTTCATTAGAACCTCACCACACCTCGCTCATATGGTCTTAGACCAGTTACTGCACTCTGGTGCGGACCAAAATAACCAGTGAGGTAGACTCGGTACGCTTCCAATCTAACTAATGTGTGTGAAGGCACCCAAAGAGGAACTCACATCAGGGTTTGAGTTAACCGGACTAAACACTGTGAAACACACATGTGAAAGCACCCTTAGATGTTTGGCTGCGAATAAGGCCAAAACTATTGTTACTACTTTTATTCAGAAACTGGTCTTTCAAGTCAAAACTAATCTTGCTTTACTTGACTCCCAATCCCACCCACTCCGGAGGAATTTTGCCCACTCCCCCTGATCCTGCAGTCATTATCTTTGCTTGTATTGCCCATGGCACCTTAGCTTGTACTTTCCAATGAACTTACTTAGTTCTGTGTCTGAAAATAATAACAAATATAAAATTAAACCACATCAACCCTGACCAGGATAAAGCATTTAATGTAGCATAGTCACTATTGGTCATTCTATATCAACTCAACCCGAGGTCCCCCGCTAAGAATTTTGGTTTTGATAATTTTTTTTTCTAGTGAAAGAAATTCATAAATGAAGATGAAAGCCAAAATATTAAATGCCATGAATGAATATTTACTGAGCACTCCACGATTTTGTGGTGGTGGTGGGGGGGCTTGTTGTCAAAATGGCAATTTCCACCTTTGATTTTGGACCAAAACCACAGATAAAAAAAAATAACCTTCGAAAGGTGGCAGCATCATTATTTAACTTTTACACAGAGATAGGCAGGTCTGTTAGTAATATCTGCTGACTTTTGCAATTCTTGCTGCTTTATATGCCAATGCTGTTAGTCCAAAAATTGGACAAAGCACTTTTTACATTTTCTTTCATTCAAAAGTTTGCATTCATGTAACTCAAGAAGTATTAAAGGTATCTTAATATCCTTTTTGATTCTGAATGTTTAAAAGCTTCTCTTCTGGTATCTTCATTTATAAGGCCCTATATTGTTCAATCCAAGAGATATGGGGATCTCAGTGTGGCGCCAAATTGTTGAATTTTCACTTAGTATAAAGCTGATACTTATTGTATTTAAAGAGGAATGTCTGAAGAACAAATAATGCTGAAACTAGAAAAGTATGTTTATTTATTAACATAAAAACAATAACATCAATATCTTGATTTTTGAGAGTCCAAAAATACGCTGTTATTAACGTTTTGAAAAAAAAATGGCTATTTAGCTGATGCAATAACTTTATTTCAATTTTGGATTTCAGAAATATGGCATAATGGCATAATTTATCCAGTGGTGGCTGAAGGCACAGAAAGATGACATAGAATGCGGCTGACTGGCACATAGCACTCATCAGCATGTCCTGGCCACTTGAATGATATGGAAGTACCCACTTGGGTCATGAAGGACACAAGAACATCCTGCATCTCATCATCACACTCCATAATGCTGCCAGTATACCGCTTCTGATCAAACACTGCAGCAATGTATTGTCCAGACATATACTGCTTGATGTTGGGCAGATCTTCAGGAACCTGGACTAAAGTGCCAGTGGTGTCAGCAGAAATTCGAAGCATGCGAAGTTGACCTTTTGCAACTGGCATAAATCAGTGGTGGCTTCTTATCCCTGGATTCTTCTTTGCTATGGCAAAACGAAGCTCTTGAGCCTCTATCGTTTCCTCTCTTGCTTCTTGGGAACATAGAAACATGTGATCCCTTTGATATGATTTTCAGCCCACTGGAACAATTGGTGGCTCACAATCAGTTTCAGGAAGATCAAAAAGTTTAGTAAATCCACATTTTCTGGTCAAACTCTTGCTGTGGCACTCATCGCCTTTACCCGAATGTATTCCAATGCTACAGTTGTCTATGGTAAGGTGTTGAAAATGTGTGTGTCAAAGTTTGAGGTGATATTACTGATTCCGTTAAATGTACCCCTTAGCAGTGGATACTACTTGATCCATCATGACTATACTTAACATTCTATAACAAAAGGAAATTCTAATAATTAAACAATCCAGGTGAGGCAATTTACTGAATACACGTGTGGGGAGAGAACAATTCAAATATAGAATGTTATGAATACACTATTGAGACCAAGTTAATGTGCCTCAACTTGACCATTTCAGTATATTTTTGGCACTCAGATATTGTTACAAACTGGTATGTTCTATGCAATTGTTTTGATAGGGGGAAATAAGATACAGTTCTAGTTTCAGAATTATTTGTTCTTCAGACTTTCCTCTTTAAAAGACAAAAAGTATCAGCTGTATGCAAAGTGACCCATATTTGGTTTCTGACCACTGAAAATATGTACAATTTAACAATTTACTCAGGCGGCCATGTTGAGAGCCCCATATCTCTGGGACTGAACCATATAGGGCCTTATGAATTAAGATACCAAAGGAAAAGTTTCTTAAGACCCAAACTCTAAAAGGGTATTAAGGTATCTTTAATACGTCTTGAGTTACAGACACCCCAACTATGGAAAAAGAACACAAAGTGCTTTTTTCCCCCCATTTTTGAACTGTCACCATTGGCGTATAATTCAGCAGGGATTGCTAAAGCCAACAGATTTTGCTAGCAGACCTACCTATCTCTGTGTTAAAGTTATTTTTTCCAAATCTCAGGTGAAAACTGTCATTTTGACTTCCTTCTACAAAAGAATGGATTGCTCAGTAATTATTAATCCATGGCATTTGATATTTGGCTTTCATCACCATTTATGTTTGTTTTTATTAAAAAAATTATGAACAAAATCATATATTTTAGCTGGAAAGATTCCCGAAAATTGGTTGATTTGACATGTAATGACCCTATGACATTGGGTCATTACTTGTCAAATAACAGCATAATATGACGTTATGCTCCCATGTTAATCAATGTGCCCATTTATTCTGCAAGCTTCATATCTGACTGCCCTCTCCCACCTGCAGGAGGGTAAAAACCTATTAACTTTTAGTCAGGTCTTGCAGGCCCCATGGGGTCCAAATCCCAATGCTCATATCTACTTCCTTCTGATTTAGCAAAGGAAAATCAAAACTGTTTAGCAGGTTCTGTCCTGAATGGAAAAAAACAAAACAAAACAGCTAACCAGGTTTACTTACAATACATTATGGTAGACATAAAACTCTCTGTCATTTAGGTCACATTTGCAGTGATATGTTCTACATTTACTTTATTTACTTAAAGCTGCAAAAGTAAATGCTAGAGTTATAATTTTATGCCACTACTGTTGTTCTTAAGTCCATTTAATCTGAGACACAGAATGACTATTTTTATTTTAGAAACACGGAGATGCTGTAATTAGTTCAATTAGCTGATACTGTGTTTAGCTGAGAAAGCTCATTTTCTTAAATTTAGATATGAAAGCACCTGTGAATTATACTGTGGACTTCCAATATGTTAAATTCTGCACGGTACAATTCAGCATGAACTATAATTTAAAAAACACCACTACAGTCTCCAGACAATGCTTGAATTTCATTTGGACAGAAGAGTGTTTGTGTTTATGGATGAGTCAGTCACCATCTCTCTCGCATGTATAACAAACAGCACTGGCAACTCTGTAAAATACTGTATCCTGTTCTTGTATACGAGATGGATTGTGCTCATATTTATGAAATCCCCTCAATGCAATCCGACAGAATGTTGCTGATAGAACATCAATGTAGCTCAACTGATGGATGTACTACGCACAGAGTAAATACATGAATCTTCTGTACAGATGGGTTCACTGTGTGTGACTATAAAGTAACTTTGTGCTCTATTTTAGATCTAAAATGTGCATATGTCTCCTCATTAAAGAGCACGAAAACCTCTTTGGTTGATTATATCCAAACAACAAACAACTCATTACCTAAATTGCTCCTGTCCCTCACACACACACACACACACACACACACACACACACAAAACAGAGAGTGGACTGCTTTTCTCTCCCGGAGTTGCCATTATGTTCTTCTGACTATACACAATCACACACGTGTGCGCACACACACACACACACACACACACACACACACACACACACACATACAAAGACACCTATTTTCATAATTCTGATTAAATAGCTGTCACAAAAAATGGAATAAAGAATGGCAAAATATGAATAATACTGTTAGATTAGTCAGCACTCTAGGTTCGATGCTAGTGACCAAAAGATTATGAGTTCACATCCCAGACTGCTACAAAGGCAGTGTTGTGCCCTTGAACAAACCTGTTTCCAAAAATCACTGAAATACAAAGATCATCTTTAAATGGTAGAGCGAACATCATATTATAGCTTAAGGGGTTACAATGATCTTTAATGATGCATTGGGAAATGGAGCTCTGAGATTGAATTGGATTCTGCCCTACTTGGATGCTGATTTGGATAATAGTGTCTGCTAAATCAACAAATGTCAGTGTAATACAGCACATAAACACACAGCGTTATGGCTTTAGTGAGGAGTGTCTAGGAGCTGTGTTCTCAGAAGTCACAAACTGAATAGCAGCTGTACCAAAGATACACATCGAAACACTGTCTACTGTGTATCGCATGTTTTTCTTCCCCGAATAGTTCATTATTACTATGTAATTGCCATTTCTTAACTCCTTAAACACCCCAGTCTTTGCATTCCTCACACTGGTAACTATATACATTTCCTATTAGTTCCTGCGCAGTTACTGAATAATTCATAGTAGTTCCCAAATAATATGATGTGAGAAAAAACTGAATAATAAGCTTGGAGTATACAGGGTTAAACTCAACATAAACCAGTATACAAGATTAGCTCTGCATTAGCTATCAGCTTCCTGTGTGTGGCCTTGAAAAGCATAACTGTTCACCACAAGGATCCAGCAGCCCCCAACACACATTCAGAGACACAAATTGAGCACTCACGGATCATCGACATCACTCTCTGTTTCACTGTCTGGTCTCTCTTTCTCTGTCTCCCTCTCTCTTTCTTTCTCTGGGGGGAGGTCATCGATACAGGGAGCAGGTCGCAAAGTAGGGTTTGATGCTCCCTCGACGACCTCCTTCACCACTGAACCACCCTGGGACTCTAAAAGACAGGAAAAGGATTACGTCTGTAACCTGACAACATTTATTACACTTTATCTCAGCTGAAATGTTCCAAATTGGTACCATTATTAGGTCAGTTGCAACATTAGGTAACGGATAGTGTTACAGCATGTATCAATGCTCATTTGAGAAATACAAAGATAACATGAATCCAAAAATACATGGTACAACTGGGGTGCTGAGAAAACAATTTCTTTATAGAAAACTGTGACTAAACAGTCCAATTGGTTTTCAGTGAATCTGACAGTTGAACTGCACATCTAAAAATAACAGGTACCTTTCTTAAGAGTGCCAGTCTGAGAATGATTGACAGGCTGCTGGCCCTCACCAGGCTGTGTCGATGGATCTGATTGAGTGGGTGCCAGGAACGGCACCAATGAATGCCAAGGAAACACTGGAACTGAGCGAGGCTCCACATTAGTCCACACTATAGAAAAGAGAATAACAGTCATTTATTGCAGTCTCTATTCACATTTCTCAACTCAGTGCTTTAAATCGACTGATCTATATAGGAACTAACCAAAGCCAAAGGCCTCATTCTGGTATCTCAACTGGTATCTCACTGATACATACACACTATATAACCAGATTATCTAGAACAGGGATGCAGTCCATATGCAGCAAAGCATTCAGCACACCAAACCAAGTACATAAAAATAGTGTTGCATAGCCAATAAAGGCATAAAAAAAGGCTGTAATTAAATATGAACTGTCTCTGTACCAGATCTGCTGCTGCAATTTATCCAGTCACATGCATGTGTGTAATTTATTTAGCTGAAAGAAGTTCAACAGACCAGAAACTAGCTACAGGAGTAGAGACATTAGCTCAGAAAGGAGAGAGTTTTCACAGGCTTTATCAGATTTTTCATTTTATTTACCCTCGCCGGTCTGATTAATAAACTGACGACATTACTTGTTTAAAAAAAAAAGAAAGAAAGAAAGAAAAGAAAGTCAACAATGAAAACGGAATGTTTAAAGACAAGTGGAGAGGGAAGTATGCTTATATTTGGCCAGTATCAAGTTCAAAACAGATGTGGCTGATCTGTTCAGAATGACCTGGCACTAGTCAAAAGATGTCAAATGAAGCGACACTACGAAACAAAATTTAACCACTTCAAACTGTCATGAACTAATAGTTATTGCTTAAGCATTAAAGGGTAACTACTGTTGCAATACAGTCATGTGAGTTGCATATCTAGACCTCTGTAAGCAAGGAATATTTACACATTTTAGTTGGATACCCCTCTACTTTGTGGACTACGCAGCATTTAATGTTTACTTTATGAAATGATATATCAATAAAATTATTTAATTGTGACAAATAAGTACCCTTATTCTGTTTAAAAGAATGATACTCTACAAATGGGCAAATGATTCTGGCTTGCCATATGATACTAAGAACAATACTAATATTACTAATAACAATAATAATAAAACAGAAATACATCTCCATTCATCGCAACCCAGTCAAGGTAATAGGATAAAAAAACTATTTAAAAAAAAAAATTATAATAATATTTTCATACATCTTATAAGCAACATCACTAATTCCTGGTAGTTTAATAAATCAGGCTTGATTACTTCTACTTACCTGTTACAAAATACCTGATTGTGTGTGTACCTGGTGTCACTAAATGAATGTGTGTATACACTCAGTGGCCATTTTCTACCATACAGGTATAAAATTACTGACTGCCTTCAGTCTGTTGCTATGCACAATTTGTCAGCTCTTCTCTACAACAGACACCATTGGAAAGAGACCAGCAGATATTGTCTGGGTGGTGGGTTTATAATGATCACAGATGCTGCATCTTGTACGCTCGTACCCATGCAACACCCACTACCATCTCAGTGTCACTGCTGTGCTGAAAGTGGTCCACCACCCGAATAATATCTAGTGTGTGTTGACCCTCTTCCCTTTCCACTGATGGACGGGGTAGAACAGGGCTGACGAACTGTGGAATAACTTCAGTCCCTAATTGTGCAGGGTGTTTGAGAAAAGTCAGAAACCAGTGAGAGTAAAACTAAATATGCATAATTTTGTATTTATTATTTACAACCGATGCTCTACATGTTCATGCTTAGTCTCTGTGCGCGTTCTCAGCCGCTGTATCTATCATGGTTTGTTGGTTGATTGGTTGGTTTCTGACTTTCTGGACACCATGTACACCTACAACACAGGTTCCCAACCTTTGTCCTGCACATTTTACGACACACCGGATTCATCTCAGCCAGTGTTATTATTGAGCTGAACAGTGAAAACACTAGTACGTGCAGGACATTGTGTACTCCAGGACCAGGGTTTGAAACCTGGGACCTACAAAGTGATCTAGATGGTTGCTGTACCTAATACAATGCCCATGGAGTGTAGCTAGGAGGTAGGTGTCCCTAACAAATTTCAATCCCACAATCCATGGTGTTGAAATAACAACACCTACAGTGATTATTTGAGCTACAGTGATCCTACTAGACTGTAGCTGTCAGTTGAACACTACAAAGCTACATCAACACAACATTTTGCTATAAAGAGCACCACAGAAAAAGGATTAAAACGGATGGTGACTAACCGAACATGCTAAGTCCTTGGCGTAGGTATTGCGGTGTTTCCGAGGAAAACATGGCTGGTTGATAAAATAGTCTTGAGTCTCTTGTCTTTATAGAAACTTCATTAACGTTTACTAAAATGTCAGTTGGAGCGGAAGTTGTTTAAATTCCGATTTGGTATAAAAACAGTACGAATCCTTCT
Source organism: Pangasius macronema (assembly GCA_037577455.1). Taxonomy (NCBI): domain Eukaryota; kingdom Metazoa; phylum Chordata; class Actinopteri; order Siluriformes; family Pangasiidae; genus Pangasius; species Pangasius macronema. The sequence goes on from CM074945.1 coordinate 21,690,340, forward strand.
CTAGTAAAAAGGCAGCATCTTCGTGGTCGTTGTCCTTGGCAGGTGATGGTCAGTGCACGGATGAAAACAAGCGGCCATAACAGAAGACACCGCCAACGATACGGTTAGTTTTATAACTCTGGTCCCTCTTACACAAGCTAGGTTGTAATCTTTGGGAAATTTCCTTTAAAACTGTAAAATTAATGGCTCAGGTAGGAGGACGTCCACCTCAAAATGCATCTAAAAACAAGCTGCTTTTCTGCAGTCTGCAAAACAACTCGAGCATGCTAGGTTTCTCTTTCATAAACACGAGAGGCTTTACAAAAAGCTAGGCATTCATAATGAAAACACTACAACGTAGAAAACGGTGGCCAAAATCACCAAATATGAACAAGTATCGTAAGAATAACTTAAGGTTTGGAAGATCTGTTTTGTTTGTTGTTGGTTTTTTGGTCCAAGTTCCCCTAACGCCCCCTCTATTCGCCTGTTTGTTTACATGTAGAGCTCGGCGCGGGTGTGGAAGGGTTAAGTAGGCCTCTCGGTCATCCCCGGACTCGCGTACTGACACACAAGCTAACCTCAAACCTTCTCCTGACCGCTACATGAAAATTAGCCACAAAAATCACAAACCATTAATATCCCTGAAGCCATTCACGCTAGGGAATAATTGTATGAATTATTAAAGGAACTGTCAAAGCAGGGTCTATCATCCACAGCTGAGCTAGCTTAGCATGAAAGCATGCTAATAATAATAGTAGTAGTAGTAATGTTTGTACCGAGGGGGCTGAGAGCAGTCACGCCACGGTCTCTGCAGCTTTACTCCCGGAGCGGGACACTACTGAACAAACACTCAACACAAATAACACTACTGAAACATCAGAGGGTCGGGGGTGAGGCTGAATGTAAGAAAGTCAGAATGATAAAAGGATAAAACTACTGGGTACTGATAGCGGGGACAGCAGCCGGGTCGGGCTAGCTAGTGTAGACTATAGCGCTGTATTGACAAAACTATTATTCTTAAAAGCCGCTCTAATAATTTGTGTCTGCCTGCTCGGTCATGTGAATGATATATGACTAGGTTTTAGCGCTATTTTTGAATGAGGTGTGTCTGTGTTTTGTGTGTAAATGTGCCGTTCAGTAGCTGTAGCAGCAATAGCGGCGGCGGCGGCGGTGCTCCGGTTGAGTCCGTCCCCTCGGGAACGCCCCTGAGCCGCTACCAGCAACCGGGCAATCCGAGCTCGCCCTCATTTCACCTCAACCTTACACCTGGAGAACACTTACATCTAACAAACTAACGGCTCAGTCGCGTCTGATTATGTAAGCTAAGGCAGAGAAAACGTCCCTAAAGGAGGCAAAGCATCACTAGCAAGTGCAACCTGTTTCCCCCTCAGCAGTGTGACTCACTGAAATGGCTTACAACATGCTTTGACAAACTATAACCCGTCATGTGACTAACGGAAACCGCACAACAGCAGCGTCTCCTAAAGCTTTAGCATAACACAAGCGCTGTGGTGTGCATCCTCTGCTCCACACAGTGACAGGCTGGGGGTGAACACGGGCAGTCCAGACGTCCTGTCCTCTTCTCCACTGCAATCCCGCTGATCACGACTGAGCCCCGGGACTCACACTGACCGAAACCGGAACGTGGGTAGGAGGTTTAAACAAATCCTCATTTTTAAATGTCCTCCTTTGCTGCCCCTTCGCTTACACACTCGTACACAAATCTTAGTTGAGTCTCTTGTCATGCGGGAGGCTCAGATCCCCGCCACTCAGCTCCCTCCTGTGAGCACTAATGCACTCAAAACCGTTCACACAATGTCAGACAGGAAAACACACACACATACACACACACACACGCACACACACACATACATGCGCGCGCGCGTGCGTGCACACGACGAGTCCAGCTCGTCCTAACAACTCCGGCGATACCGCGATAATAAAAGTGTGTTGGAGTGGAGATGCTCCAGCGCGATGCTGAGTGGAGATCACGCATGTGAAGCACAGCGCGAGCCCCGTGTGGAGTACGAGTCTGCAGTAATATAGAGGGCCGCTCGCTCGCGCGAGCCTCGCCGCAGCCGCTCCTCCCCGCGCGCTCCCTTATGCCTTCGTAGTAAAAAGTCGGCGGATCACAACACCATTCATTTAGCCTCGTCTCTCTCTCTCTCTCTCTCCCTCTCTCTCTCTCTCCCCGGTTCTCTCGGTTTTCTCTCCTCTCACCCTCGCTCGCTTCACGAACCCTTTCTTTCTTTTCTTTCTCTTTTCACTCCCTCTTCCTCTTGTCGTACAGTAGGCTGCCCCCTTTCGGTTCTAGGAGTCTGTGTTATTAGTGTACTTGTAGAGTGTGTGTGTGTCTGTGTGAACCTCGCCCAGCCCGTGACCCGCCTTGTACTCTTCCACCGCGCGCTGAGATTGGTCCGCGCTGAGACCCGTCGCGAGGCCGCCTCGGCCGCTGATTGGTCCACAGTGCTCTGGAATGTCAGTCATATGCAAATTAGGTCGCCCTTCAGCGCTTCGCTGTAACGTAGCGGCAAGAAGCAGCTTCTGAATATTCAGTGACGTAAAGAAAAAAAAAATCTGACTGTTACTTTACATTGGATCCCGCGGTGACGTAGAAGCTCGTGGTGTTCTACTGGCCAGGAAGCACGACCTGACAGGGGCAAGCTAATTTGCATGATCCCGCCCCCACAATGTATCATTTAATAACTTGACTGTATATTATACAAATAAATTTTTCTTTGTTTCTTACTTTCTTCAACAAATAATTATATCGCAATAATTATATTATACAAAGAAATGTTTCTTTGTTTCTTACTTTCTTCAACAAATAATAAAACACAAATAATTAGATCCCCATCACACTTTTGTCCTCATCTATCTACTCATACACAACAACATAAAACCTACAAGATGTAACTAAACAATGTCAGCGTCAGTGTAACAATGTGACACCATTAACTAATGGCGTGCCTGATAAACCATTCGAGGTTCTGGTAAATGACTGACTCACACACAGATATGTGTATGAGAAATATAAGAAGTGGAAGTTCTTTACGGGAACCTGATCTTAACAAGTGCACTTCCTCTATTGCTCCTGATGACCCACGCCATGCACTTTTAGCACTGACCACATTAATCTCCACAGTATATCTGAGGCCACTACTCACACCAAAACCAAATGCACTTCTAAATGCAGCCTTACAGTCAGAACAGACAGTCATATCCACCCATATCTGCACAGCAAATGGCTTCCATGGAACAAAAAAAAAAAGAAAAGAAAAGGGAAGCACAGCTAGGCAGATTTATTTTTACTACTACACTGTATACTACTAAACAGCCAGAGCCTGACAGAATTAACACATGATTATAGCACATGTTTTACACAGTAAGACTGCAGCCCAATATTAGGTAAGAACTGTTTCCTATGAAACAGATCTGTGAGCTAAACATCACAGTGTTTCTGCGTTACATTGCAAGTGGTATCAGATTTCTTTTATGCAGCGAAATGACTCACTACATACACTACTGAGTACTACGTTATTGTTGTCTGAGACGGCTGAGATGATGCACATGCGAGGAGTATGTAGCTCATGTTTTTGCCAAACTACCTGAGGCCAAGATAATAATGATGTCACATGACTCAGGTTACCGGTCTAAATTTCTGCTATGAGTATACAGTGTCTCTAGTGCATGATAAATCCGTGTTCACTTTTGTGTGTGTGTGTGGGGGTTTCATTTAGGTATGAATGTGCTGAAAGACCAAGCTGTTTGTAGAGGGCAATGCGGCCTTGGCCTTGGGCCCAGTATCAGTCTGTGCCATTACAAATACTCACACTATGGAGAGGAGTATGTGTGTATGTACACTGCCAAAACTATGACTACATTTTCCATACACATTTATTGTCCAATCCAAAGTATAATACAGCCCTTCATATACAACATTTACACAAAAATATTTAGTTTCAAAACGTGAACTAGATACTATTTACCCATACAGAAAGATACAGATATTTACTACTAAAACCAGAGGTAGGTAAAGGCTTGAGAGAAAGAGAGGGAAAAAATGGGTGGGAAGGGGAAAGAGTGCGAGTCAGGCAAGTAAAAATAGAACAAGAGTCATTCTGAGGAGAGAAGAGCAGGGAGGGGGAGAAGAGAAAACAAGTTGTGAAAACACAGCTGCGCTCATTGGATGAGAGTGAGATGAAAAGCAGACGTTGCTACAGAGCACAAAGCATTTCATAATGCATATATATCATAAATACTTTAAAATACATAATATTAATTATAAAGATGTGTCCTCAAACTGACAATGTGCACCAACTGACAATGACAAGCTTTTTCAGCAGTGGGCAGGAACAATCTTAATCCTGACCAATGAGCTTGTTCAGAGCGCCTGGTTTCAGCCAATCAGGCCAGGATGAACTGCCTCAAGCTGAGACTGACTGTAGTAAACAAGTTCTTAACCCTTTCACTGCTGAAAAATAACTAAACACCTCAAATGACTCAAAACCTTTATGTTCCTAGTTTGTGCTTTCCTAAAAAAATACATAATTTCACTAAAAATGACATTTAAAAAAATATGTAGCGTGTTCTTGAAAACAGTGCAAACAGACATGATGTTATTCCACTGTGAGCAAAGACATATTTAGTATGAGTGAGTTAAAAGAACAAGTGTATTCCCCACTTTCCTTTTTGCACATCATTATCTTATCCAATTAATTTTTTACTTTTTTTTCCCTAATTACAGTTTAATCACAGCCTCTCATTTGCTGTTGCCACGGCAACAGTTGCACAGGCACCCTCGGTGGGTCACTAGTTATCATCTACCTGGCATTTTGATTTTAAAGAAAAGCATGTAATGCTGGACATCTAATTGAAAGTAGACCAATTAAATAATCATAATAATTCAGTCAGTCAAGCCTGCGTATGTCCTGGTATCTGAGATTTATGTAGCAGCTGCCTCTAACACTCTTCCCAGCACCTGAAAGTTAGGAAAAGAGCTAGAGGGAGATGTAATAAATGTAATAAATCCTCTCTTACAATCCTGTAACAGTCCTGTCTCTAGCATGTGTTGAACAGAGGGGAAAGGATAATGCAGAGAGGGAGAGGTGATGAATAGGTGCTCTTATTGTGGGAAGGGTATGTGAGGAGTGTGTCATGTCAGACTTTATAATGCGTTGTATTCTAGCAAGTATTGATCGTGTGTTCAAATCTCAGTTCTGCTAAGCTGTTGGTTTGGAGAGCAAAACCCTTAATCCTCAAATGCTCAGCTGTATCCTGAATCAATTGTAAGTCACGTTGTAAAGCATTAGCTGTCCAGGCATTAGTTAAATAAATAAATGTAAATGAAAAAGGACAGGTGATGAAATGGTGTGTGTTTGTGTATAGTGTGTACTGTGTAATGCCATATCATGTCCACATGGAGGCAGCACTGGCATGTGTCAAATCTACAAGGACGCTAAATAAAAGCAGAAGAGAGCAGGACTGGACATTAGGAAGGAGTATAAAATACAATTATCCAAAGTCAGACGCTCATGTGATTGAACGCACAGACTGTTCCAGTGTAACTTTGATGTAAAGGTTAAAACCCAGTCAGGGTTTTCTAGATGACTAATGAATGCGTGCTGTTATCGACGCAAGAACATGAGTGTGTGGTGAGTATCAACACTTCTGCTCGTTGGTGTTTTCCTGTTTTGTGAAGTCGGAGGCCAGGATGGGATTTAATGGAAAGGGAATAGTGTGGCACTGGCACTGCCAGGATTCTCCAGAACTATCGTACTGAAAAAAACAGAGGCTTCTGCACTGCAGCATTGAGAGAGAGAGATCGAGAGAGAGAGAGAGAGAGAGAGAGAGAGAGAGAGGTGACTGGGTGAAAAACAAAGATAGAGCAGACAGCGAATGACAGAGAGATGAATGGATGAACTGAATAATGCAAGTGGGCACAGATTTTAAAGTTTAAAATAGACTTCTGCCATTTACAATGTCCAAATTTACTCGGAGACGAGGAGTGCCGCTGTTCATGATATTGAACTTTTATATGGTGGAAAATAGAGAACTATTGAAAAACAGTAAATAATCTCGAAGGCTATTATTTGCACAATATTGTTTGTAACAGTAGACATTTACAAAGTAGTAATCAGATATTATATGGTGGCAGGTATAACACAGGTTTGTACTACATATGCCTGATGGTGCATCACAATTAGACTTTAATTGCTACAGCAGTGCTGAATACACAAAATGTCTGCTCTGTGTGCTTCATGGAAACACTTCTGTCTCTTTAAGTAGAAACACCTAAGCTATATAACAACTGTGTTATTCTTCACTGCCAGTTCAGTATGTATCTTGCATAATGCGCAGTGTTGTATGGGTGTGTGCATGTGTGTGACATAGTTCTTTACATATATTTGTTATTTTCTCAGGGTGGACATCGCATATTTTGCATTGCTGCCTTGGTAACAGAACCTGAACATGACATTTCTGATATTCAGTAACTCAAACATGCTACTCAGCTTATAGCACAGAACCCTGGCTTGAAAATAATACCTGTCTCCCCTTCTGCAGCTCAACTCACTTATAATGGAAATCTCATGGCAGTTACGTCAATCCTATCAGTATGTGCTTGTATAATAATTGACATCGTTGATAAGTACTACCATTATACCCTAGCAGTGAGGTTTTAGGATGGAACAGACAAAAAAGAAACTCTGGAGCACTACAGTAATAAGTAATTACGGTTACTTTATGTTTTCCTAAAGGTTTTGTGTTGTCCCTGCATCATCATACGCCTACACAACTACACTGATGACGCATAACCTCACATTCTTTCCCTGAATTCCCATGGCTGAAAAAAAAAGAATTAGATAGATTGAGATCTACAAAAATATGTTTTTCACATATATTTATTTAGTGACACCACAACAACTGCCCTTAGACTTGCATTAAAAGTGACTTTCAAATAAACAGGTTTTCTACTGTTTACAAGTTGGCAATGTTTTAATTGTCTTCATGCTATAGATGTAATAGGTAAAGATTAGGTTGGCAGACCCTGAGGTATAGCTTTAATTTAATAATAATAATTAAAAAAAAAAAATCGGACTAGACATGCTGGCCTTTGCTCCCCATGCACATCAGTGAGCCTTGGGTGCCCATGGCCCTGTCACTGGTTCACCGGTTGTCCTTCCTTTTTTTGGAGGTACTAATCACTGCATACCGGCAACAACCCACAAGACCTTGCCGTTTTGGAGATGCTCTGACCTGTCTAGCCATCACAATTAGACCCTTGTCAAAGTCACTCAGATGCTTACGCTTGCCCATTTTTCCTGCTTTCAACACATCAACTTTGAGAACTGACTGTTCACTTGCTGCCTAATATGTCCCTCTGCTTGTTGTAATATTTTTGTAACAATAATTTAAGTACACCTTTCAAATATACAAAACGTCAAATATACAAAATGTTTATCTGTACTTTAAAAAAAGTAATAATGTTTTTGAGAACACGAGAGAATCTGTTTCAAATTAAAGTTTTCAAATATGAAAGACTGCCTGCAAAATCACTAATGAAGCTGCTGCATTTGTAGTGTATTTTTTTTCTTTTCTTTTTTCTAAATCTCTTTTGGTGCAACAGTATGACTTATGGAGGCTGAGAAGAAAAGCCAGACGTGAGAAATATAAAGGATATTGGGAGAGACAGTGTGTCTTTCATCAAACTCTGATTATGTATGGATTAACCCTTAAAAGCTGTGGCGTTGGTGCCATGAAAGACTGTGTCTTACATATTGCTTTAGAATTTGGGATTATTTGGCATGGAGACTTGCTTGAAAATTCATCTTGCCACATTTCAATTTTCTGTTCAATTTTCAATGTGAAATTTACTTCTGCTATAACAACAGGTCTGCAGTTTTCAAACAAGACCTTTTAACCAATCATACATTTTGTTATTTGACCTCTACACCAATCAGAATTCTGTATGATCCTATCTGTACTAAAAACATCTATTTGAAATTATTTTTATTATTAATTTATTTGAAATTAACTTTATATAGAATTAATTTAAAAATAATTTTATTTCTATTAAAATGTATTAAATATTTATTAAAACTATGAAAAATGGGCACAAATAGTATAGGCTTCTAAGGCTTAATTTTGTGCCAGTATTAAGACTGGAGTCTAGCTATAGTTTTTGTTTAAGAAAAAAATGTTTCATGAAAATCTGTCTTTATTGTTTATCTGTGAAAACATTTTTACTTGCTTCCTCATTATTCGGTCAGTAACTAAACAACTACACTCTCACTGAGCACTTCATTAGGAACACCTGTACACCTACACATTAATGCAATTATCTGATCGGCCAATCGTGTGGCAGCAGTGCAGTGCATAAAATCATGCAGATGCGGGAAAGCAGCTTCACATCATTCACATCAACCATCAGAATGGGGAAAAATGTGATCTCAGTGATTTTGACCGTGGCATGACTGTTGGTGCCAGACAGGCTGGTTTGAGTATTTCTATAACTGCTGATCTCCTGGGATTTTTACACACAACAGTCTCTAGAGTTTACTCAGAATGGTGCAA
>CM074945.1:21701139-21721963 GCA_037577455.1 Pangasius macronema
TTGTTTACATTTAGATAGGGACCTAGAAATAGTGCAGAATCTTGAATATTAAATATTCAGGATATTGAACTTTTGCTTTCTTTGTTTTAAATATTTACAAATTTTAAAACCTTCTGTTTATTTCCAATTTTAAATTTAAAAAAAATCTCAGATTTTCAGTGTGATCTCAGACTTTTGGACCCCATTATATCTACAACGCCTAGTAGAACATATCAGAAAATCTCAAAGCAATCTTTGAAATCTTATAAGAGCGTAAAGTGGCATACATCTTTTATTTGCTTATAAAATGATGCAGTAGGTTACTGTGTTTACTCACAAAAACATGTTGGGCAGTATGAGATTAAGATTATTAGTAAGACTATTTAAGCACAACGTGGGACTTCTTTCTCTTCAGCGTGGATGATTAAAATCGTGATTCAGCCAGAACTGAAACAACTGACAGTACATTAAATGACTGTTGAAATTGTCCAGTTCGAGTATTCACCAAAATTATGTTGCCTGCACAAATCAAACAGAGTACATGCTTTGGCAACTGCATTCATAAAAAAATTATGAACATTTGTATTCATTATGAAACATTACGAATACAAATAAATACTACCACTACCTTTTAATGAGTACTGACACGTTGAAATGGCACTCTGACTGATAATTCTCAATAGCCAAAGCTTAGTCATCTTTCAATTCACTGGCAATAAACTCTTAACAGATTTTTACTGCAGTTCAGTCGTGTTGCAAATCCTTATATACTCGCAAAAACACTTCACAGAGTAAAGTGCTCCACCTCTAAGCACACTTTTAATCTCTCATTCTGTAGTTTTGGAACAGTAACACAGGAAATGTATAAAGTACAAAAGCAGTAAAAAAAAAAAAAAAATTAAAAATAAATAAATAAATCAAACTGTGGCCTAACCAGAACGCTAAAGAGCTTCGTCGTAATGTAATATACCTCAATGACAATAAGGCATTTCCATTTTATTCTACTCTATTTTCTGTAGACAATTTAATACAAAGAGCTAAATACAAACCTACATGTCTAAACAAACAAACAAAAAAAAAAGAAGAAGTAGGTATAATGCATTATAATAATTAATTGTAAGAAATGGCTACACCTGCCAGCCACGGTTCAGCTGATAAGCTTCCAAACAGGACGACTGGACATGAATGCCACTTAAATAAAAATAGTAACTAAAGAGCCCTTTGTTGCTAACTGCTTTACAGTGCACAAGGCTGGAGGAATCAAGGGGAGGAAAGAGAGAAGGTAGAGGAGGACGAGAGTATAGAGATTGAGTTAGACGAGGAGGCACAAAATGGAAGAGGAAGACTAAGAGAAAGGCACTCTTTATCAAGGACGCAATCTCAAATAAAATCCAGGCTAAAGTTGCTGACCGTCCCATCACCCATGACGTGAGAGATGCAATTTTTCCAACACTGTGTGGCACACACAAATTCTCTGGCCAAACAGACAAGAGTGGGAGGTTCTTCAGAAAATGCAACTTGCAAATTAATGTCTTGATTTGGAAATAAACAAAAATGTGTTCACAGCATTTTATTTCTCATTCTCATTACAAATAAATGCAAATAAAATCTGCCAATATTTAGAATTTCCTTGCAGTTTGGAATCGGTTGTGTCATTTCCTCTTTCTTTAATAACTTTAACCTATGTCCACATTCAAGCTTGTGAATAAAGATCATCATAATGTGTCAGATCTGTGTAGCTTTGCTTTGATCACTATAATGACACATTCACACTGTGGCTAAGCGAAGCAATTTTCTGTGAAGGCAAGCTGAAATCAGGAGATTGTTGGAGTGAGAGCATTGCAAACAAGGTGTAGAAATTTTCAACTTTATGCAAAAAAAGAGTAATCAATATCACCAAGAGGGAATCAATCAGATTGCTGACTGTGGTCAGGGTTAACGTCATGTAGAGCCACACATCGAAATTGGTGCAATACAAGATGGAAAAGAAATTATTATTAGCCATAGCAGGCTTTCTTTTACTTATACTGAAAAAAGAATGATTTGGTGTTTTTTTTTTTTTTTTAACTATCTTAACATTTAAATGGCATCTCCATGGGTTCCAGAGAGCTAACAGAGAGTTAGATACTTACTCTGGACAGTTAAACATGTGTGCTAGTGACACATACACACCCGCAAAGTGGCCAACTGCTAGTGACACAAACCCACTAAAGTGGCCAAGTGGCAAAAGACGTGATTGGGTACCCTGTAATGTGAGTGCACTGTATGCCCTGTGGTTTTGTCAAAGTAAACTACAAACAGGAGAACAACCCGCACAGAATGGAGGCTGAAGCTTTTCACTTTTCAGTCTGTCAGAAATTTATATATAAATACAGCATTCCTACATAAATTTTGCTTCAGAACAACCGGCTAATTAGGCTGACATTTAAAAAAATCTGTTTAATTCCTCTTTAATTTCACTAGCCACCTACCTTTGTCTATTTCTGATGTGATTACGCATGGAAAGCATGTACTGCCTACCATTTTGTCAGGCTTGTTCAGGACTTGGTGTGCAGAGACAGAGCTCAAACTTGGGCAACCTGGGGCTTTGTCATATTAATAAAATTAAATTCCACTTAGACATACATGCATACGTACATATACATTTTATATATATTAAAATTATAATTTTGTTATATAAAATTAGTATACTAATTTCATGTTCATTTCCAAACCTCCTAACTATCAGTGGTCGTGTATAACACCTGGATACCACCTCATGCAACATGGCATGGCATGGTATTCACTATAAATACTTTCATTATATATCAATCCTTCCCTTTTTTCCTTCTTGCCTGTGTGTATGTTTGACTATGTGAACACAGCATGGAGCCATCCACTTAGCAGCTCTTCTCATTTCTCCCTTCCTTAGTGAGGGTGCTTTTCTTATATATTATGAACATTAGTCTTAGAACGCTACTGGACTCCTTCAGACGGTTTTCCCTCATTAGCATTGCTGCCCTACATTTAAGCTAGTCACTTGCTGTTTCTAATATGCAGACAACTCCTCAGGCTCTGTGGAGTTGAACAATTTTTTTTCTCTGCACACTTTGACTTGATTTTTCTGTGGAGAAATTCCGAAAAATCCCAAACTGTTCCCGTTCTAGTCAAATTTAATATAGCATGGTATCTGTGATTTAGGACCTGGTAGAAAGCAGTATTTATCCACTTATTATTTCTGCATCGAATGGCAAGCTTTTCATATAGTTTTTCATTTTTGTTTTCTTGTAGTCACACAGGCAAACACATATGTGGCTGTCCGTGCATGATGCCCTCGCATGTTCACAAATAACCTGGTGCTTAAAGGGTCCTGACTTAGACTCCACTGCAGTGACTGCACAGCAATGCATAAGTCAACCTGGTACACTCTGCTTGGCAGATTTAAGCCCCATACGTTATGAGTGGTGATAAATGCTATGTCTATACCTGCATCTGGAAGGTTCTTCCAGGCTCAGAATGACCTACCAGGTGAACTGCCATCTTCTACTCTAGCCTCAGCATNTCAAGCTATAAGTTAGCTGTGGTAAGCTCTAAGCTAGCTGTGAACCCTGAAAATACCTGGAGCAAGGGTAGTCTATCTATCCCTTATGTTCTTCTTCAGTCCAATCAGACAAGATTATCTGCTTAGCGATGATAATTTGCCAGTCAAAATGATCAAAAATGATTTATACACTACATACAAAAACAATGCTAAATATTGTAATCATATGTACAAAAGTAATGGAAAAATATTTCAAAAAGTGCTGATATGTTATCAGTACAGGTGAGAGGATACTGTTGACAGGTACTAATCATAAGTAACCATGCACATAGTTCTCTCCACCTTGCACAGAATCTCCCCAGGTCCATGAAGTGCCTCACAGAGAGCAACTCATCTGCTGGGGCTGTATATTGGTGCAGCTGATGCAATGTCAAGGTGGCACCTACTCTATGTCTAGGCAAGTGGTATCTGCAAGGTGCGGTGCAGTTTGGTGAGGTGCAGGTGGACTTCTTCATCAGTACCAAGTCAGACAACCCACTTGGACAGGATATTTTTACTAGTTGTCTAAGCATCCTGGAAGTTTGCTCACTGAGCAAATGAACAATGAAATTTGGCACCCTCAGCCATGTCACCTGTCTCTATGGGTCTGGCCCCCTAGGGTCCCAGTTTTTAAAGAGGCTGATACATCTCCAACCACCATGGTCCCCTAGGAACCCAGCAAGGGCTCATTAAAGGAGCAACATTAAAGGAGCTGCTTGGCTGACTGGCAAATACTGGTCACTCCCTGCATGTGACAACAATCATGTATTCTGTATAAAAATGTACATACAATCACACCAAACCATGTGGCAAAATGTATTATGGTTTGATGAGTCCAAAGTAGAACCTTGTGGGCATAATGCTAAAAGCTATGTTTGGTGCAAAATCAAGACAGTTTATCACCCAAAAAACACCATATCCATGGTGAAGCATGGTGGGGACACCATCATTCTATGGGGCTACTTCTCTTCAGCAGGGACTGGTGCTCTAGTCAATATAGAGAAGACAGTGCAGAAACTACACTGTGTGATGACCATCATTCACAAACCTGAACTCCAAAACACATCTGATAGAGTATACAGTTTTAATGTTATTTTCATTCCTTCCTTCCATCTTTGTTTTTTAATTCATTTTTTTTTATTTTTTATCAAGGTTCAGTATATATTTGTGGCTAGTTAGTTAGTTTTTGTTTATTTCAGCTTCTAATCAATAAGTGCTGTATTCAGAGTTACCACCTTAAGTCTACAAGTGATGTGGGCAAAGTTCCCAGACAGTGTGTGTCCAGTGTGTGTCCTATTCCCAGACAGGATTACCCACATACTTAATTTTCTGAATCGATTTTCTGGGTGTCACATAAATGTAAATCATCTGTGTGCAGTTCATGCCTATAATGTTGAATATTGAATAGATGCATCTGACACAGATAATTTCAATATCACCACCTTTAAACACAAGCACTTGCCTTTAAGCCCAAAAAAACAAAAAAAAAACAAAAAAAAAAAAACTGGGGGACAGAAAATACATACTAAAAGCAATTTGCAGTTCTTCCTTGCTGTCAATTGTACAAATGTATAGCATAAAATAGATAATTTACTATGCAATATATATATATAGCATGAAGACTACTAGAATATATGAATGAGAAGATCTAAACATCTAATATGAATTAAATATCTAATATTAGAATCTAACATCTAATATTTAGCTTTTTTAGTTTTTAGCATTTTATTTTTAACACTGTGCACATACAGTCAATTGTGTGTACAACTTGTAGTCATGAGATACTAAATCATGCAATTGTAATGTGTGCATGGGTGTAGGCTATTTTATTGCATTTTAATTCGCTATTTTGACTTGTCGATTTTCAGAGTGACTTCCCGTGGTTACATCCAATCGTCAGGCAGTAGTACTGGACATAATACTACTATTCGATAAGCCGATATCTTGAAAGAAAAATGTGCTTAAATCCAAGTCAATAATACTGCATAAACAAGTCACACCTCCATTTTAGGCAAACTCCACCTCTGATGTCCGGTTGTCACTCGACGATCTAAATAGTGGGTAAGTCTATATCTGCGGTCTGACTTCTGATGCACACAATTTCAAAATGAGCTCCTAACTATACATGTGTAACTTGCCCTGTGAGAGGATCTGCAGAATGGGTTGGAAACCTTAGGCTTTTATCATCAATTATAATAGATAATATTTGATTTATGGTTGTTGTCTTGATTCTTTTCAATCATTGCCTTGTAAATTGATGCATTGATCCAGATTGTCTATTCATTACACCCCTACTGCAGTGTGTGCATAAATTGTAGCAGACATGTGTAGACAATTGAGTAAAAACTTAGTAAAAATAAAATTATTGTTTGTTCTGCTTTTATCTTATACCAGCTTTTTTTTTTTTTTTTAGTTTCCACAGTAGATACTTTGATACTATTAACATACTAACGATACCAATAATGCATTGGGGTTTATGTGAAATGCAGGGAATGTGCCAGCTGTATACGCAACAAGTGTTGTGTTGTCCACTCGGCACAGTGACATATGTAATGAACTTCTGAAATGAACTTCTGATTCTGACTATGAATAAACATATTGCTCTTCAAGAGTTTGGGAACACCTTGCTTTTTTACTTTTGTTTTCACTGACCCCAAGCATACAGCAAAGCTGAGCAAGAGACATTTAGAGTGGAAGGAGTGAACTGAATACACTAGCCAGACTATAGAGAATAAATGTTGACATTTAATAAACTTAAAAGTTTTTATTATTGAAAATTCTTACCAGTTCCTGGTCTTCCCATGATGATGTCCTTGCATGGCACAGGGTGCAAAGTCTCTGCAGGAAGTAAAAGTGGCAACAAAGCGGTCGGGGCAGGGTGACATGGAACTGGTTGCTGTAATTTTGTTATTCCACCCTTTCCCTGATCTCCTCCTCCTGAACCAAAGGAAGCAGAATCAGGGGCAGGACTGGGCACTGATATGCAGGCCAAGGCAGGGCTGGACTGAGTGGTGAGGCTTGTAGGGTTGGGGTTTGGAAGGGAAGAGATGGAAGACACCAGAACCAGAGTTGATGAAGGGCTATGCAATAAGACTGCCCCATTAGTAGAGGCTGCAGCATTAATTGGAACAGGCATCTGTAATCCTGCACCAGGGAGAACACCAGTCAAGCTATCATGCTTGGAGTTTGCTCCCTCCTTATCTGCAACCTTTACCAGTGGACATTCTGCAAATTTTGTTAGAGGAACCTCAGGATTTCGTACAATTACAGGAGAGTCACGCAGTGTCTGCTGAGGGACTGCACGTTGTGACCCTGATTCTAAGCTTAAAGGAGAAGGTGGTAGTGAAGAAGCTGTGGATGACGTGGGCCTTTTGGAATGAGAGAATGTGGTTGTCTGAGGAGAAAGTACATGAAAGGAAGTTCCTACTGAGAGATCTCCTGTGCTCTGGTCCAGTTCAAGTTTGGTGCAATCCTGCATAACAAGAGCTGTGGGTTGTGAGGTATCTGATTTATTCTTGTTAGGACTTACAGGTACAGTAAAGGTTAAACTGGTCTGAAAAGATGGTACAATGCCAGATGCAAGTCTCTCCCGATCCTTGTCTGCCACTAAAGTACTAAGCTTCGTGCTGCTAGTGCCACTTGTATGTCGGTGGCGACGAGGAGGTAAGACTGTTAAAGTTGTAATAGGACTGAAATTGGCAGGACGGAAACCGAAGAGTGGAGAAGGGGAGGGAGAGGGAGCTGGAGAGAAAGGTGACTGGTTTGATATAGGGGAAAATGAGGGAGTCCCTGACCGTGAGCTCCCCAAAGACACAAGCATAGTAGCAGCCTCACATTCATCAAAGTCAAAGCGTGAAAAATCCTGTGGCAGAAGTGATGGAAGAACAAGACGTGGTCGTGAGTCAGTTCCCCGACTGCTGGTCTCACTGCTGTCCCGTGATGTCTCCTCCCAGTCAAACTCACTGCTAGCCCGGCCTCGCAAGTCTGAAGGGGTTGCAGTTCCTGAACTGCTTCCTCCTCCTCTCTTTAACTCCCTCTCTCCACCTGTTCCTTCAATCTCTTTAGTGCGCATGGAGAGATGGCGAGAGCAGTAGCCCCTACGTTGAGACTCTTTCATGCAACTATCCTTTGAACACAAGCGACGCCACTGCTTTCCATTAAATTTCTTGCGGATACCATTGGGTGTACACACCACATCACCCTTTTTATATATTTGCTGAGCAGCAGAAAGTGGAGTTCGTGATCGTGAGGAGGAAGCTGAGGATGAAGCTGAACTCCCTGAGATAGGAGCAGAAGTCTGTGAAGGAGTGAAGGTCTTGTCCAAGGGTGTAAGGGAAACTTTTGAGCTAGGTGAGGGAGGCACAGTCATAGAGTGGGGTTGCAAAGGAACTCCATCAGAGCCAACAAAAGCTGATGAAGCAAGTGGCTGAGGGCTGCCTGATGGTGGGCCAGTCAAGTGGGTACTCAAGGATGTGCCAGTGAGACCTCGGACAACTGAGATGGGACTTGAGTATCCAGAAGGCTTAGAAATTATCTGTCTGTGGTCGGTGGGTCTAACTGTTTTGGGTACTCCTGAAACCAAAGTACCTACTGCATCTTGAAGAGGTGCCAGGTTAAGCCTTAAAACTTCCAAGTCAACCTCTGGAGTCTGTAGCTGCTTTCTTTCTCTCTCTCTTTCTCTTGCTCTTTCTCTATCTGTGTCCTCAGCCACCTGACTGTCTCTTCCAGTCACTATGATTAGTGCACTCTTTGACATCATAATTGCTGGTGAGGATGCAGATGAAGAACTAGGTGTGCCCTCATACTGTTGACCACGAATATCAGAATTCTTCTGAGGTGGCTTTGTACCTCCCATAGTCATTCCCCTACTAAGCTGACACATCTCCCTCTCTACATCCATATCTTCCCTTCTGTCTCTTTCTTCTCTCTCTTGCACGTCTCCTTCCCATGGTGGGACAAGAAGGCGCAGGTTCTGTCGGGAGACCCACACAGCCTGAATGCCAGTTCTCTGTTGCCCCTCATCTCGTTTGATCCCTGCTTTCTTGTGATTAGTCTCTTCATGCAGTAGCACTCTGTAGGGGCAAGCAACAGCTGTATGGGAGTCCACCTGTGACACTACTCCTTCCCTATACCATTCCTTCCCTTTATCTTCTCCATAAGGCACACAAACACGTGTCCCGACTTCCACTGGATCATTGCCTGGTGGAGGGGCATCTAAAATGAGGTCAATAGTTTGGTCTGGGTGATTTACCAGTGTATGAAATGGGAGCAAAAGTTGCGTCTCCTCCCCGTTAATCTGCAATCCTACATTGAGCTGCTCTTTAGTAGCCCCACGCACCACACCACGGATAAAAACACATTCTTTGATTGGCTCTTTTCCTTCAACCTCCTTTGTTCTCTGATGACGAGCTAGCACTCTCTGATTCTTGAGGCCTTTAGCTAGTGCCTCAGCTATTCCTGAAAACCTTTCTTGCTCAAGTTGATGGCTGTTTTGTGTAAGGAGTGGAGGCAGGGGTAGTGCTCTAGTTAGTGGGCTTTTTGGTATATTTAAGGTAGCCCCTATATTTTGGTGCACATTAGAGGGCTCCACCACCTCGAGATCTGGAGAGTTCTCACTAGCTGTTTCTGTGGATGATGAGCAAGCTGAGTTTGTGGAAACTTCTCCAAATGCATCTGTTTTCATTGGTTCCACCATGCTTTTTCTCACACATGGAACTTCATCTTTGACAACCTCTCCCCTACCCACACAACTGAGTGTTGAGGCTTCTGTGCTTGTTTTATTGTCTGCTAAAACTTTGCTGTTTATGTTATCAGACATAACAACATTGTCAGCTTCTGATACAACATTATTGGCTACAGGGTGGCTATTAGGAGAAATTGGGTTACAAGGTTTACTGAGGTGATTGCTATTAAGTGCAAGTGAAGATGCAGGAGGACTGATTGGAGAGGTGCTGACAGTTCCATGTTCATACATATACTTTTTCTTGGGCACTCTGGCTTTGAAGGTAGCTGTTTTCCTACTGGAGAGTGTGATAGGACTATGATTGGTAATGATAGAGTTGCTTTTGTTTGAGCTATTGGCTGCCATGTTTGTGCTCAGTGGGTTGCTGGTTATACTGTTTGTCATGGTAATGTTATGCATTTTTGAGCTAGTGTTTTCAGGAGTAGTCATTTTATTGACCCTTACTACAATTTGCTCAGCTTGATCTACTTCCACAGACAGTCCTTTTATCTGTCCTTTAAGCCCTTCCCGGTTTGGAATATTGTTCCTCTTGACTGTCTTCCCTTCAGAGGTGTCCAACTTGGATGGTGGATTTTTCTGGGATGATACTGCAGCAGGTGTAGTTTGTGATTGTCTTTCATGTTTATCTCCTCTTTTCCTCACACTCTTTGCTCGTGTGGACAGAGGAGAGCGTCCTCTCTGTTTTTTTAGAGATCTCATCTTTTATTTTAGTACTCCACCTTGTAAGCTTTCTTTCTTTTTTTGAAAATCTTTTAATCTTCTTTTTGGACTTCTTTCCTTCTTGTTCCAAAGCGGGCTCACTCAAAGTGGTTTTGATGCTATTACACCCACCTTATGACAGTCTGTAATGAGAAAAAGAGAATGTGGCTTAGTGTGTATATGTGAAATACAGAAATTGAAAAATTAGTAGAAATCAATAGGTCACTACAATTATTCTATTCACATCATGTCTGTCATTCTATTCACATCATGCCATCATCACCCACATTGTATAAACCACAGTAGTAGCAATAAGTAAAGGGGTCCAAACTATTGTTATCATCTTGAAGACTTTCCAGCACACTGAACCAGATACTGGTAAACCCCCTTTGGAGGAATGGCAAAACATTTGCAAGATTGTATGTCGGCTCTCCTTGGTTGTCTATCAGTTCACAGGACACATGACAGAAAACCTTCAAAATTATTCAATAAATTCACTGTTCACATGTCATCTGAGAAAATCACTAACAGTGATCAAATAGACCTAACCAGCCTAATAAATGTGCTTAGTATTAACATCAAAGTGCTTCTAATCCATTTCTTTCATCAGTCTTATTGTGGGTTTTTACTTATCAGGACAATGTAGGCCCCTTCTGTGTAAACAATCTACCTGAGAACACATGATACTGTTTAAGGACATTATTGCAAGGCCTTTTAATGTTATGTAGTTATAAACATTAGTCCCAAATTTCATGTAGATAAGAAACATTTTACAAAATCCTGATAATATGCAACATTAAATTATATACAGATGTGTGCAAATGTCTTTTCAAAAGTTTCTGTATATGAAGAAATTACTATAAACAGCAGTAGACAGTAAAAATAAAAAAGCTAATATTTGGTTGACCACCTTTTGCCCCTTTTCCTTTAAAATTGCATCAGTTCTCTTATGTACATTGTCATGTCATTTAATAAGGAAATTGCCTGGTAAGTTGTTCCAAGCAACTTGGAGAACATGTCACAGTTCTACTGAACACATTGTCCACCCCTTTTTTTTTTAGCTGAAAAGTTGTCTATTAGTTAATATTTTACTTTCTTTAACATGTATTTTAATTGTTCAGACCTACATGGCTGTTCATGCTTAGTGATAAACTTAACAACTTTGTCATGAAGCAACTTTATTCTAACTTAGTAACAAACATTATCTGACACACATTACTTACTTCTAAAAATACATGATTATGTACGAAAAATTTATAGTCAAAGACAAATGTATGCATGTAACAATAATACAATAAAACCAAAATACTCTACCATGTTCTCTCTCTCTCTCTCTCTCTCTCTCTCTCACACACACACACACACACACACACACACACACACACTTTTTTTCCATAAAAAAAAACATATTTAGCTACTATGCAGCCCTATAAAATTGTAGGAAGTGAAAAGTTTCGCAAGTACCCTGTTTAACTGGAAATAAACCTGTAGCGATTTCTCTCTCTCTCTCTCTCTCTCTCTCTCTCTCTCTCTCTCTCTCTCTCACACACACACACACACACACACACACACACACACACACACACACACACATATGATTCACTGTCCAACATGCCTGTGAAAGGAGAATGTGGAAATTTTTATTTAGTCATTTTAAGAAATATACCGCTGAACTAGATCACTGTTTATTTGTAACTGACTCCTTTACCTTCAGTTATGGCTGTACAATACTGTGTAAAAGTCTTAGTCTTTTTTTTTTTTTACTTAAATGAAGAAAAACTGTGGAGCAAAGATGCTTTCAGAATAATATACTGAAAAGTTTCTATATATCAAATAAATCACTAAAAGTAGACAGTAAAAAAAATCAACTCAATGTTTGGCTGACCTTGCGTTTTAAAATTGCATCAGATTTCTTATGTACACTTTCGTGTAGTTTTATAAGGAAATCGGCCAGTTCTTCTGGAAATGTTGCCTGTCTCACTTGTTTCTGCCTGTAAAACCAGACAACCCCAGTCATGTCTTTTTTAATCGGAAAACTGGTCATACCTTCCTTTCTTTAATGACATACAGAAATTCTTTATGCATGTTTATGTATCCATATTTTGCACTTTTCCAACTAACACACACAAATGAAACACACACACAAATAATTATATGGATACAATATCTTGATCTTTCTGTGACTGAGATGTGACACATTTGTTTTAATTATCAGCTCAGATTATATTGTGACAATTTCAGTCTGTGTGCTTAAAATTAACAATTTAATGAAGACCTCATGAGTGGAGTGCTTGTGAATCAGCTACAGCTTCTTTTTCCACGGCCAACTTCATGTCAAAGTGAAAATGAATATATGTATTGCATAACCACCAGCCATACTACATACAGCCCAAAAGTGACATGTCCCTTCCAAGGTGTAAATAGAATGACTCTGGATTTAATTCTGGCTCATGTGATATACAAGTAATTGTATAAGTACTGCAGTTTTAACAATAATTATTTTAGATCTGTTTTCAAAGCAGACCTCCTATTTTTTTTTAAACCTCAGTCTGAGATCTAAAAATACAGCTAGATATTCTAACCTGGTCAGAATGTGTGAAGCTTTGAAAGAACCAGAAAAGCAAAGGTGAAATGCAGGAAATGACTTAAGCGCATTCTTCGAAATATAATTTTCAAAACTAAAATACAGTTCATGTCACATTGCAACACACATTATAGTTACTGGAGAATGACTACAAGCAAAGTGCAAGGAGGAATTATAAATTAGTATAGGAAATAGGGTTTTGGTGTTATTAAATAATTGCTGCCGCTGTTTTGATTGAAAGCTGTGCCTGTCTGAAAGCTATCGCTATCCTACTTGTTCATTTACACTATAACACTGAGCTTTGAGTATCGTCGATACCTCCTACTGATCCTGACATCCTCACAGTGACTCTCTCTCCTCTCTGCAGGCTTCTGCTGCCAAGTTCTGCAAAATGTCACAGGCATTACGGAGACATGAATTTAGATCATTTTGACCAGGGTTCATGTGCAGCACGTGTATCAGTCAACATTACACTCACGCCATAAACCTGGAAATCAGAAAACATGTCAAATCTGTTCCGATACAGATTTCTGATCACTATTGCAGCTACGCATGCTTAATCGCTTTGTTTTCAGATTATGGGTTGAAAAAATACTTTAAATAAATACTATTATTATTTGTTCATTTAGGGACGCTTGTTTTTACTCTACAGCAGTAAATGCCTAACAATATTATTTCTAGCTTATTTGACCTTGATATCATCCCATTATCATTGTAACAGCGTCATGATAAAGAATTAGAAAGGATAAAGCTCCAGCTATAAAGGGTGACGTTCAAAACCGGCATGTCATTTAAAACTAGGAAGCAACAGTGTTAAAGTATATGGATATATATTATAATTCCAGTTATAGATTTTATCATTAAAGAGAATGATCTGAAAAACAGATTAATTAGTATCTTCATAGGACTTATTCAGTGTATGATCTTTTAATGATATTGAATAATTATTCACATAGACTGTTACTCAGCCTGAAATATATTTAAACTGAGTACTGATAATAAACCCACAGAGGACATCCACAAAACTTTCCTTTCCTGGAACATTAGCACCACTTTTGTACATTATAATTTGCAAAATGGTGTAACGAATAAAAATATATACTCTGTTCCATGATAATAGGTGCACATCCTGTATTTTTTGCATAAAATGACTTGCATTTGCTCCGTGTGCTTGAAAAAAGTGGGGATTTGTAATAATTACAATATGCATTATTTCTTAAATGTAATGATGCATATTGTAATTATTACAAATCCCCACTTTGAAATCAACCAACATCAAAAAAGATTTGGACGTGTTGTGTGTTTGAGCATCGAGTGCTGACTGTGTGGTGTGTATGCACATCTGTGCGTCTACACTTTGGACACAGACACAAATCAGCGTTTGTGGGTTTTTTTTTTTCCCCTGAAGTCTTTGACGTCATTGTAATGTTTTTTCAGATAAGCCATACAGCATATTGACATTTGCTATATATTAGTCCGTATACAAGATATTATTCTAGGTGTTACATGTTGGGAAAGAAACATATAATGTGTTTTTATGGAAAAAAAGAAAAAAAAGGCCTGTGTAGAGCTCAGGCAAAGTTATGATTACGGTAACAGAACTGTCTACTTACTCATATCAACAGTTTGACTAGTGTGTCAGCACAGAGGGTGTCAGTTTCATGCCCTGGTTCCTACATCCTATATTAAATGCACGAAAACGCCTGACCTCGGCTGTATGAGCATATGACGCAGAATTTTTATCAGCACGCACACACACACACACACACACACACACACACACACACACACAGCAGTTATCTGTGGACAGATGAATTATCTTTAAGTGAATTAATCAGCCCTTGTTGTGGTCAGTATTAAAAGCATTTATAAAGATGTTCAACAGTTACAGAACCCATGTCCAAATAAATACCATAACAATATCTTAAGGTCTGACCTTAAGGACTAATGTAAGCTTCAGTCGAGCTTATTCTTTCACACTCGAGATGTTTCTACATGTTCTACACCAAAGAAAAAAATAAAATAAATGAAAGTGAATCCAATAACAAAGTAACCAAATATGGGCTGTCCATGATATTCACAATGTACTATTATCATTTGATGTAGTATTTTACCAAAATTTTCCCCTGGTCACTTATTCGCAGTGCATACGTGTGCATCACTGCAGCACACACACTGTTTTTTTTTTTTTTTGAAACGATATATCCGGAATGCACAGGCCAGACTTCACACTTGTGTTTCGAGAGAGATTAAAATAAGTGAAGAGTGGACAGAGTTCTGATTCCTTTCTGCCAACCTACTATGGTGCGAATATATTGAACCCAAAAATGTGTATTGATAGTGCGCTTCCTGACTGCTCCTTCAGAACACACACACACACACACACACACACACACACACACACTCACACCACAACACTATGCAGCAACACAAGAAACACAGGCACCTTCACTGTAATCACAACAGCTCCATGCTGTGCTCAACGACATCAAAAGTAACTCTAAAATTAAATAGCAACTGGGCCCTGTGTGCATGTGTGTGTGCGAGTGTGTTTTTGTGTGTGTGTGTGTGTGTGTGTGTGTGTTCGCACTGCAGCTCAGCACGTACACCAAAAATGCATTTTGGGGCATAGAGCAGGGCACAGGGCTGCAGTAGTGCAGGTTTTTCCTGAACTGGAGCATGCACTGGTGCTCCATAGCACCCTTCCACCAGGTCTGATTATTTATTACTAATTCACTTATTTCAAGACCGAGACTAGTCTCCTACAACCCATGCACGGTCTGGGTCAATTTCTAAACTACTACTACACTAATTTCTTGCATGCTTATCCATTTTCCTATAATTATAGATTAAAAAGAGTCACCAGGTGCCTGACACTGCATGTGGTGCATTGGAAATCAACTTTCCCGACATTTCCCACACTCCAAACAACCTCTCTAATGTCCAGAGTCACCTCCTGGAGCTTTCTCGGCCTTCGCTGTCTAACCGAGTGTAGACAACTACAGACAGCAGACCAGTACGGAGTGTGTGTGACATAGCTAAGACACCGGCTGCACGTTCCTCAACATCTCCAAGCACCATGACTCAACAGCCACCATCAACCATGGACAGACGTCACTTATTAATCTGACACGACCAATAATAAGCAAAAAGTGAGCTCCTTTTTATATTACAGAAAGGCATGCAAAGTGAAAACCGGGACAAAAAAAAATACACTGCCTTTTTATTTTATTTATTTATTTATTTATTTTTATGAAGGCAGAGCAAAGCAATCATTATGGAGACACTGCTCACACCACACTGCAGAATGCATATGCCTTTTTCACACAGCATATTTACATGCATCTGTCTTAAGGGATAGAAAGGCGGAAAATTGTTTAAAAAAAAAAGAGAAGAAGAAAAAAAGAATACGCCTGACAGTCACAGCAGAAAGCCTCGAAATAACTGAGTGATTTTTTTTGTGTGTGTGATTTCTATTCAGAATCTTTAATAGTCAGGATTAAAAGTATTTCAATGCATTGTGTGTGTATATAATATATATATATATAATGTGTGTGTGTGTGTGTGTGTGTGTGTGTGTGTGTGTGTGTGTGTGAGAGAGAGAGAGAGAGAGAGAGAGGAAACCCTATGAGGACGTCAGTTACATGCATTTGCTCCTACTGAACTAAAAAATATAAAGTAAAGCAAATATCAGCCTAATGTTGGCTGCAATGCACTGCATTTATACATCTTATATAATTATTATTTAAAAAAAAAAAAACAAAAGCAAGCACAGCTGAAGCGTCAGACTGCGCAGCACACCATCGTAGTACTACAGCTCCTTCCCCAATGTCACGGGAATAGTGCCTGGGCTAACAGGGGAAGAAGCCAGGTGTCGTTTTTAAAAAAACTAGATTTAAAAAGAAGAAGAAGAAAAAGAAGAAGAAGAAGCAAAACCCCGTGAAATAAGCGACGGCGGTGTGTAAGCGGGTGCGTGGTGCTGCTGCAGACAGAGCACACAGCGCCTCTGTGCACGTAGTAAAGTTGCAAATGATGTTTATGCAACGCGCCGGTGTGAGAGCAGGTCAGGAGCACCTCGGTGCTCAGCACACTGCTCCGAGCTTCCCACTGAAGCTCTGACCTCAACTACGGTGTAATTCACTTAACTGATTTGCAGTCCCTTTTGGCGCTGTGACATTTCTGCATAGTAAGTAGTGGCTGAGCTCAAGCCGTGCAGTGCTGAGGCGGGAGAGTAGCCGGGACATTACCGTCATTTCAACACTACTGACAAAAGGCAGGAGCCAACAGCCTGCTCACTGCTGATCGCGCTTACTCCTAACGCTGGCTCTGAACATTTAACAAACTTTAAACTGCATCCCCACCCCCTCCCTTCCTCCCTCCCTGCTCTTCTCTTCCTTCTCTTCTCTTCTCTTTTTCACTATAAGCAGCTCTCCTCAACCGTATAAAAAACACCCTCTCACTCAAACATCCCCCCCCAAAAAAACCCCCAAACCCCATCGATTATAAATCCTGTTACATTAATCACAACTCACCCGAACACACAACATGAGAAGAAACATTCGCGGTACAAACTGCAGCGGAGGTGTCTCCTACAATCACCAAGTCGCGTCCAACGGTCGTCCATAAACATTCTGTAACCGACATTTAACTTTATACTTAATCCGTTAAACATCTCTTCCTCCCCACAGGAACTCAGAGGCACTGGGAAAAAAAAACTCTCCGCGTCCCTTTTCCACTACAGTCACAAAATGGTGAATGAACCACTAACAGCTGGGCCGCTTGACCAATCAGAGGGCGCCGACGAATACAGTAACCTATAAGCACGCGAGAAAAAACTACGGGGCGGTCCAAGTTGTCAAAGTAGCCGTGACTGACGTAGAGTGACAACCAATAGAAAACCTTGCCGGTGGCTCGTCCAGAAGTGTACAGTATCCAATAAGAGCGTTGGGAACCATAGGAACAGAAAGTAGGCGGGCGCAAGGGAGGTGCTGAGGACGCGTTAGCCAATGAGACGCCGCGTGAGATTCCAGTCGCTCTCCCTCATAGCGGGGCAATGTTTACAGCGCAGTGTGTGTGTGTTTTCTTTGGATCCTTGCACTTAAATGTACACCTCTTTAAATTAACACCCGAGTGTATGAAACTTACCTGTGGTCTATATCATTTTAACAGTAATGAGGTAAACAGTCAAATGTCTGAGTGTGATTTAAAAAACATAAATAAAAATTGAGCGTCCGAGACTGTTCAGGAAGACACATTTTCTAAACAGCGCTGTTTATGAGCGATAAAGCCATCGAGATCACTTTGACTTTCTCCTCCTTGCTCTCGATTTTTTCCCCCTCAAGTCTTGCTCTCTTTTTCTCTCAGCAACAGACCCTCGCCTTCGGATCCACCAGCCAATCGCGGTGCCCGGTTCCGTTGGCGCTGACGTCGGCGACGCTTTGCTCCGCCCCTTCTATACAATCTCAGCTGGAGTTTTTGTTGACGTCACCTTGCCGAACAACGATTGGCGAGTTGGCCGAGTCCTTCAGCCAATCAGCGAACAGAGTGGTGAAGTCATCACGCATGTTGCCACCAGCTGGCCGGTGTGGGCGTGGTCTGGCGTACTCGCTTAACCCCACTGCCTGACTAATAGTAGAATGCTACTGAGCTAGTGAGCGATGAAGAGCCCTCAATTCAAAGTAAAGTTCACAAACTTTCTGCACTTATGACCAAGTGCTGTACTTCACTCTACCTGTTGGATATGGACTTCTGATACATATATCTTCTTATATATTTGCTACAAATGAGTAGATCAGAAAATGCATGCTATTTCATGTCAGATATAAAGTACATATATATATATATATATATATATATATATATATATATATATATGCACAAACCCTATAAAGATAAGACGTGAAATGCTTACAAGTGATATAGTTCCAGTTACATAATCTGTTTTTGTACACAAGCTTGACCTGAGGCGCCACCTGCCGTTTGCTCATCACTCAACACTCTTTTGTCATTAGTAAGTGAACAGGGAAAGTGTGGTCTCCATAGGTTTCTTAGTTAAACATAACACAGGAAAAAAGAAGAGGAGGTCAAAACACACACACACACACACACACACACACACACACACACACACACACACACACACACACTTACTGTTGGTACTTACAAGACTAACAATTTCAAGGATAGACCATTAAATTATCTCAACAGAAAGCTGGATTTACTAAACTAAACAATCCCCTAGGCTTAATCTAGCCATATAAGGAATATAGGTAGTAATTAGCTCGGTCAGCTTAGGCTCTGCACGCTCACATTCTAGTATCAGAAACACATATTTTCAATCAGATTTTATTAGTCATATAAAGATTTCCCCCACTCACCTGAGCTACATTGAATGTTGACCTGCTAAAGACCAACCCAGTTAGCAGACAGAGGTTAAGGTTAAGCACATTTGGGAAATGGGAAGTGTAATTTGAGCCAAATGTGGCCCAACTGTTTGCAACTACACTATATGGCCAAAAGTTAGTGGACGCTTGACCATCACACCCTTATGTGCATTTGTAAACATCATTCTGGACAAAGTCAACCTTTGCTGTTATAATAACCTCCACTATTCTGGGAAGGCTTTCCACTAGATTTTGGAGTGTGGCTGTGGGAATTTGCCCATTCAGAAAATTAGTGAGGTCAGACACTGATGTTGAAGAAGGAGGCCTGGAGCACAGTTGCCTTTCTAATTCATCCCAAAAGTGTTCAGTGGGGTTGAGGTCAGGGCACTTGGCTTCTTCCACTCCAACCTTGGCAAACCATGTCTTCCCAGAGCTCGCATTGTGCACAGGGGCATTGTCATGTTGGAACAGCTTTGGGCCCCTTAGTTCCAGTGAAGGGAAACTGTAATGCTACAGCATACAAAGACATCCTATAAAATTGCGTGCTTGCAACTTTGTGGCAAGAGTTTGGCCAAAGCCCAGATATGGGTGTGATGGTCAGGTGTCTAAAACATTTAGCCATATAGTGTACATTATAGTTTTTTTAATGCTTTTGAATCTGGGTCAAAAAGGCCCAACATACAACTAATGTTCGTGTTTCAAAAGTGGCCCAGCTGTATGCTCCTCAGCAGAGCCTCCTCTCCATCATTCCTGAGACATGGGGTGCATCTCACTTCCTAAATTGCTCCTGATCCATTGCTTCCTAAATGAGATGTTTTTGCTCACTTAAGCATCACTTAAGTGAATTCACCTAGTTATGACTTGTTGCCCAGCTGTTTCAACTGTATAACAGATTTGCACATACACAAAAGTGATTATACATTGAATTAATCATAATTAAAGCATTATAGAATGTACAGCTTACATCACACACTTAAATGTTGATGTTTTAACCTAGATTTGGCTTCTCATTCAGCTGTTTTTCAAGCAAGGTATATTCTAAATGACTTTCATACAAGTGCTTTATTAACGTAAGATCATTCATTTTGTATTTGTGGTTCTTATATTCTGTCATTTATTGGAGTTTGTTTATTTTGTACCGTATGGCTATGTCATACAAAGACTTCCTGTATATTGTAGATCTAGAAGCCTCCTCTCTCCTTGTTTCTTGATTCCTCTGAGTGCATATTAAGAATGCATACTTCCTTAAGGAGGTAGGATCGAAGAATCAAGGAGGCATCAGTAAGAGTTTTGGGATGCACCCAATTGTAGATTTTGATAAATTTATTGCTGTAATTCTGGCCCAGCTAGATTAAGAAACAACTTTTCCTCAAGGACCACTGTTAACTGAAAATGCTGTTTTTTTCCTTTTCTGTTGCACTATTATACACTATATGGCCTATAAAATGTATGTATGTAGACACCTGACTTTCAAACCCATATGTGGTTCTTCCCCAAACAGTTGCCACAAACATTTAAGCACACAAATGTGTAGGATGTCTTTGTATGATGTAGCATTAAGATTTTACCTTCACTGGAACTACGGGGCCCAGATTTTCCCACAGCCACACTCCAAAATCTAGTGAAAAGCCATCTCAAGAGTGGAGGTTATTATAATCTTTAGTGGCCTATTCAGAAAGCTGTACCTCTGACTGTAATGTCACTACACTAGTCTTCTTCTTCTTCTTCTTCTTCTTCTTCTTTTTCTTCTTCTTCTTCTTCTTCTTCTTTCGGCTTTTCCCTTCAGGGGTCGCCACTAGTTTCATATCCTCATTTATTACTTCCATATACCTCCTCTTTGGCCTTCCTCTTCACCTCCTGCCTGGCAGCTCCATGTC
>CM074945.1:21726278-21737027 GCA_037577455.1 Pangasius macronema
GCTCAGAGGCAGACCTGCCAGGAGTGAGTTGCAGTAGTCCAGTCTTGAAATGACAAGGGACTGAACAAGCACCTGTGCAGCCTGTGTGGAAAGAAGTGGACGAATTCTTCTGATGTTATAGAGTAGAAATCAACATGAGCGTGTCAGATTACAGCTGATTGTCCATGGTTACCCCAAGGTTGCATGCAGTAACTGAAGGCGAGATCAGAGATCAGAAATACGAAACAACAACTTTTCTCATTCACAATTTTCTAGCCAGCTTTCATTATCATATTAATGAGAAATCCAGTGCAGAAGCAGTGGAGACAGAGCACACATTAGACTCAAAACTGCAGAATGCAATGCAGTGATACGACACACTTGCGCTGAGTCTCAGCTCTGCTAGTTAGCATTCTACAAGATGAATAGGATGAGAGTGTGGACAGCAGAACTAGTGTGAAACCTGAAGATCTAGAATTTGTTTGAGGAGATGAGAGAGCTGGACAAGCTAAAGGACTAAAACACTTGGAGCTTGGACCTCTCACTTCTGAGGTAAGTCAAATGAAGCGCAAATCCCTCTGACGCCACTATTAGCAGCCAGTCAAACAGCATTGTGAGTAATGTAGGAAACTGTTAACCAAAATGAAAATAGATCAACATATTAAAAAAAAAGACGTTTTGGACGTCACTGAAGATAATGTATAACAAATGATCAGCTGAAAACAGCATACCCTCAGTCTCAAAGCCTGCTCTTACACACCTGATTGAATTCGTGGCCTCATGAGTGAGCTGGATAATTAGAGCAGGCCTAGCATTACATCTTATTAAAGCAGCCCATAATGAGAGCCAATACATTAGTAACAGTATGCAAATGTTTTACAAGCACATTATATTATTGTGAAAGTGTTTGTCTTCAGTAACTGCATTATTCTGGTCAGGGATACAGTAGATCTGGAGCTTATCCTGGGAACACTGGGTGCAAGGTGGAAGAATTCACCCCAGATTGGACGCCAGTCCATCGCATTGCACCATGCGCGCACGCGCGCACACACACACACACCCCACTGGGGAGAACATGTGAAACACACAGTAACACAAGCTCAGGATCAAACAAGGGACCCTGGAGCTTTAAGGCAGCATTGCTACTCACTGCACCACCATGCCACCTTATTTTTTTCTTCTAATTATTGTTACACTATATATTACATTCAAACAGCAACATTTATATGGTCTTTTCCATTTACATTGTATGATCCTCTATGCAGTATGCAATATTGTTACTACCACTTGCAGTAAATAAATTTTACTTTTTCATGGTAATGAAGAGCAATGAGATATGTGAAAAGCAGGCCATCGTTCACAATGCAAAGAGCACTCCACAAAAAAATACATTTTATTTTTTTAAACACTGGACACCAATCAGACCCAAGGAATGAAGGCCATTGAAAGTGTACAGACCACTGTCCAGAATTACTGCCATTCGTAATAAAGATGGGTAAAAAGGGTTATAAAATATCTGTGTGGTTAAAAAAAAATTAATGCCGCACTGAAAATATGAGAGAAATATGACCAGATGTAGTGATAATATATAAGGAGCAAAAATCCTGGTGGCAGACAATGGTGGCAGACAATCTGATGCGGTGGTAAATTCAAAGCAAAGGGATAGAAGAAGCTGGAGAAATATCACGACTGGAAGAATAACTTAGAGAAAAGTCAGAAGGTAAAGACATTTCTATTAAGTGTATTCAGGGTCATGACCCTAATTCTGAAAGAAGAGCTTAAAAAGATTCCTGAAATAACACTGATGACAGTCTAGGAGAGAAAAAACCTCAGGAATGTGGAAGCAGCCACACCCAGATAGGAGAAAAAAGGATGAAACAGGTTTTCTATATGACAGTCCTCTTTCTTTCAGAATGCAATGCTGAGATACAACGCAGTTGCGCTGAGCCTCAGCTCTACTAGTTAGCATTCTATAAGATCATGAGCATGATGGTGTGGACAGCTGAACTAGTGTGAAACCTGAAGATTTAGATTTTTATCTGTTTGAGAAGATGAGAGAGCTGGACAAGCTAAAGGACTAAAACACTGATGCATCGCTCTCTCTAAGTAGAGATGAAGCAAGAGCCAATGTTGCATTCGACTCAAGAGCCTAACTCGTAATTTCTGACCTCCGACGTGGAAAAAAACTAAGAAAACGTCCCCTCAACTCCTACTTGGGAACTTGAATTCCTACTTGGGAACTCAGGGCGGTCTCCTCAACCCAGAGCTCAGCAAGTGATGTTAAATCACCATGGCTGCTCACAGCATCGGCAGTCAACAAAGTAGCACTTCTTACCTTTAAATGAGTTATACTGTATATACAAGTATTTAAGATCAATCAGCATACAGACATATTCGTTTTTTTAAATCTACCACACTGAATATACAGCTTGTTGTTTTGAGGAGGAAATTATACATCACTCATCACAGTTAATTGGGTAGCATGTTGCTAACACAAGAAGTAGCTCGAATGCACAGAGGTTGAAATAACTCAGACCTGCCACCTTCGAGGCAAATCAATTGCAGCATAAATCCCACTTGCGCCACTATAAGCAGCATTGAGGGTAACGTAGGAAGCTGTTAACCAAAGAGAAAACACATCAAAAAATATCAAAGAAAAGCATTTGAACTACAAATGTCAACTCAGTAGTTCATCACAAAATAAATCTTGGACTTCACTGAAGATAACATGCAAGTTTTTCAGGGTGGATTCTCCTTTAATTACACACTATAAATGTACTAATACCAGACAACATTTGGAGAGAGGACTCGGAAAGAACACAGTCACAACACAGAGATTCCTCAGGTGGTATTAACCAGTTTAATTAACCCTGATTACATTTAAAAACATCAGAAATCAACAAACGTAAGGAGAATTAAAATGTTACAATTTGTTATTAAAACTCAACCTGTCATTAAAAGCTGTGATACCACAGAAATAAAGAGAGAAGGAAGGTAAAGAGAGAGAAAGACCATTACACAATAAAGCAATACAGTTTCTTTTCAAATTATGTAATTCCACAAATGAAAAAGAAACGCGCAAGTTCAACAGAAGAGTAACATTACAAAATAACGAATTAAATGACCAGAGTTAAAAATCATATGTCTCCCCTCTAACTCCATACACTATCATCTGTCTCCATTATAACAGCCTGAAATATAATTACAGCTTTTAGTTATTTTACAGCTTTAAAAAGGTTTAACTGTTACATGTATAACACATGGTTGGGTTAACGGCAAGAGATTCTGCTCTCAAATAGATCATTTCTTTGAGGAACCCAAACGTATGACTACATGAGGAAAAACAGACAATAAAAATGTCAATAATGATAATTATCATAAACAGCAAATTTGACAACATATGAAAAAAAAAACAAGTGAAAGAGAAATTAACCTGCTTAAAATACGTAGTCCTGCGCCATGTCCCTCACACAAAGCAATGCCTTCCTCAGCGCAGCCGGTCCAGAGACCTAACAAATCATTCAATAGGTCAGGAAAAGAAGGCGGGGCTCCTGGGCAGGATTAGGGTTAAGGGACAGTTTTACTTGTGGAATAAAGAGTAAGGCAACTATCAGTCACATAAAGAGGATGGGGGACAGAGGACGTCAGAAGCGTAGCCATCAAACTTGCCAGTTCTGTCAAAAGTTAAATACTGTACAGTGTGAACGACATGCCCAAAATATCTGTGCCTCTTCCTGATGGCAGGATGCAGGCTCCGCCCTCACCGAGTTCTGATTGGCCATCTCACACAGTCTCTTGTCCAGTGCTGTGTACAAGTGTCCTCACAGCTGGGCTAAAGTTCACAGACCTTCAGGAATTCCACTATGCTGAACCCTGGACTGGTGGTTACCCAGGAGATGGACAGACAAGGCAGACTGACACTCACTCTTTCACTTATTCACATATTCACACACACATTCACACACACACTTTTAAAATAGAACAGAATGGCGGCACTTGCATCAGGTAAGGTTCAGAGCTCTGCTTCTATAGAATGCTTGGTGTGATTTTGTCTTTCGCTATTTGTGTCTGTTTTTTTTGTAGTTTTTTTTTTTGTTTTTTTAAATCATACACACATATGTAAAAAAAAAAATTAATCAAAATGAAACCCCAACCCAAAAATGCCTATATACGACATCCAGGCCTTTTAAAACAAAACCTCTTTCAAAACCCTGGATAATTACATATTGTTAATGCTATGGTTCCACAACTGCAGCTTACAATATTCATACAATATACAGGTTTAGATATAAAACAGTATAGTCTGAGTTTTCATGTTTTTGTCTCGACATGCTAAAAGGCAGTGTAAAATTCTGGCCTGTTATGCTATCTGTTAGTGTGTAGGGGAAGGATGAATCAGGTGCCTCTTATGCCACAAAGACGCTTAAAACTACACTTCCCACAATTCCCCAAGAGGTTCTGTAGGATTACATGAGAGGAACTCTAATTCCCACACAGGTAAAACAAAAAAAACAAAACCAAAAAAAAAAAAAAAACCACTGCCCACACAGGACATCCTACACTTACACAACCCAAAGCGTAGCCCTCCGGCCCCTCTCCTGCACCGAATGACACGCTGATCAGTCACACAGCGAGCGCAGAGAACTAAGAACGAGTGACTACATTGGACAAGAATGCGAGTTTTTTAAAAAAAAAAAGAAAAGAAAAAAATCCACCTTCGCTCCACTCGGCTATGATCCCGAAGCTTCATTTAGTCAAACGGATCTGCAATCTTCAGAGCTGTAAAACACGACTCCTTTCATCCACACAGAAAAAAGAATGGAATACAACAGTATTTTCTGGTCCCAGAACGAGCCAAAAAGAAAGAGAGAGAGAGAGAGAGAGAGAGAGAGAGAGAGAGAGGGAGGGAGGGGGGGGAGCGTGCTGAGGTGAGCTGGTTTACATAGAGAGAGAAGAGAGATCCTGAGAACACTCAGAAACATCACAACACACACTTCCAACCATCTGGGCTTGCTTTCCCAAAACTGTCACGAAACAGCGATTTCCACTGTTAAAACGTAGAGTAGTTACAACATTGTGCGTTGTGAACACTCCTAGTTTTATCACATATCAATGGTCATGAGGCTGAGGAGCTTTAGGGAAATGCAGTCCAGTGCAGGCTTCACACAAGCGACAGGTGGATTTATCAGTAATGTATATGTGGTTGTGTGAGCGTGTCTGCGTGTGTGAGCGTGTCTGCGTGTGTGTGTGTGCCATAAAGGGTCCCTGAGCAACTTGGCCAGGCTGGTTACGTGTACAGCACAGCTCGTAGAGCATTTACAACAGTGCCTCTCTGAGGATGAGGACGAGCAGACAAACACTCCACCCAAAGCTAATGATAGCTGATCTGCCTGTGTGTTTATGCTGATCATGTGATCATTTCAGTCCAAGACTTGTTCTGCCTTTCTCTCTGCTGTCTGTGGGTATCTGAGGGATTCGTTTGCAGGCACTTCACTGAATAAAAATAAAAATAAAAAAAATGTCCTCCAGTGCCAATTGTCAAAGTCTCCTGAGGGTCAGTGGTGTGTGTGTGTGTGTGTGTGTGTGTGTGTGTGTGTGCGCGCGTGTGTGTTACTATTTCCTTATTACGATCACCTTCTGACAAAGTTTACATTGGTGAGCTCTGAAATGAAAACACTTGTTTGTGAAGTGAAGGGGGGGGTCAGTTTGTTTCTGGGCTGCCGTCAAGAGTGCTGGTGCATGTGTATTCATCTGTCAGTATCATAGAAAGAGTCATGTCCGTCTGCGAGTGTGTGAACATCAGCGGCCATTGTTCTCGACCATTGTAGGTATCAATGCTCATTCTGCACGTGTGTCAGCACGTCACGTGTATCAGCAGTCCTTGTTTTCCAGAGACAGCTGGGCGGCTGCGCGGTGCAGTTCGGCTGCGCGGTGCAGTTCGGCGCTCAATTTGTGAGGGGTGGAGCTCTCGCTCTCCTCCCTCTCAACTCCACTGCTTTCTCCGTTCTTTTTGTCCCCCCTGACTTTTTTGTCCTCGGCCTCCTCAGTGTGCTGCTCCTGGTCCCAGCGCCGCTTGAAGCGCAGTTTTAATGGGATGCACTGAGAAGGAGAGGGCAAGGGGGCGTGCCCGTGCCCGCTGGGTGCGGGGGGTGTGTCCGGCTCACTCTTTACTACGGGCATACCACCACGAGATGATGACGAGGAAGGTGGACCAAAGAGTGGTGGAGGAGCTGGGGCTTTGAACACATCTTCCTCTGAGTCATCATACTGCGGAGGAGCAGAAGTGCCGTTGGACTGGCGTCCAAAAATGTGGTGGTGGTGGTGGTGATGATGGTGGTGGTCGCGGCGGTGGGGAGAGAAGAACTCTTCGTCTCTCTCATCTCCATCCTCATCACTGATGTCAGTGACTTCAACCTCCTCCTCAGATTCGATGTCAGAGATGGGCTCTACCTGCGTGACGACAATGATGGACAGACAGAGAAAGAAAGAGAAAGAAAGAGAGTATAAGCAAGTGAGTAAGGTAGAAGGAGTATATTAAACGTAACCTAAAATATCCACTTGGTAAAATTATGAAGCCTAATATGTACTGCAATATTAAGATTTACTATCAAAAAGCTTATGAATAATTATGCTTTAATATTTAGCATGTACAGTAAGTTATATAACAAGGACCTGGGGAAGAATTAAAGAATTGGCACAAAAATAGATTTCAATGTTTAATTAACTACTTGTGAAACAATGAATTTGGCCAACTACTGAAGTGCTAACAATACCCGTGACACGCTCATAAATTACATCACGATGCGATTTTATTTCAAAATCCATGTTATAGTGTCATACATCACAAGTACACCCAGTCCTTCTAATAAAGACCTTTGCACACTAAAACCAATGTCGGTGAGGAGTAATATGCTGTCATATTCACATTAGAAAATCTGAAAAAGAGTAAACAGCGATTTCTGTTTTGCGATGTTGGAGCACAGGAATAAGTGTGGTGGAGTTAATCGGCTCTTTATAAAAGACCCACCATTTGTATTGAATTCGTTCATCAATTCATTACAAAATGTGGTACTTCACTATTCCTGTAGTCATTATGTATTCTTTTAATTATAAAGCCTCTCATGCGCTGATGCAAAGACAATAAGCCTGTCAACATCCATCATCCTTTACTGAAGATGTGATAATGGTCAATCAGTACTTGAAGAATTAAAAAAAAAAAAAAAAAATTTCACAGGATGATCTTAAAAATGATGCACTGTTTGAGAACAATGTTTGAACAACAAAAAAAAAACAAAAACAAAAAGAGACACACACCTTGATCTTGGGTAGGCCTGTGCTGTTGAGCGAGCCGCTTGATGAAGAGTTGGAGACGATGCCTGAGCTCAGGTCACTGCCAAAAGAGAGCGAAGAACCGAGAGCAGACGAGGAGGAAGAGCCGAGGGAACCCTGGTGTCCCTGTGCCTCACGCTGCTGCTTTCTGCCTGGTGGTGGAGGCTGCAGCTTGAACTTAAAGGGGGTGTGATGGGCGTCGTCAGCCGGGGCCAGTGGGTATGAGTGGGTGAGGACAGACGGACGCTCAGTGGTGCTAGGCAGAGGCTTCTCGGGTCGCTGCGGCTGGGGCACAACCACGTTGGGGTAGTGGAAGAGGGCGCGTGGGCTCAGGTGGTAGTTATAGACACTCTGCGTATGTGCTTGCAGGTAGCGCTGCATATCCTCAGCGCTGAATGAGAATATGGAGCCTGGCATCGGTGACAGTGTGGGTGAGGGTGTGTATGGCAGGTGTGTGCCCGCTGTCACAGGTAGGGCAGGGGAGAGCGGCGGTGGAGCCAACAGGCCCGAGCCTGCGGGAGCGAAAGGAGAGAGTGGCTCCGGGTGAGCACGATGACCCCTGTGACCCCCGTGATTTCCGTACATCCGGTACAGAGCATCATGGGTCAGGCGAGGTGGCACAGCGCTCCTGAAGCCTCGTTCAGGCACCCGCTCTTCAGCCGTGCCAACACCAAGGCTGCCCTCGTCGATCTCTGAGTTGGCGGAGGTGCCGTCGCTGCAGTCAGACACGGAGCCTCGAGCCAGGCGCCGTGCCACGCTGCTGAAAGAGCCGGGGCTTCTCAACTCCTCGCTGCTGGGGGAGAGAACCTCAGATGGGGTGGAGGGGGGAAAACGGAAATGAGACACTCCACCTGTGGGCACGGGAGGAGCGCTCTGAGGAACGCCTACACCTACACACAGTGAGACAGAGTGGGAATAAACAAAGAGAGTTAAAAAAAAAATAAAAATAAAAAAAAAGAGAAAGGGACAAAAGATGGAATGAGATGGAAAAACATTAGGTTCTGAGTGAGAGTACAGTGAGTGGGCAGTTTGTCTGCATGCGTGTTTGCACGTGTGTGTCATTTTGTTTGTGTAGGAGTTTAAAAGACAGCATGTAGGCAGTGTGCGTGTGCATATGTGCGTGCGTGCGTGTGTGTGTGTACACCTGTACCTGCAGACCCCATGTCTATGAAGGGGTAGTTGACAAGGACCAACTTGTTGAAGTTGAACTTGTAGGTAAAGCGCTTGCCTTTAGTTTTGTGCAAGATCCGTTTGTTGTAGTAATACCTGCAGGACAACACAAACACATGCCTCTACTGTAAAACAATCATAGAAACACTTTTGACCGTTTAAGGACACCTGTGCTCATCCTAGTTTGAATTTATATAACCTACAGTTAAATTTCTCCTTTCTTAATCCTTTTATATAATTCTGTTCTCTCTCCCGCTTCCTATACATGAACTTTTTTCCTCCTCCAGCTCTTTACATAACCTCTATCGTTTCTTGTTGCTCCATCTATTTATATGAACCTAAATGTGTCCAAAATGTGATCACCCTCTCCTCGCAGAGTGTGAGCACGTGTAAGCGTGTGTGTGCAGAATATATCTTTTGAACGTAAGCTTTGCCACCTGTAAGCCTCTCATTTGTGTGAATGGCAGGTTTAAGGGAAGATGCTGACACAGACGATTTTCAAATGTTTAAAGGATGCCGCTTAGCTGTGTATTCAGCTCTGTGTGTTAAGACATTTATGGGTACCAAATGTCCATACAATTAAAAGAATATGTGAGAATTTTGAACCGTCAGTCAAAACATCTGGTATTTGGGAAAAGCAAAAGGCCTGTTGTATAGAGGTTAGAGTTTTATATATATGTACAGAATCATTTATCTATAATAATACAGTAATCAACAGAAGAGTGTGTGTGTGTGTGTGTGTGTGTGTGTGTGTGTGTGTGTGTGTGTGTGTGTGTGTGTGTGTGTGTGCGCGCTTGGAGGATACACACCAGTGTGTGGTAGATTATGGCAAGACAGACAGATTCAGACTTGTGGTTTGCGTGAGATGGTGTGTGTGTGTGTGTGTGTGAGAGAGAGAGAGAGAGGCCAAGAGTGAGAGAGAGAATTATGGTTATTAAGAGGAGTCGTGAATGTTCAGACAGGCTCTTTCGAGGTTCAGACAAAAACAGATCGGTGGGCCAGAAGATGGAGGGAGAGTGTGAGAGCGAGTGTTAGACCCACACAGAGTGGGTGTTAACACATGTCCATATGTACCTGTTTTTCTTACAAACACAATTAATGAGACTGTTTTAAGAAAGAATGAGAATTAAAAAAAAAAAAAAAGAAAAACCTGTGTAAACAAAGGACATGATGATTATCATTATCTTGTGATAAATCACCCTCCCTTATCACTACACCTGAACTACAGACAAGTATAATTAAGGTGAGAGAATTTTCCACCATCAACAAAACAATATCAATAAAGGCAAAATGTATAGTTCATATACTCTCGACTTCTGCTCAGCCTAATTCATATATTTGTTTCATTCTTCCACACAACATACACAAGGAAGCAGAACACACATGAAGATGCAGGAGAACTAGAACAGGACAGATGGCCAAAGCGACTGGGTGCGATATCCCTATTAAAGGATCATTGCAGTTGGATTGCTAGAGATTCGAACTGATCCAGTCAACTGTCACAGCCCTAATAAACAAACAAGCAAATAATTAAACCAACAATCCTAGGGTTTATGAAGGTAGCTGCTTATTAGAACATCCACAGAAGACATCATACACAAAATATGAGATGTACACACACACACACACACACACACACACACACACACACACACACACACACACACACACACACACACACACACACACACCGTTTGACCTGACTTCAAAAGAGAGGGATTCTCTGTGTGGCTACCTTTGGGCGCAATTAACCACATGCAGCATTCTGATCTACCTCTTACATCCTGCGCATGAAGGCTGGACTGGGCTCTGAAATGAAAGCATGACTGTAGGGAATGAAGAAAGTTTCCACAATCAGATTTGAGTGACTGGATTTAAACGGAACACTGACAGCGCGCATACACAGCAGCCACACTCGTCACATATTACTCAAAATACGCATACCGTTAGGTCCGGAAGTATTTGGGCAATAACAAGAGTTGTTGCCTTTATACACCACAATGGATTTGAAATAAAACAATTAACATGTGAAAGAAGTGTAGACTTTAAGCTTTTTTCAAAGAGGTTCAACAAAAATATGGCATTTACCATTTAGGAATTACAGCCATTTTAAGCAAAGTACCTCCATTTTCAGAGGCTCAAAAGGTATTTGTACAATTGACTGACAAGAAGTTAATTAGCCAGGTGCGGTCCATTCCCTCGTTACGTCAAGACAAATGAAGCAGATAAAAGGTCTGGAGTTGATATCAGGTATTGAGTTGGCATTTGGCA
>CM074945.1:21737127-21752127 GCA_037577455.1 Pangasius macronema
ACTGCAAAGGATTTTCATCCAAGTATTAAAATTATGGTTATATTTACAATTATGTCACTTTGTCCAAATACCTTTGGAAATGGAAAAATGGCTGTAATTCCTAAATGGTACTAAACTTAAAATAAAGCTGAATGTCTACACTTCGATCACATCTTGATTGTTTTATTTCAATCCATTGTGGGGTGTATAAAGGCAAACTCACAAAAACTCTGTCATTGCCCAAATACTTCCAGACCTAACTGTACATGTCAGGAAATGACTCACTGACAGATTATTCATTAAATTATATTACACCACATCACTGGTGAATTCTCGAATCAGAAGGTGTGGTTTAATAGATACTGTACTGTAAATGATAACAGTAACTAACTTGTTTCTTTGACCTTCCATAACATTAAATCGTACCTACAAACGGTTAAAAAGAGCGGCATTTCAATCATTCATTGTTAATTAAAAATTGCAGTCGCTAACAATGCCATGTTGGGAACCAAGGGAGCAAAACTGGCCGTTATTTCTGGGTGGGAGGGATGGCATATTCTCTCGGCCCTGTCAGTCAGAGTGACAGTAGCCAATCATAGGCACCTGTGAGCTCATGGATGTAGAAGAGTGCGGATAGAGCTCTCCTTTGTGTGTGTGTTTCCTTTGTGTCTGTCATAACACTTCTTTCACTCAGATCTATAATGTTTTTTTTTTGTCTTCTTTCATACCAAGATATTAATTTGCATACATGTGTACATTGCTTTCAGTATATAGCATATATTAGGTTAAAGGTATAAGAATTATTATATGAGAAGGAAAGAACATCAGTGAAATGGTACTTATGCAGTTTGTTTACTAAACACCATCGCACTCACACACTCGAGTCTCGATACATCCACTGGCTCTATTGTGAACTCACAGATAAACATCATGCTGTGTGCGCGTGTAAGTGTGTTTCCGCGTGTCAGAGTGTGCCACGAATGTGTACTGTGTGCGTCTCTTCACCCACTAGTCTAAGAAAGAACCCATTCTGTCTTTGACAATAAGATGTATACAAGTCTGCCCCCAAGCTCACTCCCCTCTCCTCTTCACTCCACACACACACACACACACACACACACACACACACAAACTTGAACAGTCGTCACCGTCCATTTGACAAAGGGATCTGTTGTAGTCCAAATCCTCTGACTCACTCTCTTCACACACACCCAATCAACATCAATCAAATACAAAGACTTGAAGTAGGTTACTTCAGATCTTACACCTGTAGGACAGGACACAGTGCAAGATGCCTGCGCTGAAAGCAATTAGCCTCCATGGCATCACAGGTATGCACAAATGATCACCAACTCATGCCAAGGGTGTAAAGGCTGACTGCTCGAGCAATGGACACGGACCCCATTGTGTCCCGGTGGTGGGAGGATGCGGGGACGGGAGCAGGGAGGAGGTTCCTCCACCCTGATTTAGAGTCGAGGGGAAGCTGTGTGTGTCCTGACCTGCTGTGGAACAACAACACTGGGACAATGCTGTTGTATGGAGTGGGAATTTCCACACGCGCACGACAGGAAAGAGACGGGCGCCGGTCCGGAGAACATGCTGGATAGTGCCATAATGACACAATCACACCAGATCCCAACTGGCAAATACAGTGATGAACTGAAAATACATAAATACATCAGTGGTGGGCGGTGCAAAATGATGGTGCCTGTTGATTCCAGCAAATATTATAAAAAATATATATATATATATATATATATTTTGCCAAGGCTGTATTGCAAACCTGATGAACTGTAGAAAGTGTTAGTATTTTCACACTCGATACCTGTAACATTATCGGCACACCATTAATGATAACGTTGAGGCTTTGCATCATTCATACTCTCAGCCTTTAAACAGTGTTTTTACAGGCATACACACACATTTGCTGGATGCGGTGATTAACAAATCAGAAGCTTTGGTGGCATTTACAGTTCAGAGACTTGGCTTCGTTCACCACGTCGCCTATTTACGCTGCATTCCTGGAGTCTGCCGGTGATTCGCTAGCAGCTCCTTTATTTCTGAATTGCACAAATTTCTCCTGTTATTTTTGGTGGACTCAGCTCACAAATTAACTGCTTCCAGTAATTTTTTTGGAATTGTACTAGATCTTTTCTTGAAAAGGTCTTCAAAGGGTTTTTTTTATTGGCATTGGCTTCAGGACAGCTGAATAAAACAGAGATAAAATAATTATCGACTTGACTGCTCAAATTCTACTTCCTGTAAATGAAGCTAGTTTCACATTCTCCATCTCTACAGCGAAAGAGAATGAAGGAGATAAACCAGCTGTATATAATATATTTACTATACACACGCACACGCACACACATATATATATATAAACATGTGTGGAAAAGAAGTGAAAGTTTAGAATTGTGCACAATGTTTCCAAAGTAACAGGACATTTTGGAAAAAAGTCCTTCATAAGAGTTGTAGGAAGTGAAACCAGCTGATATCTGAAATGCCTGGTGACGTAATAACTGTTGCCAAAACATGACATTCATTCCATGGGCTTATTAAAGGGCTGTATTTTCCTTAAGCCTCCTCGCTCCTAATTAGCGATGCAAACAGAGAGGACATTAATGTTATGTACATTATTGTTAAACTGGAAAGGAGAAATCCTTCATTCTGATGAAGGTGCTCGACAAAAGGCTCAGGTGTCTTCTTGGTCTTCCTGATCTCTAGCTGATGTTGTTGGAAAGACAGTAAACAACGCCTGTGGTGATGAACGAGAAGTGATGACTGCTAAAAACTGAACCCTTAGGACCTATGTTCATAAATGTGAAGGGCATTTTGCATGGTTTGGGTTCTCTTGTCCCCTTGAAGGAAACCTCCTCCCTGCTCAACACAAAGATCACCTTTATCCTCACTGCGGATGACTCCACCCCCATCGACATGGCACGAGGACTCATCGAATGGTTTGGTGAGTACGAAAATGATGTATATCACATGCTATGACCTTTGTAATAACCCCATCACAATCCAGTCGGGCAGCTAAGGGAGAGTTTGGAGCGATGCAAAACAGCAAAACACCAAAAGAGCGAATAATTTTTTTTTTTTTTAGAAGAATGAAGTTCATCGTACCAGTACTTCCATCCGGTACAGCCGCATGATTCAGTGTAGCTGTTCCGGTGGCTTGTGGTGGCTCAACACCATTCCATTTTCTTTAATTTGCCACCCATCTGCATTTATTCACATGCACAAATACGCACCAGCACCCATTTTGTTACGTGC
The DNA here is from genome assembly GCA_037577455.1 of Pangasius macronema. Classification (NCBI taxonomy): domain Eukaryota; kingdom Metazoa; phylum Chordata; class Actinopteri; order Siluriformes; family Pangasiidae; genus Pangasius; species Pangasius macronema. The sequence continues at coordinate 21,740,380 of CM074945.1, forward strand.
ACAGTGTGTTAATCAGTCCTTTATCTTTATCTTAACACTGTTGTACTGAGAATGACTCAAATAATATCTGGTCAGTGGACATCCTTATAGCAGCCTCTTTCCTTGGGCTGTATATTAATTGTATGTTTACAAAGGGCACATTTATGATTGGTATACCTGATTAGTGGCCACTGAGTATAGCTTGGGAGTAGTTTTTCCTGATATAAACCAAAATGCACGGTTTGAGGAGCTTAGTCTCGGGAATATACTACGCACGTTTAACCCTAACGGCTGAAATCCTGTTTGTCTGTTGAATCACTCATTTTCAAGCCTAAGCCAAATCGTCCTGACAGACAATGTGCAGAATCAATTTTGCCACGCTGCTACATCGTTCCTGCCTTGCTCGTGTCTGCAGTCTCACTAAGAGGAAGGTGTGGACAGGGACTGACAGGTGAGGCGTCCACCTACACATATACACCGTGGCCAGTGTTTACATTTCACATTATATTTATTCATCTGGCAGACACTTTTATCTACGTGTTGACAGTGTTATGCTGTCTATGACGTTTACTGCAAACAGTGATGAGTCAGCTGGTACAAAACGTCCTGGTGCCATAACAGTAGTAGGGTTTTGCAGCATGGATGGTTTTACAATGCAAAAGACTTAAGCCTTGTTCACTCCATATACATTCCATGAGGTTAAGTGCTGATGTGATGAAGACAGAAGTGCTGTTGGGGTATCCTCAAATAAAGGCTAATGATGTCTGAGGAGAAGGAGAAGGAGAAGCTAGCGTGCGAGCATCCTAGATCACCTCCCTGTCTGTCTGTTAATAAGCCTCCCTACTCAAAGTGCAGAAGACGCAGCACGCAGGCTGATCAGACCCAGGATGCTGTGCTTCAAATGATCATAAACCGCATGCTTAGCTTGTTCTGGAGTAAGTGTACACAACAAGAAGAGATGCTTCAAATTAGCATAAGCAGCGTTTTATAACAGATCATTTCCTAGGGTTAATGATTTACGAAGCCTGCCTGACGCATTTAACACTTCATGAGGTTAAGCACCGAGTTAACCAAAATAGTAGCACTGTAAGGGGACAGCATTCTCAGCCATTCATAAAATAGCAGATCAAGACTGGTGTGGTAAACAGGAGTGAATGTTATACAGCTTCGCCTGTTCGTCTGTTGCACGCGCTCATGTAAATCAAGCTTTCAGGTGGTTTTGCAAGTCAGACCTAGTTTGTTTAGGATTGGGCTGAACATACGAGAACTGTGAAACAAGTTTACCTGAGAGCTCGACTGAGTTTGTCGTAGTTCATCTGAGGCTTGCACTTGCGTGCCCCCCACAGTCTGGCCACCTCGTCGGGGTCTTTGATGACGAACTCGCCGTAGTCCCCCTGCCAGGCGATGACATCGTGGTACTCCTCCTTCCTTAGCAGCTCCAGGATAAAGTGCCACAGCTGGATCTGTCTGGAGCCCGGGCTCGACTCGGGCTTGTACGCCCATTCTGGAAAGGCGAACCCTAAAAGCACAGAGACGATAACAAAGAAGATATAATAAACAAAAATGCCTTTCAACCTTCACCTACATCATCAGCCTATCACAGAGGGTCTATTGATCTAAGGCCTCACTCACATTCTCATATACAATATGTAGATTTTATTGGGGCTGCAACTAATGATTCATGTTTCTTGTTTCAATGACAACAAATTTACATGTTTAAAATATGAACTGTACCTAGTCAGATCTACAGAAAAAAAAAATCTCTCTTTTATTATTATTATTTGTGAATTTATGTCACAATTGTTCGTGTCGACCTAAGGGTAAGAATTTATTCCCTTTACTTATATGAATAAAATCTGAATGCTCTAATCAAAAGGTGTTGATTAAATTTCTAACAGCAGCTCTGACAATAATTCTGGCTGTAAATCAAATAATAGGTTTATATTAATGCGCTCATTCGAATATATTATTGTTTCTAAAGTAACAGCTCATTTGCAGGGATCTGTATACGTGACGCGCCACATAATACAAGACCAATAGTAAACAAATTTAAAAAAAAACAAAGTGTTATTTAATAGAAGCAAACATGAGGCTTTTGGTGAGGTTACGTTTATTTAACATGTATAGAAGGAGTCTGGAGTGTCAGTGCTTTGTAACAGTCAGTGAGTTTTCCACCACAGGAAAGTCTTCAGCACCGAGGAGTCTGCACTTTCTGGTTTCCCGATAACATGACTGAAGCTGAATGTTTTATTTTATTTATTTATTTATTTTAACTATAACGCATGTGTCAACAGGAACTAATTTGTCTTGCAGACGTTCCATAGCACCGAGTGTATCTATAAACGGTTAATAAACATGAAGTGTCTTTCATTACTAAAGGAAAAATTGTAACTGTTGGCAATTCAATGTGGTATTAGAGGAATAAAATACTTCCGCACGGTCTGCCGTCTTTTCTTCCTTATACAAAACATCTTGAAAACACAAGGAATTTGATTACAATTATATAAACATTTGCCATTTAATCATTTTGACTTTTATGTCTATTTCAAAATCGAGGTGAACACAGTGATTGAAAGAGCAGCTGTGATGAAGAGCTAGCTGAACACTAAGCAGATCCTCCGCACCCAAGGCATTTATTCCAGGCCATGTACACGCACGTGCAGACACACGCATGTACCGGCATGCATACGCAGACAAAAACACAGACGCACAGACCCACCGGAGATCTTCCTGGCTTTATTCGCTTTGTGAAATTATATTCCAGCAGATCCAGAGTATGCTTTTTACAATCCAGCAGTGAGGTTTTTCCATCCTCTTGTTATTCATGAGGGTTTTGAATATACTCAATGAGAAACGGACTTACTGAAACTCTTGCTTACAAGACGACCCAACTACATCTTTTCAACTACTCTCAACCATTTATTTATTTATTTGAAAGAAATAAAAATCATGCCCAGGTTTCAGCTTCAGGTTTCAGTCTCACCATGACTGCATGTGTCCGTCTGGCACTTGATTACATCATCATGTTGTGCCGTCTTCAGAAAGTTTGCATAACTGTTATTGCATACAGACCATGATTTGCATACTTGTAACAACCTTTCAAAAAAATTTGCTTAAGGTTTGAGAAACACTGGGGCTGGAACAGCAGTGAGTAGTGGCGCTCTCCTCAAATAACATTTACCAAAAAAAGGGCAAAAAAAGAAATATCTCCGTGCCTCTATCTTTCATAATAGTAATAAAACACTTCGGGGTGTGCTGTGATAGGAAAATAATCAACGACGGTGGTGTAATGAGCTATCATCATGAAGACCCAACAAATGCATTTTTTGTTAATTAAAGAACAAGGTCATACTTTTTTTTTATTCATTTGCAGTTATGTTTAATATTGCAGAACATCTGAAAAACAAGTCCATTCCTGTTATCACTGTAAATAGTCACCAGCATCTTTTTTTTTTCCCTCTTCTGTAAACTTAAAGACCTTTTTTTTACGTCGAGTAGTTCAATGGTCCAGGAGACAGGACTTCTAAAAGGACACACCCTTTTGGATTTCTATGTGCTTTATCTCTGACACTGGAGACTCCTTCCAAAAACAGGAAACAAATCTCCTGGCAGTACATATATACAGTACCTACAAGTTGCACGTGTAAACCTGTTTACGTATGTCCACCACACAAGCCTCTGTGTAAGCGGTTACTACGGAAGGAATAACAGATTAGACTGAGCACATTAACATGAACCCTGCAGCTACTGTCAGACTGCTGTTACAGAAAAATAATCAGCACCTTCTGACCAATCAGATTGAAGATCATGTGGCGTATGTTAAAATGGAGTATATATGGGCAATAGCAGATCCACTGACCCTGTACTAGACAGTAGAGCACATGAAAAAGCCCTGTGATTGCCCCTTTAAGAGGTCAAATGTGCCATGCTCCAAAGATTCTGACAGACACAGATCTGGTTTCATGTCTCACACACGCACACGCGCACACACGCGCACACACACACACACACACACACACACACACACACACGTGAAAACGATCTCCACTAAGAAGTCTGAGCCAAAGTCAATGTCTGTCAAACTCCCAGATGAACAATGAAGAACAGACTCCTAAGTCACACAAGCACACACAGCCTTCTGGCAATGATGGATACACTTACAGATGTCTAATTCACATACACATACTTTGTGAACTAATAGTGCTAAAAAATCTTGTGGAGGCGTGATGTCTGATCCCGCGCTTCTCTATGGGCGCACACAAACACACACACACACACACACACACACACACACACACACACACACACACACACACACACACCCTGCTATTTGTGCTACAGCATCCGAGACCCGAGCTCAGCCTCAAGGACAAAACCTCTCCGAGCTAGGAGTGTGTGCGAGTAAGTGCATGTGCTTATTATTAATCATATTGCTAACTATGATACTTCCCTGATCTGGGAAAATTGTGTGTGTGTGTGTGTGCAAACCTATGGCGTTGCCTTGAAACACAAGCGTATACATGTGAGAGCTTGTTTCTGTAACTTGTGTTAAATGTTTGTACTGAATAAATAAAACTGAGCTGTGCGTTTACTGCTGTTGCCAAACACAATCCCATTTTGTGTTCCCAACACGTTCTTTCCCTACCTGCTGTATGTAAAGCACATCTGCAAAGCTGTTGTTAATATCAGCTGAAACTAAATCCCAGCCAGGCCGAGCTGCTGTATATCCCTGGAGATGGAGTCCCACATCAATATCTCGTGATTGAATCACACACTCAGACAACACACCCAACCTCAGCGTAGGTCTAAACAACCAACTCTCGTTCTCTCCACATAAAGCTAACCTGACTCGGTCGTGTAGGTTTCACGTTTACAGAAAAGGAGCCAGCCTTTGCTCTCCACAGAGCCCACTTGTTGTTCAGTCCCTTGTTATCTTAAGATTGGGCTACTGCAAGAGAGGGTCTCTTGCCCCTGTGTACCACCCACAACAGCAACTGATCCAGAATGCACCCCAAGACTTCCCATGTTCTCAATCATCACCCTATTACTATGTTCCCTCCACTGCTTTCCTGTAGATGCCCGCATCAAACATAAAACTTGCCATAAAGACTAAAATAAATAAAAAAATAAAAAAATAAATGGACCCACACATACACTATATGACCAAAGGTTTGTGGACATCTGACCTTCACACCGATATGTGGTTCTTCCCCAAACTGTTACCGCAAAGTTGGAAGCACACAGTTGTATAGGATGTGTTTGATGTAGCTTTACAATTTCCCTTCACTGGAAGTAAAAGGCCAAAACCTGTTCCAGCATGACAATGCCTCTGTGCATAAAGGTTCAGGAAGATATGGTGTGCCAACGTTAGAGTGCACAGAACCCTGACTTCAACCCCTCTGAACACCTTTGGGATGAACTGGAACACCGACCGCACCCCAGGCTTCCTTGGCTGTCATTAATGTCTGATCTCACTAAAGCTCCTGTGGCTGAATGGGCGAATCCCCACAGCCATGCTGAAAATCTAATGAAAAGCCTTCCGAGAAGAGTGGGGTCATTATAGCTGCAAAGGAGGTGCAGACTCTGGATTGGGATGTTGAGCAAGCATATATGAATGTGACTGCCAGGTGTCGAGATACACTGTATGGCCAAAAGTATCTGAAGTCACTAATCAACCCCCGCTCTGCACCACGTTACCTTCTACAGCTCGACTGGACATACTATCCATCAAGATACAAAAAAAGACATCTAAAAAGACCTGTTGTATTTTAATTATGATAATGATTTTTTTTGGCTTCCTTAATTAAGTAAACATAAGGCACTGTGATACCGGTGAGCTTAAAGCTAGCTAACAGACAAACATTAGATATCGGTGTTTACCAACTCACTAAATCGTAAGCCCCTAGTCATGATTTAACTGTCTGTTTATTTGTGTACTGTAGTAGCATATTTATTTATTTATTACTAACTTTCATTTCATCTTCAGTGAGCATTTTATCAAGCAAGGGGGGAAATTCAAATAGGATGCCAGTCCATTGTAGGGTATCACGCACATGCAAATTCACATCTATGGGTAATTTAGCAATCTGTCTATTTGCATGTTTTTGGACAGTAGTAGAAAACAGAAGAACCCAGAGGAAACCTACACAGGTAGGGAGAGAACATGCAAAACTTTGCACAGACAGTTACCCAAGCTCAGGAACAAACTGGGGGCCCTTGAGCCAGGAGGCATCAATGCTACCTGCAATGCTACCTGCAATGCTACCTGCAATGCTACCTACACCCTGCTTCATGTTCAGTCTAATTTAATTCATATCTGAAGTTTAAAACATCCACTCAGTTACTGTGATTAAGGAGAAGTCTTACTTTGATTGAGAAATGTATTCAGCATTGGCTCATAAAGTACAAGGCGAATGAAACGGCTGTGTTATGTTAAAGTGCTTTAAACTATTTGGCATCTAATTTTTGCTCACATAGCCCTAGACATTAAGAAATCTTTTCTGTGACAGCTGTTCACTTTGTATTCTGATGAAATTACCAATTACATTAATTCACATTCAGTAACTGCCCTGTCCTGATCAGAAACACTGTGTGAGAGGCGGGAATACACCCTGGATGGGACACCAGACCATGACAACAATCATGATGACGGTGGAAAGCTCTAAAAAGAAGCAGAGCTCATCAGGGCGTTCATCATTGCTTGAAATCGCTAAGCATTTTATAAGTTTGACTATAAAACCTGAAAAACAGGGATGCCTTGGCTCCGATGTGCCATCTAGTGGACACGGCTTTAATCCCCCAAACATACATGAGGTACGCTGCTTCTACAAACACACGCAAAGTTACGCAAATATAAACCAAGCTTTAATGCTTATCGGTGAATTTATTGATATTCTAAGATATGATCAGAATAAAGTGAATTCACTAAAGATAAAAATAAAAGGTCCCTTTTGGTGGCTATAGATCAACAGTCAACTGAAGCATGTTATGTGTGGGTGAGAGTATATGTGTATTGTGCCATGTGTGGGAAACAGTGTGGTGTGTGTGTGTAAGGTGTTTTAATGCTCTAGCAGAGAGTTGTGTTGTGAGTGCACAAGAGCGGATGACCTCATCCCCCCTCCCTACTTAACCTCTATAACCTCCAGCCCTTCTCTGTGTCTCTGTGTCTCTCGTTCTCCCCCCCCCCAAGGGGGAGACACTGGATCCTTACCACAGAGGAGAAGAGGACAGATCCGCGCACACACACGCACACTTCATCAATAATTCAGGGAGCCGCCTTCGCTCGGGAGTATCTGAGGGAAAGGGGGGGTGTAATCTCTGCCCTGGGACATTAGCGTGTGTGTTTGTGTTTGATGAGAAAAATGCTAGAAGTTGCTGTCTAATATAAAAAAAAAAAAAAGTAGAGTAAAAGGAGAGAGTGACGGAATGAGACAATATAGAGGAGGAAAAGAGAAGCAGTCGAGAGGGGCCTGAGGAGGGAGTGGGGGCGTTTGGGGGGGAAGCGAAACAACAGAGGAGGGGTGAAAGAGAGGGATGAGATCATAGCTCGTCTCCTAGTCTGTTGTCATCCAGGTCAAATTGCTCCTCTCTCACTCTTCCCTCTGATGCCTCATCCAAGTATGTAAATCCAAGAATGCTGGCTGTCCGAGACCCAACTTTTTTTGTATTTGAAGAATCTTGAGCACTCGAGCATACGGCAGCATTGTTATGGGAGGAAGCATACTCATGCAGGGCGTGTGTGTGTGTGTGTGTGTGTGGTTTAGCAAAAATCAAATTGATGACATGAAAGAGTTTCTGTCAGGCAACATAAAGCTGCGATTCATCTGTGGGGAGAAACTGAAGAGGACAGCTTTATTCGCCTCTTTGTCATTACGCTGATAGCAACTCTGAAGTTCTTAAATTCCAGAGATGTGTGTGTGCGCGTGTGTGTGCGCGTGTGCGTGTGCGCGTGTGTGTGTGTGTGTGTGGGGTGAGAGGGGGGCTTCAGTATCCAGACTCTTAACAGCCCAGTGTGAACACTAATATTATTGCGGCGTGAACCCTGTACACTGTGAATGACAGAGTGAAAGTGTGTGTTCTAGTTATGACCAAACTTTTTTCACTAATTTTACTATCATATAATTTAAATTTGGAAATCCACATTTGACTGTTTACAATGCAAAGTTCTATGTTTAGTCATCTAATGTACAGCTAACAAAAACACCTGTTTACTTTTTGGTCTAATAGTCTAATAAGAGTCCGAATAAACACATGCCATTTAAGGCGATTCACTTTCACGTGTTTTAAATATGCATCAAGTTTCTAAAAGTGAAGAGAAAAATATAAATATTTAATACATGCAAGAAGTAATACAGTAATATTTCTGTGGCTGAATCTCAAAACAGCTATATAATAGCTACATGGTTCTATAGCTACTTAAAGTTTACAACAACATCTTATACACCATGTAAGGTGCACATAGAGTGAACAGGAAGTTGCTTGGGATTGGCTAAAGTGTGTGTTTGAGCTGAAGGATTTTTATGTAGACTTTGTACATAGCTTTAGAAATAGTATAACCTAAGCAACATAACTGCGAGTCGAGAAAGACAAATCCTAAACGGTAAGATTTGTGATAAAACTGAGTGAAGTGGAAGGAAAAACGTCACGTATGATTAATTGTAATATGCAATTAATTGTATACGATTAAGGAGTAACGAAATCACTCAAATACAAAACTTTTCTGCCCTTGAGGTTTGAATGCAACTGGTAGACAGTTTCATCCAAAACAACTTAAGTGAATACAGGGAAATGAAACACAGCTGATTAGATGTTAAAACGTACTTTTGTCAGCTATTTAGTTCCTTTCCATGCTTGTTCCTTTTTAAGCAGTGATGTGTTCCAAGAAAATTGAAAAGATTGTGTGTATACTGTGTACCGTGAAAACATCGTCAAGTATTGCGATACGACGTACCTGCCATATCTTTCGCCCCTCCACAGCACGTTGATGAGGAGGGTCATGCGATGGCGGTGAAAGTACAGAAAAGGTGAGAGATGCGAGGAAGGGGGGAAAAAAAAAAAATCAGAACCTCTCAGTGACCACAGTCAAACCGCAAGCACATTAAAGATTCATCAGGGAGAGAAAGAGAGTAAAAGAGTAAACTGAGTAGAGGGAGAACAGGGTGCAGAAGAGTGGAGCACAAAGAACAAAAAGAGGGCTGAAGAGATTCAGTGCACTGTTGTGCTGGAGCATTTGTGCTGGCACTGACAACATGGATGTTCTGTCTTTTTCAAAAAAAAAAAAAAATCACCGAATGTACCCTTAAACTCAGAGAGTGTGCAAAGTCAATGAATGCACGAGAGTGCAAGAACAAGAGAGCCTCTCTCTCTCTCTCTCTCTCTCACGTTCTCTCTTTTCTCTCGCTCTCTTGTACTCTCTCACCCTCGGTCTCCCTCTGATGGCCTTGGAGATCCAAAAATAAACTCGCACACAGGGGTTATTGTTTGACAGTAAAGAGAGAGAGAGAGAGAGAGACAGAGACACAGAGAAAGAGAGAGGACAGGTGGAGGTGGACAGGTGGAGGTGGACGACAGAGGTGAAGGATTTGCTTTCACACCTCCATAACTTTATCACACTTGCGCACTTCTCCAATAATGCTGTTTCGCACTGCACAAACTCTTCAGGCCAAGGACAAGCAGCTAGAAATACATTTCTGGATGCATTGAGAGAATGTACAATCATGCTGAATGCATGCGTGCAGGCGCACACACACACACACACACACACACACACACACACACACACACACACTTCTCTTGAGTGTTGCGAGTTGTAGAGGTGAAAAATATTATTCCACAGAGTAGAGGCAGTCCCAGGGCTCAAAGTGTATTTATGTTCAGCTCTTACGCTCCTCCTTTATCCTCATTAGCCCTCCATACATCCATCTATCCAGATCTTCTACACTCTCTCCCTCAAGACACGATCTTCTCCCTTTAGCAGATACATCTCTCACTCTCATTTTCTCTTGCTTAGTCTCTCGCTGTCTCCGGATAGAGGTAATGAGCTGGCAAGCAGGTGAGAAATCTAAGAAGTCCTTGTCTCTCTCCTCTCAAAAGGTCTTCTGCACCACAGTACACTTCTCATCAGAAAGTGTGTGATCATTTCTCTCTGAGTTATGGTTATAGTAACAGCCCTTCTGAACTACTTACTGGTGTTAAAGCAGGCATTAATTGGACATGCATTATCTCAGAGTTTGTGCATTTACAACTGAATAAAGAGGAACGATTCTTAAGTGAACTGGATTCATTGTGCAGCGACTGGATCATTATCCAGCCACAGCAACATACAGCTCATTAATCCAGAGTACATAATCCCTCCAGCCAGGTTTCTCCACCCAGCCTGTCTTACACTAACTGCATGACTTGCTGTAAAGTGTGTGTATGCATGCATGTGTGTGTATGGGTCGAGGTGTTTCCTGGAATGTGTCACACCAGAGTGGTGCAGGAAGTTAGCAAGCCTCCTGCACCACCACATCAACTCTGCTTCCTGTGTGTGTATGTGTGATGGTCTAAGGGAGTGCATGTGACTCGCAGCATCTGCATCGAAATGTTTGTCACGCTTCCTTCGGTTCCAAACTCTCAGAACTCGCTAAAACTTTAGGTAGCGTGAACAGGGAACACACAAGGTGCACTTGCCACACGGCAACGTTACAAAAGATAATCCAGAAAAACAAGGAACAGACCGTGTGTGTGTGTGTGTGTGTGTGTGTGTGTGTGTGTGCGCGGTGTGTGTACATGTGCCAGCGCTGACTCAGTGCGTGAGCGTGTTTGTAATTCAGCCTTCACAACGCAAACATTTCTCTCTCTCCCTCTCTCTATTCCCTTGCTTTCTCTCTCTTCTTTCCCTCCCTCTCTCTCTTGGACACCGTCTCATAGCAACCAGACACTTCAGGCCTAAAAATAAACTCCCAGAAATGAACAGAACAAAAAAATAAAACATAAACGACAATTAATCCTTTCAGCCTGAGAGCCAGGCCTCAAATAGAGCAGGTAGGAGCAAGAGAGGATGCGGGGAGACAGAGAGAGAGAGAGAGAGAGAGATGGAGAGAGAGAGAGAGATGGAGAGAGAGAGAGAGATGGAGAAACTGTCAGCAACAGGTATTTGTGAGCTCACTGCTGTACTGATGTATGGAAAAACTACAGATTTCTCTGCAAGCACAAACGCACACAATTTATATACTGATATATTTAGCATGATCAGAGATTTGTTTTTCCGAGGGTGCCATCGGGGAGTCAGCACTACTATGACATCAACAAATATTATGCAACGGATCTTAAAAAGATCCGTAGTTACATTTTTGAATGACAAATCATTACACATTAGCGCTTCTCATATTTCCGGACTGCCATTTAATCTCAGTAGAATTCTAGACATAATACATGTGGCATATTGCCCACCCCGAAACACACACACACACACACACACACACACACACACACACACACGCACGCGCACGCACGCACATAAACACACCTGCTTGTGTGTATTTTTGTGTCTATAGCAGGTAAGCCAGCCTGCCCAGCCGTACTCCCCTGCTCCAAAATCCCCATGACATCACCCCGAGTGACTGAGAGCCTCTGTTCCCTACAGCAGGTACGCCCGACCCACACACACACACACTGTCGCAAACACATACACACCTTAGACTGAGAGAGGTGGCACACTCCTGATGAGATTATGTTAAACTGGGGTATCTGAAGTGCACACTCATACACGCACAGGCCACTTTAATA
>CM074945.1:21757127-21807298 GCA_037577455.1 Pangasius macronema
AGGCAAAATGTTCCACATAACCTAAAACTAATATGAAACATTTAAAAAAGAACATGCTGTTATTCCCAGAAGAACATGATTCTTTTTTCTAAGCACGTTGAACAGTTTTGAAAGGAGTCTCCAGTGTCATCACTGTCAGAGGAAAAGCTGCAAATGTTTCTCAGTAACATGACAAGCTGCACTGTTTCTGTATTAACTGTTTATAAATATATCCATATAGATCATCCATCTAGCTACTACGGAAGTGATAACAGAAAGTAACTAGCTTTTTTACAGACATTCGCAACATTTAATGTAACTACAAACAGATATAAAGCATGACACTTTGTTCGTTAACAAATACAAAACTTTAATTGCAAATAGCTGTGGTATAAGAGGAATAGAAAACACTTCCAGCCATGCTGTTATAGGAAAATAATGTTTGCGGTGGGAACAGTAACAGTAATCACACCACTCTTGTCTTTGATTATTTTCCTATAACAGCATCCCATCCTGTTTTATCCCTTGCTTATATTCGATCACTTTATTGGGCATTATCTCTTACTTGAGACATTTAAAACGAGGATAATTCAACAGTAAAGACTTAAAACACACACACGCACGCACAGGTCGGCGCCCACAAGCTCAGCATAGTCATTTATGAAAGTACTGCTTACACACACACACACACACACACACACAAGGCTACAGCTGAGCAGCTAAAATACACCCTGTCAGTCCACTGTGCTGCTCCACTTCCCCACCGCTCCTGCCACTGGCCTCAAGCGCGCACACAGGGTCATCACACACAGCCCTCTGGATGCTGCGCAATCAGCACGGCGCAGATAAGCTGCCTGTATCCACTTAACTTGTCTTAACTGGAATTATCCACCTGATCATTCATTCATCTCCAGTAACTGTTTTTATCCTGGTCAGGAGTGTGGTGTGTCCTGGGAACACACCCTGGATGGGACGCCAGGCACACACACAGACACAAACACAGACATACTCCCACCTAGGGGCAATTCAACATAACCAGTCCACCTACCAGCATGTTTTCGGTAGACTGGAAGAAACTGGAGAACCCAGAGGAAACCACAAGAGGAGAACCCAGAGGAAGACACAGGGAGATCATGCAAAACGCCACACAGGCAGCTCAGACCCTGGAGCTGGGAGATGGCAACGCATCTTTTACTTTTACTTTTATTAAAAGGTTAAACGTATTACTGGTCGTATTATAATCGGTGGTATTCTACAGATNTTGTGAGAAACATCCTGAAGATGTCATGGGGAAGATGTAACAATTTTGCAATATCACGCACACCAGGATTGCTTAGCGCATCAAACTCGATGCTTGTGGTGGAAATGCTACAGTGCAACAGTACACCTAATTTATATTTAAAATAGCAAACTAGAGTAAAAAGGAAAGAAGGAAATACAATACAAGAAGCATACCTATTATAAACGACTGTTATATTATTTCATTCAAAATGGACCTAGTTGTGTTTTAAAAAAAAAAAAGGTGGTGATGGGAATTCCCTAATTTTCGAGAGCAATAAAGGCAGGACTAGCCTAGCTGCCTAGCTGAGTGTTCCTGTAGTTAACACAGCTAGAAGTAAAGCGTCAGTCAGGCTAGTGTGGGCCTCCGCTCAGTCTCTACTCAGTCATAAGCCTTAATCCCCTTAAACAACAATCACTCTGTTATGTAGGCAAGTCCTGAGCCGCCTCATGTGGCCCATGTGTGTGTGTGTGTGTGTGTGTGTGTGTGTGTGTGTGTGTGTGTGTGTGTGCGTGCTGTGCAAACAGCCTAACCAAGTCTGCAGCTATAAATGGCCCAGTTAAAACAATTATGAGCTGAGTGCGCTGGTTAGAGTGCGCGCACACGTATGTAATATTCGTCCAGAAGCGTGATGCGATGTTTAGTGCAGATTTTCACTGCCACATCCATGACCCGAGAGAGACGAGGTCGGATGTTTGGTTCGGTATGATAAAAACGCCCTTGAAATGTTTGGAGCTCCCAGCAGCAAGTAAACATTAACATTTAATGCCTTTGCTTTTCTCTAAATACAGCTGTTCCTTTTTCCAATCCATTATCTATTATTCACCACCACATACATTTGCACTTCTCTCAAAGCGCCGTGCATCTCAGACGTTTGCTTTTATAAGCCCGAGAGGTCAAGTACTCATGAGCGTCGACACACACAACCTAGGAGAGTGAGACGATGAGTGCTGATTATTCAGTGTGTTTTCAAACATGTCGTGCTATTCAATCGTTTTGAACGCATTCCTAAAAAAAAAAAAGCCCGCGAGCGCGAGAGAGTGTGTAATGGAAGAGGATACGTCACTTGGGTATTACGGCATGGATTGGTGACAGATCATGAGATGATGTGCGTACAAAAATGGAGGCAGGAGCGTGTGTGCTTGCCCAGGGTTAAAGAGACGAGGGCAGAATCGACGTTTAAAAGGCTTTGCTCCACAGGGACTCCCATCAGCGCACGCACATACACTTTTAGTCTTTCGCTGTTGTGCTTCTAGACCTCGAATGAATTAAAGGTTTGGTGTAAACAATTCTGTAGGAGGTACAGTAGGATGTGTGGGACGTGTCCAGGGCAGGGGCAGTGATATTAGCTGGAGGTTGTATGTAACCCAACTATGGATGATGCCCTTGTACAAGGTTCTTGTTATAATTGCTAACATCTTACACATCTCTCTTACGTTTTAAGCACTAATATTGGCTAGCATAACTCTTTAAGGTCGGTCCTGACATCAGCACCTCGATTTCAGCCTAGCTTACCCTGCAGTGTAAAGTCAAAACCTGGGTGATGCTGTGGGAAACACAATAAACATTTTAGCAAAATAGCTCAATAACAATTACTTGATGATATTTGGCGGGAGGAAGAGAAAGGGCTGAATAACTTACTGCTGCAGTGATTCATGAATTGCTCAGTTGATTAAAAACACCTGGAAAAGGTTTAGTTGCATCCAACACGAGACATTTTTATTAAGACTCAAACATGCTGAAAGATTAATCTGTGTAACATCTTATTTTTATAGGGATGTAGCCCTCCTTTGTCTGTTACCATGTGATTTCTAATGTACAACCCAGTTGAAAAAGTTGTTGAAAGTCCACACTCAGACATGTCATTACATGTTTAGAGTCTGTACATCAAACCCAAGTGGAGTTGTGCTCAATGCAATCAAGCACTCGGTGTGATTTACCAACAGAGCAGCTTCTTCCTTTCCAAAATGTCTCGTCATTAAACAAAAAACACAAAAGCAAATTAAACGTAAAGCAAAACCGCAAAGGCTCCAGTCTCCTGAACGCAGCTGCAGTGCCACACAAGACACTGCCTCATTTTCTAAGATAATGTTCAAAGCATGGAAATATCAGTAAGGGTGAAATGCCTTAAACTAACTATAAAGCCAGTAGATTGCTCAGATTACTTTTTACTTGCTGTCTTCTTAACTGTCCTTGTGTGGCAATCGAAATTCAACAAAAGTTTTAGAAACTTGTTAGACAGCTCCTTTGAGGAAGTGTGCTTTGGGGAAGAAGCCTTGAGATGGCTAAAGAATGCCAACACTGCTAAGAACAGAAGAAAGACAGACAGAGTATGAAAAACAGAAGAACTTTTTATACTGTAGCTACTGATTCAGTGTTAGCGCAAAGCATGATGCTTACTGTAATTCATTACAATGGAGAATAACCACTATATTAAAAGACAGGATGAGAGAGAGACTGACAGACAGACTGAGAGTGAGACAGAGACACATCAAGGGAGAGAAAGACATTTTGAGAGAGAGAGAGAGAGAGAGAGAGAGAGAGAGAGAGAGAGAGACAGAGAGAGCAAGAGAGATAGTAAGAGTGACAGACAGGGAGAGACCAGATGAGAGAGAAAGAAGGAGACAGATGGAGAGAGAGAGAGAGAGAGAGAGAGAGAGAGAGAGAGGGACGGAGAGAGAGAGAGGGAAGGAGAGAAAGAGTGACAGACAGACATGGAAAGAGAGATATTGAGAGACAGAAAGAGAGAGAGATGGAGAAGGATTGAGAGAGACTGAGAAAAACAGACAGAAACAGAGAGAATGAGCGAGAGAGATAGAGAGAGTGTGAGAGAATGCTCATATTTTTAACTTGAATGACAGAGAGAGAGAGAGAGAGAGAGAGAGAGAGACAGACAGAGATGGAGAGAGAGAGAGAGAGAGAAAGAGAGAGAGACAATGTACATATGTACATAATTATAGTAACCCTTACTTTTGTCCTACACTGGCCCCTTGCATTTTGTCGCTTTATTATTTTTTTAACTCACCTTTCTTTTCAACATCGATGCTTTGGCAATATTGTATGTAAACAATCATGCCAATGAAGTACTTTGAAATTGAAAATTGAAATTGAGACAGACAGACACAGAGAGAGAGAGAGAGAGAGAGAGAGAGAGACAGAGACAGACGGCCAGACGGAAAGAGAAACAGACAGAGAGAGAGAGACAGACAATCTGAAAGAGAGAGCGAGAGAGCGCTCAAGTTTTAAACGTGTTCTCACATTCCTGACTTGAGGAGGGAAAGAGTAAAAAAAAGTAGGATGGGGGAGTGGGGGAGGGAGAGAAACAGAGAGAGAGAGGGAAAGAGGGAGGGGGTTAAGATGGCGCCAGACAACATTTGAATTCCCGGCAGTCGACCACACACACACACACACACACACACACACACACACACACACACACACACACTTTTTCCTTCGGTGGTATCTGTTACGGCGAGAGAACAGAAGAGTGTATGGTGACTTCCCCTTCAGAGATATTATTAGAATAATGTTCTCATATCCTTACACACACCCTCCACCATCCCAAATGTGCCCTACACACACACACACACACACACACACACACACACACACACACACACACACACACACCCCTAACACACACACATTCCCAGATAAAAACAGACTGCAAATATGCCAAGAGCGTCAGCGCATGAAAGCTTGTGGAGAGCGGGTGACAGAGGAACAGCAGCAGTGTGTGTGTTATACTCAACACTAGCAGGAGCAGAATGTCTCTTTAACACACTCAGTACATCTGATCGCTCCGTCTGTGTCTGTCTGTGTGTGTGTGTGCAGTGAGGCCTTTCCCGGCCTCTGCTTGTGTGGAGTGTGGTGCCCTGAGAAACATGCACGCTTTAACACACTGCAGGTGTTACACTCATGAGTCACCCTCATGACAATACACACACACACACACACACACACACACACACACACACACACACACACACACACACACACTGGCATTCCTCCACCACACACTGAATTTCCTTACACTCACGGTCCCTGAGCCCAGACAAGAGACCCCAAACATGGAAAACACCAGCACACTGAACAAGCAAAACCTCCAACAAGGTTATGTCTATGTGTGCGTCCCCGGAGACGCCAGCTTTTCCATGAGAGAACTGTAATGTGCGAGGCGCTCTATGTGTGTGGAAAAAGTGTGCGAGTTATGTGTGCTTATGTGCACAAAGCTTTTCCTGGAACAAGTAATGCAGCACAGGCTGGAGTGATTTAAGCGCTGAACAGGAATGTGGGAGGGCCACGCTTCGTACCAAAACAGATCACGGTGTGTGTGTGTGTGTGTGTGTGTGTGTGTGTGTGTGTGTGAGTGAGTGTGTGAGTGAGTGTGTGCACATGTGTGTGTTTTCCGTGTTTGATAAACCAGAAAATAAAAAACTCATTAATGGTGTCAATAACAACACAAAGACTTTTTCAACATCAATATCTTATTACAGTTCAACATATTGTACCATATAAATGAAAGTAAGTAAGGAATGAAACACTTCAGGGCGTGCTGCTGTAGGAAAATAATCCACAACAGGGTGGCGTGATATCATTACCATCCCAAAGTGGATTATTTTCCTATAACAGCACACCCAATAGTGTTTTATTCCTCTTATACCACAGCAACTTTTCAATGATTACAATTTTTGATATATTAAATGATACGTCATACTTTTTAACCATAAGAGTTACATTTAATGTTGTGGAACGTCCATGAGAAAAGTCAGTCACTCACCAGTTTATATTTTGTTTGTTTCTCTTGAAGTTAATCAGAAAAACATGCAGCTCCTGATGAAACTGGAAAGCGTAAAAAATCCTCTGACTTGAAGACTTTCATGTGGTGGAAAAACTTGCTGACTGTTACAAAGCAGTGACTCCCAAGACCCCATCCATAAATGTTAAATAAATGTCACGGCATCAACAATTATAGCTTTTCTTTGTTAAATAACTGCAAGTTCTTAATCTGTTTATTATTAGCCTTAGATTATGTAGATTGTCTGCCATACATTGGTTTATAGTTTTATATACATATATATATATATATACATACACACACACACACATATAGACACACATATATACACACACACACACACTATCTAGAAGCTGCCAAATTTTCTTCTGTTGATAATTACTTTGTAGTTTCCAAAGAGTAAGAAAGTCAAAGTGCACTAAAGTGTGAGTGTGCTGGTGTGAGTGAAGCCGTTAGCCTGCGTGACATTTGTACCCAGGAAAAGCAGAACGTTTCCTGCTCAGCCGTTTGTCTGAACGAGGTTACATTCTGTCATTTCTAAAGGTCTGGAATTCTAGTCACCAAAAATAATAATTTAAACAAAAAGGCTGAAATCTGTCTTATTGAAAGGATCGACTTCATCACTACCAAAAGCTTTTCCTTAAATTAACCTGAAATTATAAATTATATTTAACTCAGTTTTTCAGTTTCCACCAGGAATCTTCATTTCAGTGAATTTTCTACAGTAAAATACAGCGTTCATACCAGTATAATACTTTTCCTGTGTTTTACACTTCGATACTGTGTCCCGTCTGGTATTCTGTGCACTGGCAGATACCTTATTAATAATGTATTAACGGACCTTAGGTTATAGCCACTTTAACAGTGCTGTGACTATAATGTAATAAAACACTAAAACATACAGTATCATAAACGTTACTGTCAAACTAGCTACCAAAAGCATTTATCTGAAGCTGCAATGAGTCTTTGCATTTGTTATTTCTTCCATTATTTTATCGTGCTAAGTTTTGATTTTAAAAAGTATAGCTTCAATTATTTTCAAAGCAGGATGAGTGCAACAAGTGCGAACCTGAGGTAAAGCTAGGCAACGATCGCTAACGTTAGGCTAGCTGGGTAGCTAATGTCTGCTAGCTAGACTGGTATCTTATAAGGTTATTTTCCTATTTTTCTGATATTCAGGACTGTGACTCAATTCATTCTGTCAGTGTTGCAGGTTCAAATAAATAAATCAGATTCTTTTTTTTAATGATTTTTGACTCAACATGTTCATTATTTACAAAAATAAAAAAAAAAAATGTATATTTGGTAATAAAGGAGTTAAAACAACAAATTGCAGTGGTGGATTTTACAGTATTATGAGTCTACTACATGAGTCTACATTTGGGTTCCACATGCGTTTTTCCCCCATTTTAAAAATGCAAGTGAAATTTGGACTTAGCAACACACATGCAAGATTTTGACCCATGTAGCCTACCACCACAAAAGCCTATATTGATTAAAGTGCTTTTTGCAGGGGGGCGGTTCTTTGCTCCACCTATCTCTCTCTCTCTCTCTCTCTCTCTCTCTCTCTCTCTCTCCCCCTCTCCTCTTCATGGATGAAAGGTCAAACTTCTCACTCAGTTTTTTGGATGGCAGACAGACTCATGCGAGCTATGTTACATCCTTAGTGTCATCTGAGGAAGATTACACATCATACACTCTCATCGGAAATGAATAAGAATGAGCAATCGTCGACTCCTGCGTAAAAAATCCTGGTGCTAGTGCCACTGTTACAACTTTAAATGGCTTTCAACGGTAATGTTAACATTAAAGCATCTCATCACCTTGATTTTAATCACAACATGTTGAGTGAAAACAAAGATGATGGCTAGACAAAACAACTACCAGTCAAAGACTTTCTTTCGCTTTCTTTCAGGTTTGTCTTGGGCAGAACCACTACAGGTTTTATAAAGTCACAATATTTCAGTGTAAAACTTACATACATATACTGAACCCTGAAACTAGGCTAATACTACGAACACGTGAGGTTTATTCATCTACTGCACTGTTAGCTAATTCATATCTGTTAGAACATAGACTTACATGACTAAAAAACTAGCAAATCAGAGCATTAGCAAAAGTACATTAGCTCGTTACTAACACTGAAGCTGCCCACTAATCAGTGCTCATACAGAATCATTAACAAAAATTCAAATGGACTACTTGAGAGTTGTAGGTTTATTAGGTCCACTACATTTAGAAATGCCCCAACTTTGACTTTGACAGTGACGGCGACAAAGAAAAAGTCGCTTGATGCACTTTATTGTGCGTCATTCAGAAAGCAGTCTGAAGTGAAATGTGCTGAACCGACAGGAAAACGCAGACAGAAATCTTCAGAATGTCAGAAAAAGGAAAACAAACTCCTTCGGAAGGTTATGTGAAGATAGGTTGGCTTCCCACCAGCCAGACATTTCCCCCCCGTGTCTTCTGCTTGGATTCAGTCTGCAGTAAGACCATTCATTATCACTGCTCAGGCCAAGGGGCCATACGTAAATTAATACGTGGTAGTGACATCATAACCATAAGGAACTCAAAACGAGTTTCACATAGGAGAGAACAGTATGGTGTCAAACTTTACCAAAATTATATAGTACACCCCCCTCCCAAAATAAATAAATAAATAAATAATTTAAAATAATAATAATAATAAAAACTTTAAAATGTTTAACATCATACCATTCCTGTAAATAGGACATATCCTATAAATTGTTACAAGTGTTTTGTATATTGATGTCGGGTTGTATGATTATTTTACAGTATATACAAATTTAAACAGCTGCCACAGGAAGTGAAGTCACACTGTAGTGAGAGATATCCATGACTGGATGTCCAGCACATGACTAGTGTGTATGTGTGTTAGAATGCAGTGTGAGGGGTCTGTGAGTCGAGGTCATAACTGTACGCACGCACGCGGGCACACACACACACACACACACACACACACACACACACACACACACACGTGCTAGCCCCCACTCTGTCCACACAAAAAGGGTCTCTGTGTTTCCTGACAATCCATAAATGACACCAACACATGGATGAGCTCCCAGTCCACACTGCTGTACTGGATGCCCATATACACATACACACACACACACACACACACACACCACCCCGTTACAGCGCATACACACGCCCCCTATTGTTCTCATCAGGGAAAAATCAGCAAAACACTACTCAGCCACAGGGAACATACTACCCATGCAAGTTTGAATATTGGCTTTTGCATTGCCATATTCACCAAACCACCAAACCCCTATGAGTGTGATGTAACATACCACATTAAGGTTTAACCCCAGCGATGGGACGGCTGTGAAATCTCACCACTGCCAGAGAACCACCGTTAGGCCCTTGGGCAATGTTACCCTTCAACTGTTCACCTATTTGCCTGGACTGGATTAACTTCATCAACGTTCAGTCAGAAAAAAAAAAGTTCTGTGTGTGAGCGACATTGACACAATGGTCCTTCTTGGTTACAAAAGAACAGCATGACGGGACATCTTTTTGAAAAGACTTAGATGAAAAAAGGCAGTGTGCAAATAAAGATCACACACACACACAGCTTGTTGAAAGGGAACATCAGCATGTAAACAGAGTGAGAGGTGGGTGCTGATAGTAAACTGGTTCCATCCAGAGCAACTGCTGCACAACACGCTATACGCTAAAACTCTAGTTTATATTATTCCAAATCTTTCTGGACAAAATGAAGCCTCCGATCATTCAAAACAAATTACATCACATACATTCACTACACAACAGCCCTGTAAGTAAGAAAGTAAGTAAGTAAGTAAGTAAGTAAAGCCTAGCAATCCATACACACAGAGCCAAAAAATATCTATGTCAGGTAATACATCTTAACTATAATTCTCTGCATACATCAGTTTGTGTGTGTGTGTGTGTGTGTGTGTGTGTGTGTGTGTGTGTGTGTGTGTGTGTGTAAACATCCGGAGTCAACATCCATTAGTCATTAACAATGACAGTAATTAGTAGGATAGGTTTTACAAATGGCATGCACAACTGGTGATCATTTTGAGCCTATAAGACTGGATTTAAGACCCAAATTCATTTTCGACTACTTTAACTAATTAGTAAAATCACATTAAGGAAAAACACCACCAGCGAGTAAAACAGCACAATTATCCCTAATAAGTGCTGCTGGCTAATGTCGACATTTAAAACCTCATCCTCAAGTTATGAAGTCATGACGCTGGCTTGTCCAAGTGTAATTACTGTGTAAAAAGAAAACAGTGTGGATATTAAAGAGCCCATCAGAGTGGAAGGAAAATGTTAAATGTGTGTCTTTTATTGACCGTGATTCATGTGGTAAAGGCTTTTGATGAAGCAGATAGAATTTTTGTTACATTCACAGACACACACACACACACACACACACACACACACCTCTTATCAGGATGTACAACCCTCAAAATAACAAATTGTCTCAGCCACCTGTTGCCATGGAAAACTCATGCTTTCAGAGAAAACCCTTTCACCGCAAAAAGACGCTCGACCTATATTGCTGTGGGTGTGTGAACCTACAGGTAGGAGCGTGCACTAAAGCAACACTCAAAATCTGATAATGAGAGCAGCCACATCCTCTTCTCAGCACTGTATCACTTACACACACTCACAGAGCACCCAAACTTCCCGTGGAACTATTGGGGTCACGATGCGGCCCGCGGAGTCAGAGATCGACAAAACCACAATGTACTCGTAGTAGATGGTGGTAACTGACTGCGCCACTTAAACATAAACACAACACCATGACACCTACACATAAATCAGCCTTAAGGATCGGCTCTTTGATTTAGAACAAAGTGAATTGACATCTAAGGCTTTTTGATTTCTAAGGCTGTGCAACTAACGCCTTCGGCCTTGGTAAGCCAGTTTTGTGTTTCCAGACAAAAAAAGTGTCATGTAGACTCGAAGCAAGTCCACAATGGTGTCATTCACCTTTAAATGTCAGTCACTGAAAGTTACTGTGTGAAGCCCAATGCTCAGGTAAAATAATAAAACACACTTATTAATCAGGTCTCCCTCCATTTGAGGCATTTTAAACTAAATTAGCTTGTGTTTCTTTATCATGAGATCAGATACTGTCTCTGTATAAAGGAGCTGCGATGAAGTCCATAATAAAAGGCCAACATGAAGAAACAAGTGGGTAAACAAACCAGGCTACCGGCCGGCTCGTGATGTCTCTGTGTATGTGTGTGTATGTGTGTGTGTGTGTGTGTGTGTGTGTGTCTTGCTGGCGACCAAATGTGTCCAAAAGGATAGGAATATCTGACAGGATGGACCTTGTGGGGACATTTTCGCTGGTATTCATAGCATCAACTAGCTTCATTAATAATGATGTCAGTGAAAGGTCCTCACAAGGATAGCAAGACCAAAGTGTGTGTGTGTGTGTGTGTGTGTGTTGGCGACTGGACGGGGGTAAACCTTTGACGTCATAACCTCAAAAAGTGGCGACTTTGGCACCTTTGTGGCGTAAAAACAAGTAACTTATCTGAAGGGGGTGCAAAGGCTGCATCGCAAATGGCTCCCAAAAGTGCACTAAGTAGCCTGCAGCATTCATTATCTCACACGTTATGTAGTGCATCTACGTAGGAAGGAATTGGGAATGCAGCCTCGGATTCCTAAACATCCCACAAAAGTGTCCTGATGGATAGCAACTAGCTAGCTAGTTTAGTTTAGTCTAGTTTAACCTGCCCAAACACGAGCCAAACCAACCTAACAGGCTAACTAAATTCCGAAAAGCAAAGCCTCAAAGACGCTGATTATCACAATGGAGGAGAAACAAACAGAAAATAAACACAACAAAAGTGGAGTAGATGTGGGAAATGGTGCTAATTTAGCTGAGGAAAATGAGGAAAGAGCGTTAGTGAGTTCGTTAAACGGTTAACGGTCGGATTGCATTTGAATGCGTTTCATTCAAAGCTCGCGCTCGTTTCAAGCGCATTAAACGTTCGCAATAGGTATTTTAAAAAAACAGCTTTATCACTTGAGTAACTGCATTTATTCCCACCAGGAACCCTGCGAGGGGGAAAGCACCTGGTAATTTAATCGCTACCCGCGTATGTGAGCGCAAAGTTATGGCGGTTCAACAGGTAGGCTGAACTATAAATCGTGATGAAGGCATGCACGCATCCGCAGCACGAGCTCAGTCCTGATCTCAACTGCTTCTTTATCCCCAACACCACTCATCTGCACACCTCTAACCTGTGATCCGCTCTACCAGAGCCGTGCATCAGAGCTGCCGTTGCTGCTGCTGCTGTTGTTTTAAGGGCTACATCTTAGATTGATAAAGTGAGTAAAGTGGAGCGCCTGCCATTTTATGGTTCAGTGAGTTGACAACAGCGCACACACTCGCCGGAGCTGGAGCTGTACTGAGCATGCCAGCACAGGACCGGGTCCTGATCAGGCGCTCATCTACGGGACAATCCGCCACAATTTCGGCACACGTCGGGGAAACCGAGCTAAAAGTTCACTCGGAGCGCTCAGAGGTGCTGTACTTTAGAGCGTTGTTATTGTTACTGAGTCTAACTTGCATTTAAGCACACCGTGCTGATCACTAATCACTATCACTTTATTCTCACTAAACTCTAAACACTAAGCTCCACCAGAGTGAAAGCTCGGACTATGCGGAATTAGCAGGGATTGAGGTTACAGCAGATTATTGAGGAAGAAATGAGGAATTTAAAAAACTTACCCGTTTCTCCGGGAGTTTTCATGTTGTCTTTCAGTGTGCAAGCCGAGTCCCGTTCGGCAGAGGGCGAGAGTCGGCCTCACTCACGAGCCAAAAACAACGAGAAAGAAACTAAACTTTCACTAAAAATGTGCAGCCGCTGGCTCGCGCTCGCGCTCGGTGGCGCTCACTTCGGTTAGTCTGTCTCACACTTTTGGAGAGTGAAAAGTGGGTCCACAAAACTATATGGGGCGAGGTGAAGCGGAGTTTCCCGTCCCGAGAAGCGATCAATACCGTCCCGCCGAGAGCGGAAAGCACACGGCAGCTCCAGCTCCAGCTCTGGCTCCGGCTCCGGGTTTAGTGTTGCGCTCGGTCACGCGAGTCGGCGTTTCTTCGAACATTTTCTTTTTGTAACAGCAGTTCGTCTCCAAAAAGGTCGCCACCGACTCGCAGTAATTTAGTCAGCTTCCCACTCCCTCTTTCACACTGACTTTTTTTTTTTCTTCTTCTTCCTCCTCCCACCACACACACATACACACACTCTATCTGTCCTCCCCCATTCCTCCTCCTCCTCCTCCTCCTCTCTCTCTCCCCGTCTCTGGTGTCGTGTTTCTCTGCCCGCCCACACGGAGGAGGAGGAGGGGGAAGGGGGCGGGGTCACGCTCAAGTCCTCGTCGGAGTCACGCCTCCTTTTGAGTGTGAGCGTGAGCAGGACGGACGCAGCGTCGCCGACGTACGCGTCGTCGCCATGGAGACCGCCAGCCACAGTTCGTCCGTGATGACGTTATCACATCCGCGTCCTACGGCTCCCTCTGAGAAGACAACGTGCCAAAGCAGCGTCGGCAACGTCAAGCAACAAGTTGTTCTTTTTTTTTGTTTTTTTTAATCGAGCAATTAGGCGTATATTCCTTTCATCTCATGCTAATTGTGAACACAGATGAAACATGTCTGAAATTGCATATTATCATACGTGGTGCAGCTCGTGCACTATTTTGACACACTGGTTAGTAACCAAAATCCTGGAAATGATGTTCGGTTACAAAGAACAGATTAGGCCTAATCTGAGGTTTAAACATCTTTCTGACAAAATCCCAAGGTGCAGTCAAGAACAGGCAGATTAAACCCACAGCAATTCAGCCATAAATCATTTAACTCTGTTCTGAATGACTGACTTGCCATCACTGTGTTAATTAAACTTGGTTGTATGGATTATTAGCCATTCTCAGGCTAAATAGCTAACAGAGTGACTAACTTACTCTCACACCCATCACTTCCTTTAGGCTAGATGAAGCTCAACTGACAAATTATGCCAGCAAATATAAGACTATAAGAGTCTTAAAGTGAGTGTTTTATATCACGAAAAACACGAAGGTGCTGCAAACTCCTGGCGGAGCAACAAAGCAACCAGAGCCGTCCAGAAGCTGAGTTTAGGCACTGAAATGAAAACACATTTGGCCTTAGGCAGGATATGAAAATAAACACAACCCTCTTACTTAATACTGTATAATAGTGTTAAGGACCAGTGTGTGGAAAGCAACTGTGTGATTCCTGTGTGATCATTTAAATGTGAGCTGTTTGCTCAAGCATACACATCCTGTTTAAGTGCCAATAACTACAACCATGACAAGCTCGCTCGCTCTCTCTCTCTCTCTCTCTCTCTCTCTCTCTCTCTCGTCACACTTGGGAAGTGTAGCTCATCCCCTGTTGCAGATGAACCTATAGATGGACTTTTCACCCCAAATATAATTGCCCATGACTGGAAATCTATCATCACAAAACGTTTAAAGATTACTCAGTCTTGTATAATCCTGTACATAAAAATGTGAGGATAGTATTGTTTCACATTCACAAGTGTACGACTTTTTATAGCCTACTGTATGTTTAAATCCATTACATCTTCCAAGTTCAGGTTTACTTTTGGATTTTTTCCTCACTTGGGAAATTATGTAGTTAATTACATCCAAAAATGTAATAAGAACACTACAGGTTGTTAAAGCTGAAAATTCCAAGATGGCCGTGTATCCAGGTGCAGAGGCCCTGCACTGCCCAAAATATGCTATGATCTCTTTGATATCTTCCATTGCTTATTCAGACAGCTGATGCCACAGCAGATATAAGTACAATATTTGTTGCATTTGTACCTGTACTTAAATTCCTCTAGAAGAATTTCCTATAGAAATCTGAATACCTAATAAGCTGCATTCCAAATAAAGTTTTAAGTCCACATGCTGCCTTACTAAGCATCCCATAAATTAAGCATAAGAAGGAAACGTGATAAGTGGCCTTTATATGCAGTAACATTCTGAAACTCACAGCCGATATATACTCACCAGGCCTTTTTTAAAGCGATTTTTGTACAATTTAATTACTTTATTTTCTTTTATTCAAACATGTTTTTGTACTTCTTGCTGTTTTTATTTGCAACAGCTATTAAATGAATAAAAAGTGCTATATAATAATAATGATTTTTCTTATTAATTCATACAGAGGGTGAATTTATGACTTTGCAGACAGAATGGATTTATGAGGGGAAGCTGCTGTTTGCACCTTTATTGTCTTTTTCTTGTTGTTATTTATGACAATGAGTGCTGAAAAGTGCAGACAATTCTGTTCAGAGAGGAAACAGATGAGAAGCAACAGAAAAAATGCAATGCTTGTGTGGAGGAACATGGTTTTGCCCTCAACTCCCCGGGGAAAAAAGGAGCAGTTACTGTGATCGGCACTTTCCCACGTTCATATAGGCCGTAAACATTATCTGCTCCAGCTCAGACGAGTTCTTTCCTTTCCAATTTTCCTCATTTTCTCTCTCCTTCTCTATTATTTGTTTGACTAGCACTTGTGCTGACTCTCTATATCTCTCTTTATCTCACTCTGTCTTTGTAATGAAGGGCCTTCAGCAGAGGAAGTGCGGACAGTGAGTAGAGAGAAATGGGAGTGGGAGAGAGAAAAGACTACAGTGTGCAGTGCACTGGAGTGAAGAGAAGAATGGACGAGGTGCATGCAAACAAGTAGTAATTGAAAGGCCTAGGAATAATGACTCAGTCTTACCATTCAAACATCATGGTCCTTTTTCTCTCATGGTTAAAGTACCTAGCACATCATGCTCACTGATGACCACTGTATTATTCTCTGTTAGTTCTTCCATTTTGCCATGTCTCTCATCACTCCCATCCCCATTGTCTATTGTTCGTTTTCCGTCATGTACATCACTGCTTACTTTCTCTCTATACAGTATACTGTATACCTTCACACACTTTGCTCTGGACATCAGGCTCCTGGGTTTTCTCAGCACGTATATGAACTGGTGTTGACATGAATGCGTGAAGCATTTAGCTGTTTTGGGCCTGATGACCTCAAGACTAGGAATCATCACTCTTGGTGTTGAGTAAAATGTATTTTGAACTAGATCTATTATGAGGAAACCCCTTGTGCAACTGAGGGCTCACAGTCTAATACAGACGTGTAATTCAGTAATTGAGCTGCCACTGCCCCCTGTGTTTACCACTGCAATTGTGCAACCTTTGGTTTTCGGAAATGAGAAATGACACGTAAATTGTTCATGAGGATGACTTTGGTCACACAAGAGCAAAGTTGAGAAACTATGCTATAAGTAATGCTCTCATAAGTTTTAGTGTCCCACCCTAAAGATGACAAACACTTCGTCCATTTGCCTGCACACAGGTTGACAGGTTCATGTGTGATTATGGGCAGTGAGTAACCACTTGAGACTTAAAAGACTTCCAAACAATAGGAATGGTATAATGACTTGGTGCCATGAGTGTTTGTATATTATGTGTAATATATTTCCTGTAATTCATATCCAGTTTTTAAACAATGTGCAAAATTTGACATTTAAGGTGTAGCAACAGTTCAGAGGAAGCCTGTGGCATTTTGATAGGGAAACACACACACTCGGAGCTTTAAATAAACATACATGAAAACACAATTTATATAATTTTTTTAATGTAAGTTGTATGAGAGGTTCAGCTTAGTTCAGTTCCTCTTCAAATTAAAGACTGTAGAATGGGGTGTCAGATTCATATCTCTTCACAGTTTGCCATTCTCATTCATCTTTTGTATCCAGGTCAGGGTTGTGGTGGATCCAGAACCAATCCCAGGAACACTGTGTGTGAGGTGGAAATAAACCTCTATTATAGATCACCACGCACACACATTCACACCTAGTGGCAATTTAGACTACTTTAGAATACTGCTATGTCTGGGATGGGAGGAAACCAGAGAACCCAGAGGAAACCCATGTGGACACAAGGGGAACAGGCACAGAAGCTCCACACAGGGTAATGGCCCAATAGGACCTGACTATCAGGAGTTTAATTCTGGTAGCTCCACTTCTCAGCCAATCGCAACGGATAAAGTGACACAAACATTTACATTAAAATATTAAAAGATGGTTTGTACTTCTGCACTGAAGCAAGTTTACATATCTGTGCCATGATGCAGAAAAGTGGTTTATGGGTAATCGTAGCTCCCAGAGGTTTGCACACATAAAAAAATCCTCAGTTTATGTCAGACCTCCTGATATTTCCTAGTTTATTTCCATTGCCAGAATATTTAAACACTTTTGTTTAATTATGCTCCTTCGTATAGTCTTAAAGTTTCATTATGTGGAGGCACAACGAGTGCATCAAGTTTCAGCAGGGCCAATGGAATCTGGGCGATGCTGAGGGAAGTAGGCATTCATGGGTGTGTGTGTGTGTGTGTGTGTGTGTGTGTGTGTGTGTGTGTGTCAGTGGCCTCTTTGTCATCAAAGAACCTGTTTATTTTCAAGCTTGGTGCTCCAACTGTCAGGGGCCGCATAATACCCCACCATGTCTGAGTCTCACTCCTTTCACCCTCCCGTGTCTGTCTGTTTCTCTCTTTTTCTGTCTCTTTCTGGCTTTCCCCCTCTTGCCCACATTGCCCTTCTCATAAGGGTCATGCTTCATAGTTTCATCTTCAACTAATGTTCTTTGTGTTGTGTTTTCACCTGCTGCCCAGTGTAACACAGAACTGACAATCCCTTCTCTCTCTCTCTTTCTCTCTTTCCCTACCTCTCTCTCTCAGCTGGTTTTCACACATGAGTAATAGGATTACCACATACAGCTCTGAAAAGGACAGAGGCTAGAGAGGAGGAAAAACAGAAGAGGAGGAGGAGGTATAGCGCACGAGGGAGGAAGTGAATGGAGGCGTGAGTCGCGGGGTAATGAAGGGAGCAATTAGACAGCGACAGAGAGTTTGCGGAACACGCAGAAGGTCAGAATAGAATAGATCAGGGACAATGTGAGTGTCATTAAAACCCCTGTCTGACAGAGTCTATAATATTCCGAGAGCAAGAGAGCATGAGGTACTGTCTGGCTGTGTGACAGTCGCTATATTAAGCACAGCATGTGTTGACAGTGTGTCCAGTATCTTGCTAAGGAACAAACTCTTCCTATTGGCACAGATCACTATTTCCCATTATAGTCTCTCTCTCTCTCTCTCTCTCTCCCTCTCTCTCACTGACCCGGCCATCCACCCCTTCATTCCAGGGTGTTTGCTACAGACAGATTTGGACTTGGCTCTGCCATGGCTGCCCCAGCCAAGGGGCCAATCAGAGCCCAAATCTAAGCTGTATGCCCTCCCTCAACCCTCCCTCAGAGTCGCTGTGGTAATACTTCTCTCTGGCGCTGAGGAGATGGCATCCACTTGCCCCTAGGTACCCCCTTAACGAAAGATCACATATCCTACCACGCAAGCACTTGAACGCACGCTGCAGGGTGTTGCGCTACTTCATGGACATTTACTGAGTCACATCTCACTCACAGGACTCATTATGAAACATTTATTGAAATTATGCTTGGAAATTGTGATGTGTCTATGTCTAATACTCTCCCTCTCTCTCTCTCTTCATTACATTTATGGTGCTCTAGAGACATTTAGGGACAGGATTTTCTGGTGTTTCTGATTGCATTATTGTCGATTTTATGGTATTGAAAAATTATGGCCATGAGAAACAGTGGAATATTTACACTTAAATATACCAGAAAGTCTGTGTCTGCGTGTTTATGAGTGTATAGTGTTGGTGTGTGCAGGATGTGATGTGTAGAGGGTGTGCGTGTGCCGTGGGCACTGTAGTAGTCTAATGACTCATCTATTGATATGCCCTCTTCAGACGCCCCCGTTGTTTTTGAGTGTTCGTTGTAGACAGAGCAGAATGAGTCTATGCTTCCATATGCTCATGAACGAAGCTGTTCTAATTCACTGCCTAACAGGCCTAATATGCAAAGCTAAGGTGTACAGCGTGTGGGTCGCACATATGTTTTCAGCACATACACACTCATAAGTACACCTTTGCCTTCTGGGCTGAAGGATTGACCACCTGTCAGTGAAAAGGAGGCGACACTGACAGTGGCAGATTGTGAGTGGGAGCAAAAATGACTGACGAATCCTCTGACCAATCTGTACACAGCTCTCAGCATGATACTGAATGATTATCTTGAGCAAACGTACAGAAACTGCATATCCCACGCAGGGAGTTGTTATCAGCAAAGTGTTTTTTAAATAGGACTTTTGCATGTGAGAGTGATAGAAGACAAATGAACATGTTCAGTGTGGCTACACTAGATTCTTATCTATACTTTCTATAAGTAAATGTAATCTTTAAAAATGCCATGATGAAGCCGTTAAAGTCATGTTGGGCTCACAGAGCAATTCTACTCTAGGATTCCTAGACCGTATGGAGATATTGGGAGACACACTGTGGTACTTTCCTTTAAGTTTAGTTTTATTCTATAATTCATTATAGTTTACTCTAGAAATACTATGATACAACCACAGTTTTACTATGATATTTCATGGTAACTCTAGACACTACGGTATGTGGTTAAGCTTGAGTAACAGTGACAGTGATCAGGGAAGAACAGTTCAATCTCAAACCATCTCTCAAAGCTGAGAGCCACCTTACATACACTGTATTGCCAAACGTATGTGGACACCCGTCCAATCACACCGATATGTGCTTGTTGAAAATACCATTCCAGATTTAGTCCCTCTTTGCTGTTATAATTAATTTTTTGGGAAGGCTTTACACTAGATTTTGGAACATGTCTGTGGGTCTATATACCCATTCAGCTATAAGAGTGTTAGTGAGGTCAGGCACTGATGTCAGGTAAGGAGGCCTGGCATGCAGTCAGTGTTTCAATTAATCCCAAAGTCGGGGTTGAGGTCAGGACTCAACTCCAACCTTAGCAAACCATGTCTTCATAGACCTCACTTTGTGCACAGGGGCATTATCATGCTGGAACAGGTTTGGGCACCTTAGTTCCATTGAAGGGAATCTGTAATGCTGCAGTATACAAAGACCTGTGGCAACAGGTTGGGGAAGAACCACATATGGGTGTGATGGTCAGGTGTCCACAAACGTTTGGCAATATAGTGTATCTATGTTGTGTCTGTATATTCATCAGTAAGATGTCTCACCATGCATACTTCAATTATATTTTTTTAAAGTCTCCTGATTGCTGCAAGATCAGAGAGCCTCTGGTCTGACTACAAATCATATCTATAATCAGTGCACAAGTAGTCAGAACTGTGTAGCAGTAGACACAGAAACTAGTCTAGAGGCTAGATACAAAAAGACCCAAAATCACAGTCCTGAAAGGTTACTGTGTGTGTCTGTGTGGTAAAAATGTGTGTGAGAAGCATCCTGTTGAGCAGAGAAGCAGGAACACTGATTGCTCTAGTCCAGATGTCCCATGAGTCAGATGGGCAAAAGTGAAGGTGGAAAATCGTGGAGGCAGAGAGAAACAGAAAGGAAAGAAGGGAGAAAAATGATGACTAATTTGGCCTCTGATACCTTGGAGCTTTTTTTTTTAATGGGAAAATCATCTGTTGCACTAAATGTTCAGGGCTTAGCAGATGCTCCCATCTAGTGGTTAGACGTAATATCTGCACATTCAACTCTGTGAGAAACACATGAGTTTTAATACTCCTGGCAACAGTATGTGAGAGGGGAAAACATTTTCAGAATAATTGGGGTAACTCTGAGATATATAAATCCTACCTTGTACACTGAAAAATATAAAAGATTGCCAGTCAATGTAGAGTGGCTACACCCAAAACAACATACTACTAGCATGTTAAACATAGTAAACCAAGTATCTTGATGTATGCTTCAGTATCGTACTTCATACAATGGTAACTTTCACACGAAGTTTTTTTTTTTTTAATTATAGAGCTAATTCTAATTAACCGAGGTGAACATATATTCCCAGGTTAGTGGTTACTTCAAAGTGGAAAAAAGTGAAAGTTTAATCTTGCTACCAAGCTAGCCACTTAGCTGACAACCTGGCTAGCATCAGCTGTACACGGTTAACTAGTCAAGTTAGCTAGACAAAACAAAACAAAACAAAAAACACCTTGCTATTAGCCATTAGTTCAATTTAAAATAACTTAAAAAAGAAAAAGAAAAAACATTTAGCTGATACCTTTGTCCTGAGTGATACACAACATGCTATCTAGGTTAGCTAGCTAATAAGATGCCACATAAGCGTTCAGTCATTGCTGACAATTCTGACACATAATAGATTAGCATGACTATATTTATATTAGTATGTAAATTTATTCATACAGTACTGTTCTAGATTTTATACTTAAAAAATAAAGACATATAAAACAATAAATAATAAAACAACAACAACAACAAAAAAAGACATTAAAAATTTAAATCATTAACCAGGTACAGCAATGAAAACAGCAACATCTAGTAAAAGCAGGTGAGTGAAAGCTCATTGGTGATTGTGTTGGCGTGACCTGTGGTGTTCGTGATTTTATTGTTTGTATTATTGTGTGTTTAATTAAATTAGATAATTATCTCTTGGATTCAATGAACTTTTTTTTTTATTTATTTTTTTTTATTATTTGAGCCTGGGGAGTCGTGACATGCATGTGAATCACTTAGCTGCCTGGCTGCCTAATTAACATCATCTCCCCAAGGGACATATGGTAAGTAGCTAAATATGTTGTATCAGAGTGTTCATCAGAATCCTATAGGCTACTTAATATCATCCTGGGTCTTACCTAGATTGAAATGACATGCAGTTGCCTGTAGTTTGTAGTTTAAACACTGCTCATGTTACTAACAGCCCAGTCTTATTTACAGGGCTAAACAGAACAGGACATGACACTGTTTGTAATTTGCTTAATACACCTTTAATAAGGCCTCGCTTGACAAGGAGGGACAAGATGTTTTTAAAAAAGACACAATGTCCATTAATAGTATTCTACCATTTTTATTTGGATGAGCGAGACACTTTCAGTTACAAAAATGACTTAAAATGAACAACACTGTACAATGAACAAGCAAGTTATTTTCATCTTTTTTTCTTTTTTTGTTTTCAGAGATAAATACACTAAAAGGCTAACCTGTCACCATAGGGAAGAGAGGAAAGAAAGGGGACAGGGAAGAAAAGGACTATTCACATCAAAGGAAAAGCTAGTAGGGGCCACACACATCATATATGTGCTTACACACACACACACACACACACACACACACACACACACACACACACACATGCACACAAACTGTATCAAAATAAAATAGGTACTGTATATGGAACAAACACACACTCAAATACATACACATAAATGCATGTACCTTTACACACACACACACACACACACACACACAGAAGGGACAGATCAGCATCATAAAAGTAATCACAGACAAATCATGAACATAAACTATTTTATCATCATCATAATCATCGTCACCATAACCTTCACGAGAAGCAAAAGTTTTCCCCAATAACAAATAATTAAAAAATATAAATTTTTATCAAAATCATCATTTATGATGATTTGCTTTGGATTGCTGAGGCCATCGTTCCAGAAACTGGAGTTGCTAGGTGAACACACAGAGAAAGAGGTGGGGAAAAAAACAGAAAAGCTGCAGAAGATGCATTAGTGGAGATCTTTGGTTTCACTAGAAGAGTTTAAGATATTTGCTCTTTTATTGTTATTCCTTTGGACTGAAGCTGTATTGTTAAGTCAAACACAAAGAATAAAGAAAAGGGAGAAGGGTAGATGTCTTGCTTTTTTTTCCTCTGCTTTGCTGTGTTTGACCATTACTAAGGAAATAACAGTGATCAGGCCCCCGTGACGGTTAAGCAAATGGCCCAGGCAAGAGCCACTGTCAGGGTTAGCACGCCAGATTTAGCTACAGCAACATTAGAAAATGTGACAAAAGCAATAACTGGCTTGCACTGAGGCTGCCATTGCACCGTTTCTGCATTTAAAGCATTATTAATATATTAAAGATTTGTTTCAGGAAGTGTGTATGATGTGTCAAGTCTCCCAGTGGAGTGTTTGCTTTGGTATCGTTCTCTGGTGTTTCACTTCACTGAGAGACTACGAGACGCCTTACGCACGCTCCCTCAGTTCACACTGAAAATGATTTTAATTTCTGGATGACAGCAAGGAAGAGAAAAAAAAAACAAGTAAAAAAGAGTGGGAGAGAGAAATGCTGGTCCTGATTACACCCGCAGTTAACATGAGCCTAAAGCTGTCTGTGGTTCATGGAAATCAGACTATCAAGCTCCTGAGGTGGATAAGCTTTTCATTGCATTGCATATACTAATCTCTCTGTAGTGAAGACATTCTGTGTTATAATTCAGTGATCACTTGATGTAAACAGGAACCACATTCATTTACTCTCTGACTCTTTTGACATTAAAAAGTCACCTAGCAACAACAGTCTCAGCCTCTACCCAGTCACCAGCCCTCAGCACCTCTCACAGCTCACAGACAGGACCGCTGGCCAATGGGCTTTCAGTGTATGTTCTGGTGAATCAGCCAATCACCGTGCACTCAAGCGCACCCCGACCTAATAAGATGGTGTCAGGCTACAATTGTGAGCTGGAAAGGTGCAGTAGGCTTGCTGACTGTAGAAGTGGCTTTAAGGGCTGAAGGAAGGCAGAGGTGTTGAGCTGAGGTCAAAAGGGCAGGGAGAACGTACCCCCAAGGTCTTCACAATGGTCCTGTTTCATTCCGCACTGTTGTTCACTCATTTCGACAGAACGTTGATTCAAAGGCTGAGAAGAGGGGGATGCAATTGACTCATCTCTGATTTGCTCTTGTTATGTCCTTACGACTGCTCAAGTGTCACTCTGAGTCATAATTGCCAGCTGGGAAATCAAGCAAGACGTTTCGGTGTTGTGATGTATAATGACTAGCGCTTATGTCCTTGTCCTCCAAACATGGCTTCACTAATTTTACAACTCTGCTGTTGTACACGAGCTACAGAGAGACAAGATTGTAATGTATGGTGTACATTCTGAGTTCACGCCCTAAGTTTGTGTTTTAGACCGATATAAATTTACAGTTCAATCAAGATGTGTCGTTCAAGACTATGTCATTTAAAACTGATAGCAAAACAGATTTAGTAGTTTGAGAAATCAATAAATTAAACTAAAACTTGTTTGAGTATCCCATTTACACAACATTTGCTGCGTATATTTTGATTAAAATGTTAAAAAATAGCAGAAAAATGCTCCTAACACAGTGTTAATGGTTGATGTCCTTTGTGTACTGTATTAATTTTCCTGATTCAAGAACAACAGCTCTTAGAAGTAGACTCAGACTTTTGGACCCTATTTCATCCTGAAAAACAGTGACGTATGCCCCTTAGACTTAGCATGTAGACTTTGGTAATTCAAGCTTATCTGAGAAGCTCATGAATGCAGCACGAGACCATTGTGATTTTCGAACTTCAATCTGCCCCATGACCTCTTTGAGCTCGCCCAAAAGCAGCCCGTTTGTACACGCTACAAACAGATGCATCGTTCTGCTTAAAGCATTCGTTAGTTTGGTTTATCGTCAAAGAGAGTGAGGTATTTGAGGAACTATCTCTCTTCTCAACCTGATCAGACACAGACAACGAGAAAGAAAGCGGAAAGAAGGAAGTCGAGCAGAGAGCTAGAGAGAGAAAGATGGAGACAGCATCGATATGATTCTGCTTAGCTACATGTCTTTCCTAGTCTTCCACATCCCTGACCGTTTCTGCACAGAATCCCTCTTTGCACTTTTTTCCTCTTTTATCCAATTCCCTCCATCTTTCCTCTCTTCCAGTTTTTTTTTTTTTTTGGTTTTGTAGCTGTTTAAAGCTTTCAGCTCAAGGCTCTGAGCAGCACTGTGTTCAACGCTGTCAATCATCATCACAGCAATGCAGTCAACAAACGATTACATGGTAAGACTCTCAGTAAGCACAAGGATTCACAGGAATATAAAAATCTGATCTAACAGAGTTCTAAAGTTTTAGATGACCACTCGTTCTGATTTCCTTTAGTTGATGGCTACATTAGAAGATCTAGACAAAAAAAAAATTCTTCACATTCTTATACAGTAGATATAATGCTTATACACAGGGATTATTCAATGCTATAAGACTATAAGATCCCGCATCTTGACGCTACTATCTAAAACGAGCTTGTAAAAAGGTCACCGTAACGTTGTGCTAAAACGTTTGACGTTCATACAGAACATCATGTCAGCGTCTAACGCAGTGCTGCTCTTCACCCTGATAGGTTATCCCTACACAGACTCCACCCATAAAGGAGAAGTGGAGGGTTAAGAGGACAAGCTACCGTCCCTGTGTTGGTCAT
Organism: Pangasius macronema; assembly: GCA_037577455.1. NCBI lineage: Eukaryota > Metazoa > Chordata > Actinopteri > Siluriformes > Pangasiidae > Pangasius > Pangasius macronema. The sequence continues at coordinate 21,782,549 of CM074945.1, forward strand.
TAGTCGATAAGGACCAATGGTTGCATTCTTTTATGGATTTGGTTTTGAAAAGGTTGCCTTGGCGAAGTAGAATTACATTTTGACACAATCTGATGCCTCGAACATAGCAATAAAAATGCCTCTGGGATAAATAAATAGATAAATAAATAAATAAATAAAAATTCATAGATAAGTATAATCAGAACAATCACAAAAGAGGTGTGAGGTGGAAAAAGAAAGTCCAGAAGATAAACAGAAATATTTTGGTCTAAAATCAAGTCTGCAACTTTTTTTCTTGTTTTTTTTTTTTTTTTTTTTTTTTTTTTAAATTTTTACCTTTTTCTATACATCAGCAATAAGTAAGCATTGTAACATAGATCATTTACTACAAAATCTATAGAAGCACTAAGTGATCCATTCCATCTAAACGGTCATGTGGAGAACAGGGTTAATCAGTCCCCTTTCAGAAGCTCTGATCACCTCCACGCCTGCGTTCTTATAGCACTGCGTGTTGCTGATCTTTTGGTGTATATTTTACTTATGAGTTAAAGCTTTGGCTTGTTACGCTCTTGGGTATCTGTGTGTATTTGTGTTCACCTTCATCCTAGTTGATCTGTTTAGATGAATGTTCACAGTATTTCTCCAACCACCTGATGGAGTCTCTAGCACGACTAGGTACAAGGAGGGAACATAAAAAAAGAACAATTCTATAATAATTGAACCCCCCCCCCCAAAAAAAAAAAAAGAAATAAAAAATTATAGCACGCAATAACCAAAGGAACAGCAGCTACACACATAGAAGAGAAAAAATTCCCACAAACCAGACTGACGGAAAGAAATAAAAGAGCCAAAGGAAGAAAAAGAACATCCTTCCCAAACCCAAAAGAAACCAGCCACATCTCTTTAACTTCAGTGAGGTCATCAAAGCTCCTGTCCCAAGGACCAGGAAGGGTTCGAGTGACAGGTTTCGAGGAAGAAGAGAATGGAACCATCTGTACTCCTCCATGAATCCATCCATCCATCCATCCATGCTGTAATCATCTACCCCTGACATCATCCCTGACTTTCTTTCACAGATGGATGGATGGATGGGATAAAGAGAGATCTTCACATTTTTTCTTGTCTCCTCTTCCTCAGCTCTTTCCATATTTGGCTTGGAAACTTTTTGGTTTGCTTCTGTGAATCTCTGGAATTATGGTTGGCTGAAAAGTTTTTTTTTTTTCACTTCATACATGAAGTGGCAGGGATAATGGAAACGCCCGTTCCTCAAAAGTTCCCCCAGCAATGTCCACTCGGTGATATCTGTGTGAGTGTGTGTGTGTGAGTGTATGTGTGTGTGTGTGTGTGTGTGTGTATGTATGTATATATGTATATATGTATATATGGGAGGTGGGAGCACATCTGAGGGAAGGGGGTTTCCGTTCTCCTTCTGCATCGCAGTGAGAGACCCATGATGAGTCACTTTGGTATCCAACAAGGAGCAAGTATGAAGGAGGTGAAAAATGTGGATAATGGATTCAAAGTGTTTTTAATGGAGATAAGACAGAATGAACATGAATGTGAGACACAGACGTAAAACATGCAGGAACACCAGCTGACCTTGTATTAAATACATCTGATTTTCATGACATTCCCAAACACACCCCTGGGTGGTTAACATGTGTGATAGTCATGAAATTATGACATGACAGTGATGATGGTTAAACAACAAAAACAAAAACCTACTCAAATATGGATATTTCTGAATGTTAATGGGAACTAAAGCTAGACAGAAGAAAACCTGATAAAGAGGTAGAAAGCGGGAGAGATTTGTATATACCTAGACTTCTAGTGAAAAAACATTGACACTTCTGAGCTTTGCTCATTCACTGTTGCACAGCAATACACAGCTAATACTTGGAGATTCACCACTTCACTAATTAAAAAACAAGGACAATTTTAAGAAAAAAAAATACTGACATATTGACAGACAAAATGAGAGAATGTCAGATGAAATGATGGAGAGGGAGGTTGCTGGATCGTTGGTGTGGGTCTGGTGCTGGACGCTGGACTATTTACAGGTCCACGGGATAAAGCTTTTCCTTCCGTATTTTTGGTTTTGGTTATTTTTTGGTATATGGGTTTTTGGTATGGTTGTCTTTTTGTCACTGTGAGTCTTTTAAAGTTCACCTCTATCATATTTTTTTGGTTTAAAGTTCTCCAGACTGGTCAGAGCTGATGTCCGACTGCCGTTCTGCAAGAAATAAAAGTTTTTAGTTTTGCTATTTTTGGCTCAAGGATCATTAATAATCAGCTCTTTCCTCTGGTTCCTGCAGCTCTTAAACCAGTGTCTATTGTCCTTTCTTTTATTTCTTTACACTCTCCAGAGAAAAAGAGAGAGAGGAAAAAAAAACAACGGTGGAGAAGTGGCTGCGCTCAGTCGACGTACCACTAGACCTCCAGGTGAATTTTTGGTTTACATGTAAATCTCTCTTCTTCACTTTGTCTCGTCTTTACCTCTGTCTCTTCATCTCTCCCCTCTTCCACTTTGTGTATTTTTGGCATCAGGAGAGCGGGAGAGAGCAAGAGAGAAAGAATGAAAGACAAAAGACAAAGGAAGAAAGAGAGACAGGGATGCTTTGGTTGTGATGGGAGGTTTCAGTTCCTCCTCCTGGTCCTGTGATTGGTTTCCTGGAAGTGTCACTCAATCTTGGCCGCTCCCCAGATCATGTGGGCTGTGTAGCAAGTCGCTGGAAGAGCAGGAAGAGTCAGGGCTCGAGCAGGGGGAGGGACTCATGCCGTCCGGGAATAGAGGCCTGCCGGATTTGGAAACGATCGAGTTGCCCAATCCCAGAGCTGTGCCCGCTGCCATGGGCAACAGTGAAGGGTGGTTAAGGAAGAGAGAAGAAGGGAGTCCTGACCTTTGTCCTCCAGAACCACCAATCAGCACCTTGCTGCCACCTTCAAGACTGGAAATGGTGGTTTGACCACCACTGGCTGCCAGAGCTGAGAGAAATGAGAGATGGATGAGTCATATTTAAGAACAATAGCAAACCTACTCACAAAATAGCATGGGAAACAGAAGAATGAGATTTAAAACACAGAGAAAGCAAAGCACGCCATAGCACCGCACACTGACCTGAGATGATTTCAACAAACACACTCATCATTTCATTTCATGTTCCTTTTCTTTTGTTCATCATTTCCCTCCCCATTTATTTCTCTTATTCCCCTGCTACTGCCTGCTCTCCCACAAACCTTGAATTGTGGCGATTGGGTTGCTGCCACGCAGGGCTTGGCTCATTCCTGTGTTAACTCCAATCACCGTATTCCTGAGTCGTGCACACAAATACGCAAGCGTGCGCACACACAAAGACAAACAGCAAGGGGAAAGAAGAAGAGGAAAGGAAGAATACAGTAAAACATCAAGAAGCATAAGACATGGCACACACTGAAAATCAAGGCATGTTATTTGAAGTGGGAAACCAAAAAAATAACCAGAAAAAAAAAATTAGTCACATTAGTCACAATTTAATTAGTCACAAGCTGATTTTGCTTTTTTCTAATAGTAGATTTCAAGAAGGAAATGATCTTAGATATCAGGCAATATGTTTTTTATTAGTCTATAAACAAAATGTGAGAGTGGGTTATAAAGCTGTTATGTGTTTGTACTTGGGACTCGGTTACTTTTGCTTTCATCTTGAATGATTAACTGTAATATGAGTGTGACTGTGTGTGTGACTGTGTGTATGTGTATGTGTGCGCGCACAGTCTTTTTAGATTGTATTCACCTCAGATTTGCAGCAAAATCGGTGATGTAGTTAGACACGTCACCGTTCTTGTTACGCCACGAACTGTGGACAGGAAAGCCATATACACACACATACACACAGACATTAACTATCATTACTGGCCATCAAAACATTNCATTTACAGTATGCACTGTGAGTGTGAATTTTTGAAACACATGCATACAGGTGTGTGCATACAGTATGTACTGTATTTTTCTACTAACATACTGTATATGTGGGAGTATGCTGCATGTATTCATGTGCATGTGTGTGTGACACTAATTATTAGATTGTGGTAAAAAGAATCCTCCAGAATTTTTCTATTTAATTTCTATCCATGTGCAGTGTATGTACAATAACCATAAACAAGAATATCAACATGTTTCTATCCTATATTGTGAAAAGAACAATAAAAACATTTACTTATAACTCATTTGCACAGAATTGGCCATGCTGTCTGAGTGGGAGGGAAGGCATTCTCTCTCTCTCTCTCTCTCTCTCTCTCTCTCTCTCTCTCTCTCGTCTGTCAGTCACAGAAACACTAACCAGTCATGGGTGTCTGTGAGCTCATGTATGTAGAAGAGGGTAGATAGCTCTTTCCTCTAAGTGTGTTACACTGCCCTGTGATGCAGCATGAGCAGCAGTTTGGCTGGCTTTACCTGTGTTGTAGGAAGCATGTGATAGCCTTCACCCTCCCTGGTTGGTAGCTGTTGTATGATGTATAGGGGAGAGCTGACTCTTGGGTGGGAATTGGCAGGTGACCAAATCTGGGCGAAAATGGGAATTTTTTTTCTAACCCTAATGGCAATGTGGCAATATAATATCGATATGGTATAAATTCTGTGACAGTACACTTGTCTGAGATAGCGTGCATACTTTTGTATTAACTTTTTAATGTACAGATTGACTGGAAGCAGCTGATCTGATGTTAATATTGCTATGCCCACAACAACCACCCTTATACTTTTATTATAAGTGGTCTCTGTCACATGCACACAGTACTGTACACATGGGACAGATTAGGTTGAATATGCTAGAGTGTTAATGTGTGCATTTATACGCATGTATGCACAGGTGTGCCTGTGTCTCTCACCCTGTGTTCAGATTTAATGTGTGAGTGGCAGGAACAGGGCTGGCGTCACTGCGAGGAGATGGAGTCACAGGTGAAGGGGTGGAGCTTGAGGAGGGACCAGTGGGGGTCAAAGGACAAACCGAGGGCATGGTGGTTGCTGGCAAGAGATGAAGACGAGGAAGGCTTTAACACACTTCAGTAATAATTGAAATGTTAGCTAACAGATTTAAGAGACTAGTGACTCCTACCTGCTGTGCTGAGACTGGTAACAGGTTGGGACGGTCCCTGACCTTGCATCTGAGGAGAAACAGAAGAGAGGGAGAGAAAGAGAGAGAGGAGGAAAAAGGAGACAGGGACTATGTCATTAGGGTGCCATCTCTAACTGTGCTTTGAGAATCACCTGATCTAGACTTTACTCATTAGGTAAATGGTCTATATCACTTCATTAGGTACACATACTTTATTGGTATAGCTACTACTGAGTTAGACTACCAGAATCATTCAGTTTGTCATTTCAGGCTCTATTCACTATTCTTTCATTACTGGCCTGTTTTACTGAATAATATGCTTCATCTTTATACCTATAAGCCTATGGCGATGTATATGTGGTGATTTTTGGAAATATGTGCCTATATACCCTGGAATAGGAATAATTCATAGACAAAATACTCAGCTTAACACACTTCTCAGATACAAGTCATTCATGAAAAAGGCCATGACGAGGCCCGATGTGAGTAGTTCACAAAGACTATGAATCATCCAAATCCTGGTTCTGTCAAAAATACACTGATTACAATTTACAATTGAATTCACAATTCACAGTGTAAATTATGGCAGCCGATAAAGTTAATAACCTATTAGTACCTACTAAAGTGCCTTCTGAGTACATATTAGTACTGAACACCTAATGGAGAGATATTAGCAGCAAGTGTGCTTGGTTATTGTTAGGTTATGGTGGACTACGATCTGGTAAAGGCAAGCAATGACAAATGGATTAGACCATGTTCAGGATTTTATGGGAGAACATCCTGCCAGAAGAAGGCTGGTATAATCTGCGCATGCAGGAGAAACAATCACAGGGCCATTAGGGGTGAGCGTGTGGGTGTGAGGATCAAGCTGGGCCGTACCATGTGCGGGCTGTAGCAGGGGGGTTTGTGTGTGGCAGGCTGGGGTTGGCTGGGCAGGGGAGGGGTGGCACTGGAGGGGTTAATACGTTTCTCTTTCTGTCGACGGTTGCAGAACCAGACACGGATCACCTCCTTCTCCATGTTGAGCTGCTCAGCGATGAGTAGAATCTCCTCTGAGGTAGGCTTCTGGTTCTGAGTGCAGAGAGTGTGACACAAAAGCACAGCTTAATTGGGACATTACTATGCATTCCCAACATGCCTCACACTTTTAGTGACAGGGCTATGACGGTCACACCCTTATGCTGTATTGGAATAATGTTACTAAAACAGAATAATTACAATGTTTTCACAAACTACTAAAGACTAAATGTGGTTCTCTCAACATGCCTTCAAGGTTCAAAATATTTATTATAATTAATATTGTTTACACTACAGTTTTCCTGAGCAAACCACTGCAGTATTATATGCCTTTAAACATTCGATGCAGGAAAAAAAAAACGATATGCATTGTGAAATGTTTGTATTCCCCATGGATTCTTAATGCAGAAGAAAAAAATTCCTCTATTTTATTTATATTTAATTTTATTCCTCCCCCCAAAAAAGATGTAGGCTTATCAACAAGACAACAATCCAAAATAATAAAACAGATATTAAAATATATAAATATATACTGTATATTTTTGAAACTTAAAAAAAATAAGAATTAGATTTTTATTATTATTATTATTATTATTATTATTTTTTTATTTATTTATTTTTTTTTATTTTTATTTTTTTGCTTTCACCTCATGGCCTCTTTTTGTGCGTGTGAACATTTACACTCACTGATAGCAACATGGTACAGTCATCGTACAATGGACATTTCTAACCACCACTTTTTTCTTAGATTTGATAAATTCCAACCTTTCAGTTAACATCAGACTGGGAAAAACTGTGAGATTGTGAGAACTGGATGTATAGAATGTAACACGATCAAGCAAATATTTTTGTACATAATGTTAGTTTAGGTCGAGCTGCGTTGATCTGCAGTCAAGTGTCACTAAAGGTCGCACAAATGTTACTGGTATGTTCGTTGTCTCACCGCGCTGAAGCTGCGCTCTAAAGCCACGCGCACGTTGGTCTCGATGCTGGTGCGTTTCTTGCGGCGACGGGCAGGTAGGCCCTCAAAACCCAGAGATGGTGAGGAAAGAGAGCTGGGGCTTGGCAAGGTACTGTCCAACGACATGGTCTCTGCACAAATTAGCAATCAGATGATCAGCAACTATCTTTAACCAATATATGACTTTATTCTTTGTCATATACATATCATTATCAATATGCATCTGCAATAAGCAGGTACTTAGCACAAATTCATTAATATACAACATCTTAAACTCCAGGAACCTTCAGTGAGTGCCAACTTGCAATCCTCACTCTTGTAACCATAGCTTTATTATTAGTTTCACTGTAGTTGCTGAATAATTCATAGTAGTTAATTATACCTTATACTTTAATACTTTCAGTTCACAATAAATTAGTGAAGTGAACTAAATTTCTTCTGTTTCTTTTCTTAGAATGTTTTAGGTGTGTGACGATGCTGTTACCGGCATCAGTGAGCCATTTCTCCAGGAGAGGTTTGAGTTTGCACATGTTCTTAAAGCTGAGATTGAGGGCCTCAAAGCGGGAGATGGTGGTCTGACTGAAGTCATTCCCATACAGCTTGCCCATAGCCAGTCCCACATCACCCTGCAGACAGAGAGAGAGAGAGAGAGAGAGAGAGAGAGAGAGAGAGAGAGAGAGTGTATACATGTAGCCATTACAATACACAATCAAGAGTGTAAAGGCAAGTCAATCCGAGTCTGCTGTCTTGTTTGATCTCACAAATTGTTTAAATAGATGAAGGTTAACTCTCTACATAGTTCTAGGTTGTGTTCAAATGCAGTCTCGTGTTTGGAAAATTTAGTCAGTACCCATGAGGGCCTCCTTCACTTAAAGACCATGGCTAGGGAATTTCCCCTACAGTCACAAGATCAATGATTGCAGTGCTCAGTTCTGATAATTACTATATATGAATATTTCTTTTTTTTTTTTTTGCCTAATAATCTTGTAATCTTGTCATCTTGTCAGTTTCCAAGAAGTGAATGGAATATTAAAAACAATTGTCTCCTTTTTCAGCCAGGGTTTTTTTTTTTACCTAAAATAGCAAAATTTTGGTTGTGGTTTAGATTTAGTGTAACAAGTCTATGCAAACACAGTCCACAGACATTCAAGAAAGCATTCACATCACCGTAGTGACTAGTGATATGAACTCCGATATGAACTCCCGGTCGATACTGCTGTTAGATGAACATTTATAAGGTTACCCCGCACACACTTGTGTCTAACAAACTGATGAAAAACGACTCCAGGATTTATTTAAGAAAAAAAAAGGATACAAAAGCAAATCTTCATCTTTAACTTTATTACATATTAATCCTGAAAATGAAAGCTCTGTATGCACATATCATTTTATACTGCCTCATGTAAAGTGTATAAAACATGCAAGGTAGGTGGTTGTTCTGTTTCTACACAGTCTGCCACTGGAATACAGAGTATACAGACTGAAAAAGCAGAATTTCTTGCTGCTTAATTTAGTTGTCTACTGCCATCTAGTGTACAGATAGCTGCAGTACATTATCCTTCTATCCCGCTACCCTCTACCCTGCTAACCAGCAGGAATTTCATACAAGGTCACAATGTGACTATACATAAATAAAATATGGTTGTGATTGCTTTGGATTTCGTACAGCTCTATTATTTTTATGTTGACACATTGTGTGTCTTTGTGTGTTTTTCTACCTGTGTGAATCCAAGTTTGATTCTTCTCTGTTTAAAGGTTCGGGCAAACTGTTCGAGCTCTTCCAGGTCACTTGGCTCCTCGGCATGAGAGGTCACAGGGGTCACCGAACTGACACTGCTCTCCATGACCTTTTCTCTCTGCTAGAGAAATACAGACACAATGAACCTAACAAGCACATCTCGTGCTTGGTGTCTGTATACGGGCCTAAAAATCTTGTCTTACCTGTGCTTGAAGACTGAGCGCAGGAGGAGCAGTGAGGAGACCCCCCTGGTTTTGCTGAGGTAGTGGAATCAAATTTGGTGTCGGTAGCAGCCCTGAGAGAGAGGGAAAAGAAAATCAAATTTTATCAATACAGTCTTGGAGAAATGTTTTAAAATCTCTGTTCCAAATGTGCTTATGGAAATTGGTATATATCAGTGAGACTTATATATATATATCTCCAGTGCAGAGAGCGAGGATCCCACCTTGCTGCCCTTGCTGTGCCTGTGGCAGAAGGAACTGTGCAGGTGAGGGCAAAGGATGCCCCGGGACGAGGACCAACTGCTGCAGCTGCAACAATTGCTGGATGTCCTGAAGAAGATAAGGACAATAGGTGAGTTTAACTAAAAGTTAGTGAAGGTTAATGTACTGATTGAGTCTTCAAGACCACAAGTGAAACTTGTGGCTGCAAAATCAGTCTAAGATAAAACTGGTCACTGCCCCAACAGATGCTGGTACGAGGGCTCTGAAGAGAGTCTAAACTCTAACCGGTGATGATGCTGTTCTCAACACTATAGCCGTGTGCAAAGTGATTTATTTATTCATATATAAAAAGTTGTTATTGAGCTTAATGGCATGTTAGGTACAAGGAAGGCGACAAATCAGAACACATGGGTTTGTGATGAGTGGGTCTGAGAAGAACGTGGTTAAGGAAAGCCTGTGACTGTGTGTACCTGGGCAGTGAGCTGGATTGGTTGAGATAGGGTAAGCTGGTGAGGAGGGGGCAGGACAGGAGCAGCACTTTGCTCCTGAGCACTCTTTGATTGGCCCTGCAGCTGAGGCAGAGCCGCCTGCTGATTGACCTGCTGCTGCTGCGTTTGCTGCGTTTGCTGCTGATTGGCTGCGTGAGCTGCCTGTGACTGCTGCACGGCTGCGGCCAGAAGCTGCGCTTGCTGGAGAAGCAACTGCTGCTGAGCAGGCAAGAGAGCAGTCAGCTGGAGTGAGACAGTGAAATGCAAGAAGGAAGTCGGGAGCAGAGGAAGAGAGAGTGCAGGGGAAGAGAAAAGGAGAAATCCTCTGGTAAGGAAAAAGAACTGGAAGTGCAAGAAGCGCAAGAAAAAAAGCCGACACAAATCCAACAGCTGCATACAGTAGGATCTGAATGTCTGGGACCCCCACTAAAAGAGTTTTTAGCTTTTTGAAAAAAAAAAGTCCTCAAATTGAAAGTCCCTTGTTCATACCTTATTTCCTTCCTTGTGTTTAAAAAAATATTATCACATATACAATAGTATTTCATTTAATGCTAATGCATGCGTTTAACACTAAAACGTCCAGATGGTTAGTACCATAATCTATGTTTTATAGGTTATTATTCTAATGCTTTCAGTAAATATTGAAATGTGTCTTTACATTTATCAGTAAAAATGATATAAATTGTTTTATGAATATAACTAATCAATGTTGTATTAGTCTTCTAATTAGGTATGCATACAGATACAACTCTTACATTCAATTGTGGGTGAGGAAGCATGATGGCGGTAGAAAGCTTAGCGTGAACTAGACTAAACAGACACCATAGAGTGAAGAATGGCAGTGTGTGTGTGTGTGTGTGTGTGTGTGTGTGGGTGTGTGTGTGTGTGTGTGTGTGTGTCTTACTCCTGCCAGCTGGCTTCCTGTCAGCATCAGCTGTGTGTGTGAGAGGGCTGTTTGAGTGGGCGTGGCCTGAACTGAAGCTGGAGACATCTCTCCACACTCCTCCACCTTGGCCTGAGAAAGAAAAGGAAGCTGTTTTTGCAGATGTACACCATCTCAAGCACATTCTCTCAGATACACTCTTCTGAATTCAGACTTCAAAAAGCACTCTGCAGTGATGCCATGTTATCAATGGAAACTTGCAAGGCCAATCAATATCACAGGGCCATGCTATATCAAGGCCATATCAGGGTCTTGCTTTCAGTTCTCCTCAGCTTGAAAGCATCTTATATAAGAGCAGTTTTGTTGCATGATTTGTACATACACACCTAGCATGGTTCAAACGTGCTATTTCAGAGAGGTTAACTGTTCCAAATTTCATATGATTTATTAGGATTGAACATCCTGTGAAAATTAGCCTTAACCACATGAGTCCTTCACTCAGAAACACTGTAGCATTTGACTGTGCAGTTATTGAGATTTCATAAGTCAGAGAGGAATATTGTTCACTAAGGTTGCTAATTATGTTGGACCCATGTTGTTTTTGCTCATTTTGGGCAAAAATTAGGACATTTCTGAGGACAAAAATCACATTTGCCTAAGAAATCTTGTCCCGTTTCTTACATCCCAGTTCTGTGCATGTACACTCTTACTGTCACACCACTTACAGGATGTTTCACCCCAATTATGATGAAATACAACAGACTGAATTTTAGCCATTAGAAATAATAACAACTCAGATGTGACTGTTACAGTTGATGTGCAATTACACATGGAACCTCATATAATTAACAAAGTCAATACAAAACTAATTAAATCCAGAATGTTTTGCTCGCATAGAGTCAAGGAATTATTTGTGCTGCTCTAGAGTGAAACTCACAAAAGTGCAGACAAGAAGCCAGAAAATTCTACCACTAAAATAGAAATGAAATTTAATCATATAGGATTATGAGCCACTGCACTTCCAGCGTACACAGTTCATAAAGGGAATGAAAGGAGCTGTTTTAATCAATTACCTACTATACATAGATAATCTGTTTATTCTGACCAAACTGATTTCATTCACTAAATAAACCAATTTTATTTCTATAGCACTTTTAACAACGGACATCGTCACAAAGCAGCTTTACAGAAATATATAAATAAATTTTACAGTTATATTACTGTTCACTGGATAATCAATGCTCATTAATATGCCAACAATACGTCTGCCACATGTACCAACACTGCAATCACCTCATTTAGCATTTGCATTATGGCCATTTTTAGGCTACAGTTTTGTCTACAAGCTTACAGTATGTACAGTATACTTTCTAACAGGAAACAGACTAAATAAATACCATTAGTTACATAATGCACATAAGCAGTGTGTCCAGCCCACCACACGCTCACTCATCAAAATCAATTTGTTCTACTGATCATAGGATGTGTTGATTAGTTGTCTTGAGCAAATTCATGTCCCAGAATTCCAGTGTGTCCTGTAGCCATTAGTACTCTGTTTTAACGTTTTAAGTAGGTTTCTTCCTTCCTGATTTCCTGATTCATAGTCCCCTTTCTATCTGTCTTTTTTTTTTGTGGGTCTAGGCGTTATATCAGTTTTCAGCTTTTCACAACATCACATACACACTTACATATGATTCTACATATCTGTGAATCAACATGCAAATCAGCCTGAGATGCAGGAAAAAAAAAACACACACACACATTTCAAGTGAGTCATTTACCTTGTTGTTGGCACTTAGTGTTGGAGAGAGTGAGAAGGGGCTGATTTTCATTGGCGGAATCTATTGGAAGGAAACAGGTTAGCCAAATGGAAAAAATGCAATCATCAAACTTATAGTAAAAGCATTACTTTAAAATTACGGCCTACCTGATTATTGGAGTCTGAGCCATTTCTCTCTGAATCTAAAATGGATACACAGGTAGAGAGAGAAAGACATGAAATATCAAAACCAACAGCTGACCTAACATACTTCATGACTGGCTTTCTCACTCATATACACACGCGCATTAACATACCTCCCGTATTCTCCATCGGAGAGTCTGCTGCTGGATTTTCGACCTCTATTGGCTTTGACATTCTGATATCTACAGAAAGACAAAGAGCGTAATTAGATGTCAAAACTTGAAAAAGCTTGAATAATTTGAAGAAGAGTGTTATCAGTAGATGAAAGTGACTCGCTGTTCAGAGATAAGGGTAGCAATGATAGAGAGAGTTTAAAAGCAAAGAAAAAACTTTCATCCACCGTCACTGCAAAAGACGTAATTTGAAAGAAAAGAAAAAAAAAAAACAACAGAAAGGGAAAACACCATTATGTGTCTCAAGGCAACCCAAAGCGAGAGAATGGATCCCCAGTTTCCAAGTTACAACAGTCAAGAAACCTGAGCTCATGTCATACTGACTCCAAATTACACACAATTCTCATAACAGTGTAGAGGGGCAAAGGATTGGCAGATATGGGAAAACACAAGTGCATTTCACACACACTTACGAAGCACATCAACTCAAGAGGGCAACTCAAGTTTGTGTTCACACTGAGGCATAAAGAAAATCAGATTCTGGGCCATGGCGTTTCATTTACACAGGATTTCCACTTTGATCTTAAAGGACATACAATAAAAATACAAACAGAGATGTGACACTATACACCGGACATATACATTGATAATAAATAATTTATATGATTAAACCGCAAGTATTATTCAGTATGAAAATTTTCTATATGTGTCACAATCTTTATTGTACTACAAGACCCTGCTTTTGTGGTAATTTGTAATGTAAAGTCATCTTCTAGTTATTGGCTTGTACGATTACTTGGGCTGTATTTAGACGTTGAGGAAAAGATCATATTTGGGAAAATGATTTCATATATAGCTGTCCTAAAATGTGTTTAATTTGGGGCATGTCGAGTCACATCATGGGCGCTTTATCTAAGGACAACAATGCATATACTGTAAAGTAAGATGTAAAATATAGTGTGTATGTAAGATATATGAAGTAAGGTGTGCACAGGATTAATTAATTAATTAATTAAATGTGTTTACTTCACTGTATGGCAATCTGTAGCTAGGAGAAGTAGGATGAAATAAAGAATTTAAAAACAAGGATTTTATATTTTACATAGCACAACATACCCAGATTCTCATTACTAGATGCAGTGCAATAGAATGGACAATTCTAACAGTATGCTGTGTGTTATATATAATTAAATTAACGTTACGTCTATCCACAAGAGGAAGTAAAATTTGTGCATACATATATATATATATATATATATATATATATATATATATTTGATGAAGTCTGAGAAATAAAAATGGTCTGTGTTTAAAATGAACACACCTCCATAAGACACACATTCTCACACGCACAACTTAAGCGTAGTTTCTCATACAGACACACTCACTTCCCTTTTGTGAAATACATGCAAATAACCCCAACGACTGACTAATTATATCGGCCACCTGCATATTAAACGCTTCCCTACCCCGCTAGCTGTCTTTCACTCTCCTTCCACACATTTCACTACTGATTCTCATTTGAGCCTTTTTTCACACTTGGTCCTCTACAGGAGTGGACAATGTTCTTAGACCTTATACTTAAGTGAAAGTAGAAATAATGTGTCAAAATCTTCCTCAGTTAAAAGTGGAAGTTTTCAGGCAAAAAAAGTGAAAATGAAGAGCTGCTGCTTTGAAATGCACTCAAGTATTAAAACCTATAAAGTTAATGTCTCTAACTGGTGAAATTATGAGTGTTATGGTTTCATGTTAAAAAGAACTTTATTACCTATCTAAAACTATTAGAAGATTCGTTTGTTTCAAAGTTATATGCCATTCAAAGTTTTTTATTTATTTTTAATAGAAGTTGACTTGTTGCCACTTGTAGCCACTGGCATCAATGCTAGTCTAGCCTGGCATTAGCAAAGACAACTTACTTAAATATAGCTAGTTAATGTTAACTAAATTAGCTAAACTTACCTGAACATTCTTTTTTTAATTAGATGGAGTTGTTTAGAGGCAAAAGAGACACCTTAATTGTAAGTCTTTGCTTACTCCAGCATATTGAAACAGAGGTAAGGCCAGGGGCACTCGTCCTTAAGTTCCACGCTGCAGTGCTTTGGCTTATCCATATTCAGACACACACAGATAGCTATAGTGCTAACTACATTGTGTAACACGAGAAGGCCATGACCAATAATGAACTGCACAATCCTTGATAGGTTTTTTCTAGATTGGTGAACTTGATTGGATGCTAAACTCAGGCTACTTTGTTTGATATATAGTGTACAGTTACTGGCTGGATGAGAGAAAAAGAGACCTTCCAGATTTGTAACGAGTACTTTGAAGGTCTACATAAAATGTAAGCAGTAAAAATGAAGTTGAAGTTTTTTTTTGTTTTTTTTTTGGAAATGTAATTAAGTAATGTACAAGAATTTCATTTCAGTAATACTCAAGTAAAGTACAAATATACCAAAATAATACATAAGTATAGTAACAGTACTTTTAGTACTTTTAGTACTTTTAGTACATTTACTAAGGTATTTTTCACCCCTGGTCCTCTATTTGACACTTATAAACCAGGTTCTGGTCCTCTGGAATGCTGGAGAATCTATAATTTTGTCTCAGTGGTAGAACTCACTACTCACATTTATCAAAGTTCTTATGCTTATAAACAATGTCATCTGTAATCTAAGGAAAATGGGTCTATGGGTGGAAAATCTAATACCACCACTACTACTACTACTACTACTACTACTAATAATAATAATAATAATAATAAACCCACTCTGGGTCCAATAAATAGCTAAAATTATTGTACATATTTAAATAAAATGCTTAATTTTTAGAATAGTTTGTAAAACAAGTCTGTCCTGAGGGGGTCAGTGAATTATTATTATTATTTTTTCATTAAAGTGGTCCCTGGTTGTAAACGGTTTGAGAAGCGCTGCTCTAGAAGATGCCAGGAGTGCACACCAGTTGAGTGATAAACATAGACCTAGGTATAAGAGTGAAACAGTACGGAAAAAGTCATGGTGTACTGAAGCGGATTACTCTTGAGTATGTTATCAAAGCGATGCAGAAATACTGTGTGTACTGTTTATACTTGAGCTCTGTAGCAAAACATCTTCTCTACCTATATTTAAATTAAATACTGATGTGTGCCATTATAGCATACTCCGTATTACTGTACAGCATCATGCTGCTATATCATGACAAGCCAAACATCAACACATAGTGGAGATAAGACTATTACCATCAATGGACATTTGTCCTTGATATGTCAGTCATCTTAATGTTTTTGAACGATTTTTTATTTTTATTTTTATTTTTGCAGATAATGCACTTTTCCATTAAAGTATCATTTTGGAAAGGGAAGAAGTTTGGCTGGAGGAAATCCCCATCACTGTCCCCTGACTCCTCAGGCCACACTCGGAGTAAAGGCAGAAGTCCTGACTTAGTTTGGGGTTTAGAGAGAAATTTGGACAATATTTTGAGATTAAGTCACGAACAGATTATTTTTATATTTGTATATGTTTGCAGACTGTGATGCTGACTCAGAAGATCTCAACAACATCCCTAAATTTCCAAATATGCCTCATATTACTGTGTGCAGCAGCCATTTTCACAAGCAAATCATTAGTAGAAAGGGACGTTTTGAGGTAATTGAACATGCACTGACTTTAATGTAAATTATTCTAGGTTATAGTACTCACTGATTTAAATGTTACTTGGTTAACTAATAATGTGTCAGAGTTCAGTCACGTTGTGTGTTTGTTGATAGTGGTCTAGTTTCATATGAAGTGATTATGGAGTACATACATGATGGGGTATGTGTATAAGAGGTCTAGAGCTTGTCTCTCACTTCCCTCTCTATTTCCCCTCAGGCTGGGGGGAGCACAATGTGCTAAACCAAACCCTTACTGTCAGAAAGGCTATTATTAATCTACTGCACACCACTAAACACACTAATATCAACACTCTTGTATTCTTCCAGTAGTATGTTTCTCCTCTATGTTGTAAATATAGGCTCAGATTCTACCATTGTGGACTGTTTCTACTGACTGATGTATTACTGTAGCCAAATAATGCTCTGAATACATTTAACCTTACCTGTGTAACGTAAAAGAAATCTTTTACCTCTTTTAGTTTTTTAAGTGCAGATGTACAGATGCAAAAGAGCCAAATCTCCAGATGTCCCAAACACAAATCATATGCCCCCAAAACTCACTATAATCATGGGTACATTTGGTTCCCCCTACAACTATACACATAGACCACTCATACACATTTACGTTTATACAAAGCCACATCTATTTGGTATATTATCACTTCATCATATACCACGTATATGTCACCAGAACATTCAGCATGCCTCTGTGTGTGTGTGTGTGTGTGTGTGTGTGTGTGTGTGTGTGTGTGTGTGTGTGTGTGAGAGAGAGAGAGAGAGAGAGAGAGAGAGAGAGAGAGACTTACTTCAGGGGAAAAATTATTTGACTGGTGCTTTAAGTCAAAATTTTTTGATCAAAATATTTAGTTATAATTAACATTCTTTCTGTTCTTCCTCTTTATTCATTTGCATGCCAGGGTTAACATCTGCAAAGTTTAACCTAATCTCCTAATCTCTAAGGAACCATTGACATTTCCACATTTTTCTTTCATCACTTTTAAAATGTCATGTTTAATTAATCATTCTGCGCATTTGCGCAGTTAATGAATAATAGGCTATATGGTTTGGAAACACAGGATATATATCACAATACATAGTAGGTGTATGGTCTACTGTCCATCTTGGACTCAGTGCTGGAGATGAGGAGGAAGTACAGAGACAGGGACAGAGGAAACACCGCGTCCTCCACGCACATACTCAGACTCGACTCCTACTCTGTCACACTCACGTAAATGCGTTCCAACACACTTAACTCCCACTCCCTCACATGCATACGTTCCAATATTGTAAGAACATACAACCACCAAGCAGGTCATCACTCACAAACACGTTCACAAAACTATGGCAGCACTTGCTATGTTTCTGTTAAAGATGTGGTATACTGCATTAGTCAGTTAAATCAAGTCACACATACACAGAAGTGATGGTGTTAACCGGTTCTCTCACCTAGAATCATGCTGTCAGATTTTCTTATCACTCTATAAAAGGAGTTTGACCTATAGTTTTACTAATTTTGGATTCGACTAATTCTACCATTACTCCTTATAAAAAAGTGCTCACATTTCTTTCTCTGTACGCACATTACAACACTACGTACAATACGAACTCCAAACTCATCTCTATCAATTACCACACTCTTAGGCAAAAAGGGGGTTTTGGGCGTTCTTTGGATAATTAAGGATTCTTAGCTTCCTCAAAGGTCCTACTTGGAATCCCCTGTAATAGGGAAACACTGTTGTAGGCCTATACCCAGATCCTTGAAGGGTTTCCCCACAGCAACAAAATGAAGAGTCTGCACTGTCAGCAGTGTGCAGTATACATGTATAGCCATTCATACTAAACACACATGCCTTTATTACTTGTGAGCAACATGACTGAACACAACTAAACAAGTTACTAAATCAATGGAATTGTACATTTAAACCAAAAATCTTATAACAGGAACTCTTAATCACAATCCTTGTTAAGAGGATTTGTAAGCAGTTTATCAAAACCCTTCCAAATAATTATGACTGATATTAGAGGCCTAAAACCTCAAACATAAGCAAAGATATAGAAAAAAACTTTAAAATGTAAAAAGTATGTTTTACAAATACATTACTAGGCTTACCCACATTTTAATACATTTAGATCTATCTCTCTGTCTCTGTCTCACTTGCTCACTATCTCTTCTTGTACTAATTATTTGGAAAGCATCTTAAACCTACAGCTGGTCAATAAATATTCATCCTGTCTCTGTCCTATCCTCACCACATTCAGCACATAACTGACCCCAAAAAGTTCAACCTGGTAACCACACAGGAAGCAAAGACACATACCTGGCAACCACAAATGGGAGTAATCCATCGCTGCTATAGGAGCCGTCTTTGTCATACTGATACTTATGTGTGCACTTGTTTCAGCTCTCCCTCTCTCTGTCTTTCTCTCTCTCTCTTTCTCTATATCTTGCTGTCTCTCTTGTTTTCTCCTTCTCTCTTCCTTTTTACACATCCACACACCGCTCTCTCAGTGTTTCTCGGCCCCTGTCAAAGCGTGGCCAATAAGGAGGAACAAATGTAAGGGGGTGAGGAAATTGCTCCCCACTCCTCCCTCTATCTCTCCTCCCTCCCTCTCTCCTTCACCTCCTCTCTCCACTGTGCCCTCCCACACCTCCTCCCAGTGTCTGCCCACTTCCTGTGTCGAAGTGCACACTTCTGTAGACACAATCTAATATTTATAAAGTGAATTTCTGTGTTCACTTTATGTGACTCTTAACATATAGCCTCTTCTTAAAGATGGCACTCAGGACAGAGGAAGCGTTACAGAAGTACGAAGTGGCAAGTAGGCCGGCGCGAAAAGACGACCGAAGAAGTGAAGGAGGAAGTAAACAAGTGAAAAACGGTGGGCAGCGTTGGGTTAGACGAGGAGAAAGAGGGGGCCGAAGGGTTTGAGAGTGGGACGGCCACACTGACGAACAAGATGAAAGGATAAACAGATGAAGAGATAGAAGCAAAAGAGGGGGAGAGCTTTTGTCACTGGAAATTGCTGGGGCTGCTGGAAAGAGTCACTCACGAGCCACAGTGATACACGGTCCTCACGCACACACACTTACTCTCACTCACGCACATGACTTACTCTTTCTTACGCTGGATCTCTACTATGTATATCTGACATGACACCACACACTTAAAACCTCAGTGTAAACAGCAAGAATGAGGATGTGTGTTCCATTTGTAGCTTTGATTTTCCACTCTGACACACCTCTTGTCACGAGAGTTTGAAGTTCAGAGGACATAACCCTTTTACAATAAGAAAATCCTCAGAACAAGATATTCTTTAACATAGAGCCTATTTAAAAAACAATATTCTTGTTTATTTAGGTATTTTATTTAATATAGTAGTAACATATACTCCTGGGCAAAAAAATGGGCCAAGCCCAAAATGGAAAGTATTAATAAGACCATTATTTTAATTATCTTAACAACAAATCAGCAAGAATGAAACAAATGCACTCCTGAGAGCTCCTGTGCCACCATTTGCTTGTTTACTTCTGCTGCAGTGAACTGTTTGGGGAAAAAGCTAGAAAAATTCACTTGTGTAGTCTTCTTGTACGCAAAGGTAAAATCATGATAATGATTAAAATGTTGATGTAAAATTCAAACTAACACGTATCTGTGTGTACAAAAATTTCCAAAAATATCTTCTGGGATGTTTTTCTTTTTCTTAGTAGATTAGTCATTCTTCAGTTTTCTGCCACACCTGATGCAGCCCATCCAGGGCCACAAGGCTTAAACAGTTAAAGAAATCAAAGGGAAAAGCTTCCCATACTACGTTCCTTTATCTATTTGTTTAATTCTTGCTAATTTCCTGAACAATGATTTGTTGTTAAGACCACTAAAAGCTTAATAATGGAGGAGTTCACACGTTTCTACTTGCTGTTCACATAAGCCAAAGGCAAACTCAGTTTAACACGTGTTTATGACATTTTGGGCTTTTTTTTTTTTTTTTTTTTTTGCCCAGGAATGTACAGAAGGGTAAGACGTGTGAGGGTAATCCTGGCTAACTTACTTTAAGCTATTACTTTTAGCTTCATTAAGATATAACCCGTTCAGCTGTTGGCTTATTATTCAGTTATTCATCGCAAAAAAAAAAAAAAATGTATCCATGATAATCTATGTGTCATTACAAATCGTGCTAGAAATCCTTTCCTATTGATCACTTCTAGTTTAGTTTAGTTTATGCTCACTATAAGAATCAAAATTAATATAAATCTTTAATACTTTTAACAATACTGTATAATCAGGCATTGGATTGGGATAATATAATCTTCCAGTGATTTCGGGGTCAGTGTTGTGGGAACAGTACAATTCAAACTTTAACAGGGATAACCTAGAAATGTAATTAAAGTATGGTTTCGATAAATCTGTCCCTGCATTAAGGCTTTAATCAACAGAACTACATAATAAATTAAACTGGATAAATCCAGTTGAGTGGCGCAGGTTAGGGTTTCAGCTAGTTCATCACAATAATACCAAAATACCTTCTGTTTCTTTCCTAGCGAGGGTAAACTGTTTAAATTGAAAACATTTTCCTTTAATGATAAAATCTATACATACGCAGCATTTTACGACTAGCTTTACTGAATACATATATTTTGGAAATGAAAGCAGTTCTCTCTAAGGAAACATGAATCATCACAACTATTTTCTCAGGTGTGCTATGTAATGATTTATACTTTCCATCAAATCTTAGCACTGGAGGAGTTCACACGTTTCTACTTGCTGTTCACATAAGCCAAAGGTGAACTCAATTTAACCCGTGTTTTTATGGCCTCTTGACATTACAGACATTACAAGCCGTGACATTACAGTTAACTGATCACGAGCAGCTGTTATTTCATTGTGGATTAATCATAAGCAAATGTGGTATTAACAGTGCCTTCATATTATCAGTCTTATTCGTCAGTCCCATCAGTGTGACAAAGGCACAGGCTTTTATCACCATCCAGGCCTTTTTGTAGTCGTGCCATTCGGTCACCCAAAATAGTGGGTTTTACTTATGGGTAGTAGGATATCCCGACATCCTGAGTTCGGCGGTCTTGAGCTGTTTTCTGTATTGACTTGGATTTGTCTTGGTCATTGATTTCACTAAAGTCTTGTAAAAAATAATGTTTGTATGCAAAGTTTTACTAGAAGTAATTCCTTCTTGAATTAACGTAGCCCAATCATTAGCACAACACATAAATACAGGCAACTAGTTGACAGAATTAGCAAAATTGCTTCAAGTTCAACTAATTGTTTAAGAATGGCAGATGACATTGTGTGCTAAAAACTCTTGTTCACCAAAGGCAGGGTGAGAAACTATGCTTTTTCTTGTTTTGTCGTGAATTCACAAATCATGCAGAAAAATAATAAAATGTATTATTATATTTATTTGTAATAAACAGATTTGGAGTGTGAACCCCGTTTTTTATGACTAGAGCCACATCAGATATCAGTGGCTTGCATATGCCTAATAAAACTACTAATGGTGACTCAATTATATGCCTAAATCTGTTGTCCGGAAAGATTCTGTGGGATTCAGAGTAATCCTCAAGGCAATTTGCAAATTTCTTCCGCTATATATGAAACTGAAGTAAAGGCATGGCCTCAAAAAGGATGTGATGGTTTTAGGTCTCAATCCTGACTTGTCTTGCTTTCATTTGGACTTGATCTTGACTTGGCCTTGACCTCCTTATGACTCGCTCTTGTCTTGATCACTGCTAGGCCTCTCCTTGGACATGACATGACTACAGCCCTGCGTCATCCCATAACCCCTTCATCCTGATTTAGTATTTTATAAAGTGTTATTAATGCATGTGGGCTCACAAAACTCACACTGGATTCAGATTAAATTATGGGATTGTGGGATGCTGGATATTAATTTAGGCAATACTCTGGGCTTCACACAGTTCATGGGAACTGATTATTATTCCTAATAACAGAATCATTTAACTACCCACACTGTGAAGTTAATGCTCTGTATTATTAGGTCATTATAAATTAAAGCCTTATAGATGTAAGTTTCTCATGTTCTCCCTGTTTCTGCATGGGATTCCTCAGGGTTTTTTTTTTTTAGATGCTGATGTTATTGAAATACAACCATAAATTCCATATATTCATACATGCACAAGCACTTATTTAATCTTAATGAGTAATTTAATATGCAATCATTAAGTTTATAGTTGCTATTAATGTTTCAGTGAAATATTAGATGGTGATAATAAAGCTACATGAGCAAGTATATACAAGTTGTTTATACAAGTACAGTATATTATCTAAGTTATAATCCAGGTAAATGTTTAATTCAGTGTGGAATTAAAAACCAAACAAAAACCCTAGACATTTTATTAACTTAATTGATCATGACATTTGAAAAAAAATTATGGTGAGTACAATAAAATGTACTCTAAATGCCCCATACTGTAATAAAGTAAATTATAAAATAATGTTTAATGGGAAAGTGTATGCATTGCTGTATGTTATGTCTGTGATGTTTGCCATTTAATGAGAGTGGATGATAAGGTCTTGTGTTGCAGTACTGCGTGAACACCAGATGGGGGCAGCAGAGGATCTAAAATCCATCTGGAAATGCTAGACTCACTTTTTATCAAGCGTTCAGGATTCAAAAACAGACTTACATAAATTCTCAAATTCACACTTACATTTTATATTTACCTACATATACTTCTGTGGCACTTATTCACTGAGTGAATGATTTATTTCTGTAGCTGTAATGCTGCAGCACCTACACCCGAACCTCCTTAACATTTCCCTCAGTGCCCTCCTTAACTGGTCCTTTTGCTTTTTCTTGCTTTATAATTTCAGTGTTTGTTTATTAGCAGCAATAAATCATATATTTAAAAGCATTCTTTTTCATTATGGACAAAGAGTTTTACTATCAAGTGCTGCCTTGCTGGAAGTGTAAGACCATAAGACCATAAGACCATAAGACCATTACCTTTATAGCGTTTGTGCTTCTAACATTTAGAACACACTATTTTTGCATTGTTTTTTGTCAGGTAACATCTATTAATTATTAAAAAAAAACCTCCAGTCTTTAGAATTTAACCTGTGTTTATTTTAAGAATTATTGTAAACACTGTTTAGTTATTTTATTGTTTCTATTGTATTAGCTTATATTTCTTTTATTTATATTATACTTATTTAATTTAATTTTGAGTCAGTTTCTGTCTTTTGAACATAACTGAAATCACACTGAAAAGCAATTATTATTATTATTATTATTATTATTATTATTAATGATATCTATCACTTCATTGTGTGTGTGTGTGTGTGTGTGTGTGTGTGTGTGCGTGTGTGTGTGTGAGCGTGTGTGTGATATTTCGAGTTCACGGTCAGCAGACGGACGCTTTGTCTGGCTGTGTGCTCTTGAGGGGGTGGTGAGGTGAAAGATCACGACCTTAGACGTTAGGCTCGTGGCCACACAGCCCCGGGGTCGAGGAGAGGCGTGGCCATGTATGTCAACATTATTTGAGGTCATTATGTTGCCTTGACAGCAAAAATCTCCCGGTTCCTATGGAAACCCCACCCCCTGCGAGGCTACAGGATGCTAGTGGTGAAAGTGTGTGTTGTGTGTTTTGGGTGTGTAGTTTCATATGAAACGATTTTCAGTGCATCTGTGTGCACAGTGCTCTCTTGTAACTCCCTTCATCCTCTGTTCTTCTCTCTTCTTTTCCTTTTCACCTTTCCTCTCTTCCTCTCTCCTTTCCTATCCTCCCTTTCTCACCTCTTTTCTTTCTCTCCTTATTTCTCATCCCCTGCGCTCCCCCGTTTATCTGATCAGCCGTCTGTCTAAGGGGGTGAACGGGCCTCAGGAGAGCCATCAATCTTCATGCTGTCGCAGCTCAACATGGCCTGTATGCGTGTGTGTTCATGTTTGCACTTTGAAGCAAAGGATGTTAACTATTTCTTTCTGCAGATACACTCGTGGACACAAACACACTCAGGCAGACGCAAATTGTTCTGAGCATACATAAAGTGTGTATTTAATTTCCTCAGACTCTCTCTCTTTCCTCGCACATTCTCACTGCCAGCGGATCATCAGCAAGGGCTTCACCTCATTACCGCTCCGTGTCCTCTGTCTTTCTTTAATGCCGAGATCAATGTGCCCTTTATTTCTCATTTTAAGGCCTTATTAACGCTTCCAACCTGCTGGTCAGCACAAGCTGTGACATCACTGGACATTTCTCCGCACTCTGATTGGAACCGAGGTTGCGTTGCTAAGCAACAGTAGCAAGGTCTCTAGTGTGTGTGTGTGTGTGTGTGTGTGTGTGTGTGTGTGTGTGTGTGTATATATAGATATATATATATATATATATATATATATATCAGCCTGCGCTAATCCCAAACACTGCATGCTTAGGTTAAAAAAAACACACCAAGATA
>CM074945.1:21815781-21851439 GCA_037577455.1 Pangasius macronema
TATATATAAAACATGACCTAAACTGGAAAATTTACACACACACACACACACACACACACACACACATTTTATATATATATATATATATATATATATATATATATACACATGCAGTATATACATATATACATACACACACATGCAGTATATGATGCAGCAACTGTAGTATTAATCTTGTTGATAAGTTTTGGTGAGAGAAAAGCTCACCTATTGTTTACAGGGGCTAGACAGAAGGTCTTATGCAGCCAATTAACCAACAACATAATTAGGAAATGGCAGTTGTATCAATCAGTCACATTTTGCATTTCATTGTGCAGAAGCACTTTGTGGGAAAAAAAACAGGCCTTTCTGGAAGACTGGCATATAATCACTCGTCCTTAATTTAGGCAATTAGAAATTCAGAATCAGAAATCAGGTTAATGAACTACCATGAATACCTTAATGTGTGTCTATTAGAAGACCACGACCTGGTCATTGGGAATTGTTTTCATTAGTGGATATTCATATTCAGGTGCATGAAGACAATATTCGATTTTTCTTTAAAAATAAAAAGCATGGGTTTGTGTTAAGGCTCTGTAATGGTTTCTCTGGACCTGCACACCATACCTTCATATGAAGGCAAGTACTAATGACTATGGCAATGTAAGGACAAAGAGATGACCTTACCAACTCAAACTGAAATATATGGCGCTATCGAGAGACAGAGGGAGAGATGGAGAGAGAGAGAGAGAGAGAGAGAGAGAGAGAGAGAGAGCGAATGGCAGGACACCAAATAGGAGAGCAGGAAAAGAAGGTTGGAAAATGGAATAGGAGATTTTCAGGTGTGTAGTTATGGATATGTGACCTCACAGGTTCCCTCCCCTAGCCCTTGGGAACGGGCGCCTTGGAAACCGTCGCTAAGGGAACAGACGACTGAGAGAGAGAGAGAGAGAGAGAGAGAGAGAGAGAGAGAGAGAGAGAGAGAGAGATAGCTGGGGGAGAAAAAAGAATAAGAGAGAATGAGCGAATGCTCAGAAAGAAAAGAGAAGGAGAGAGTAAAAAGGAGATGAAGAAAGGGAGCATGGGAAATAAAGTAAGCAAAATCATAAATCAAACGCACTTTCTGCAATGATCAAACACGCCACATCTAATAACAATAACAAATACCGGTCATAAATATTGGACAGCATGGCATTGCAACAAGATGAAAGATAATAGTACATTATTAAAGAGGTATGAGTAACTGTGTGGATGTGTAAGCTAGATGAACAGAGCATGCACACACAATCAAAAGGAAGAATGAGATAGTATGCATTAACTATTTGCCCCTATGTTACTAATGATTCTCCTTCTGCCACTACAAAAACACTTAACATCATGACAGTAAATCAGAAATTAAGAAGTTATACTTTTTGGTGTAAGTATACTGTTAATGTAATGCATTATGGTAGAGATAATGCCATAACAATAAAATATAACAGAGACGAGATTTTTTTAATGAGAACATAAAGAAGACCTTTTAATAATCGACTAAAGGCTAACTATGATATACTTTGATATAAGCTACTAAGGCTAAATTAAGTTTAAAAAAATATTCTATCAACTTCCATGAAGAAATAATGTAATAATTATTACATTACACTTAATATCATCCTCTCTGAAGAGCTACTATGAGCAGATGATATGAAAACTGTATTATGATATCATATGTATTCATAAACAAAGGGGTCCTTTGCAAAGCTCGAAACTTTAATCATTCAAAGACTGTGCACCAATTCATAACGTAGAGGTTCATTTAGTTCTAGCAAAATGAATTAATTTAATATGACTACAAAATTTTTAAACGTATTGATTTCTAATCATGGATTCGAATGCAAATGAATGCTGATGCCAAAGTTCACATTTTCATCTAAATCCCACAGATCCACCTGGCTGTGAGACAAGCATCTCCTGCTCCATCATTCATGAGCTTTTCTGAATATCAAAAAGTTCGAGCGCTGTATACGTCTGCATGAAAAAAAGACAAGCTGCTCTAAAAACAAGAAGATAATATAAAAGAGAGAGAGAGAGAGAGAGAAAGAAAGAGAGCCTGAGAGAGAGAGAGAGATAATGCTTCTAAAGGTCATTAGAGTTAGTATCTTAAGTCCCTTGTTGCCAGATGTCCTGATGTCCTCTAGAGAGCATAAAGAAGCCATCTTTATAGCTGAAGCCCAGATTTGGCAAGTGTGAACCCAAATCAATGCCAGATTCTTTGAAATGAAAACCTTCTAAATGCTTGAACTGAATCTTTACTTTAGCTCATACTAAATGACTATGTGACTATGTGTTTGGGAGTAAATGTGTACACAGGTTTTCAACGAACTTTACAACACAACACTTTAAGCTAGGTCTGGCGTGTACATGTGTGTATACATCGAATTATGTTGAATCAGTGGTGGCACTGTGATATTGTGTGTAAATGCTAGATCACCCCCCCCCCCTTTTTTTTGCTGCCGCTCTCTCCACCCCATCTTTAACCTTGGCCCCTGGTGTCACAGCCCACAGTAATGAAGTCTCCCTCCTCTCTCTCCCTCCCTCCTCCCCCTCTGGCCCCGGCTGTTGTCCGTCTTTGCACTCATTCATAGTAAACACTATTGATTTTTGGCTCGGCGAGTAAAAAAGCCATGAATTTTAATGCTGCTATCTGTCCCTCTCTCTGCCTCCATTGGATCCCCCCAACCTTTCTCACTTTTCCTCTATCGCCTTATTCCCCTCTTCCTCCCTCTCTCCAGAGGGAAGTGATCGCAAGACAATTTGCGAGAGTGTGTATGTGTGTGTATATAAGATAAACTCAGAGAATGTGCACATGCATTTGTGACCACACGGTGTGTGTGTGTGTGTGTGTGTGTGTGTGTGTGTGTGTGAGAGAGAGAGAGAGAAAGAGAGAAAGGGATTTCCAGCCAGACTGATCCCTTCTCTCTTATTCAACTTTAACTCTCTCAAAGCTGGGATTATAATACAGATATAATGGGGTTTAACCATTTAAACCACCGCTGCCTCTTTATGACACACACACACACACACGCTCCACTGTCACTCACTCACAGTTCGCTTTCTCACTCACCATATATCTCACTATATACTTCCTTCACTCCCTCACACGCGTTCACATACACTCCATCTAACTGTGTTTGGTGCACATTTACTCTAACTCTATTTGGCACACACACTCAGCCTTGTGATAAACTGCTGGTGCACTGTAGCCAGTCATGCCCTTAACAGTACGCCATCAACCAATAATCCACACCACAACTTGCCACTATGTATATATACATTTCATTCAGAAGGAAGATAACGATTTTATTTATCGTCTTCCGCTCAAAGGCTCCGCTTCTCTTGCATCCTCTCTCCTTCAACCTTTGCCTTCCTCCCTACTTCACTCCCTCCCTCTTCCTCTCTCTCTGTATTGATTTTGCTATAAGCAGTGTCAGGGCTATGACAGGCCAGCAGAGAGGAACACAAGCAGAGCTCATTAACGGCCAATGAACACACACGCACACACACACACACACACACACACACACACACACACACACACACACACACACACACACACATTTCAGACGGAGAGACTCCTATTAAATACAATGGTATCTACTATGACGATAATAATCTAATTCTATAAAAACACACTGAGTGGTCTTAGATGCTATAAAATAACTTGCAGTGTTTTAAGGAAACATTTTGAAGTACCAGAACATGATTTAAAACCATGACAAAGAACCTAAGTACAACAATAAATAGTTTAACATACGTTAATAAAAAAAAAACAACAACTACTAATAATTGCTTAAGCACATCACCATACCTTTACCTTCACAGAAAAAAAACAGGACTCATGTATATACATGAAGGTGGAAGGTCCCTCATATCTTCCTGGTACCACTAATAGCATATTTTCCACTAAAATTTAATTTAGCTACCTAGATAGCCAACTGCTAGACATTTGTCCACACAAGTGGGAATTCGGTATTAGAGTCTTAACCGGCAGAGCAACTGTTCTCAGCAGTTTATTTAACAGCAGCCAAACTATAGTATGACATTCATGAGTTTGTTCACCACTAACTTTAGCTAAGGTAGCTAGCTAGACAGCTAGCTTAGCACATAGGTTTCATGCCTAAAAGTTTGCATAGTTATTGCAAAGCCATTGAATGTAGTTCTTTAAATCACTCCCCGAAACAGTTTTCTATAGTTTTCACGCCTAAAAAATTTGTTTGAAATTTAATTGGTAGCATCCATCAAAAAGGGATATTTTAAAATCATCTTTTTCAGTTAAAGAGAACTTTAAAATTTGACAGGGAGGAACACAAAATCTCTTATAATGACTTCTATAATCATTAATGTCATATTCTGCCATGAGCTGTCGTTTCTCTGGCTTGATGTCCATTGATATCTTTCCGAGTCCCAATTTATCGTGAAGCCCAGCATAAGCCGTCCAATATAATGGTCACCTGCATCTCTCTCAAGTACAGTACACTGTAAAGCGCTCCTTTGCTGAGAGTAAGATGGAAAAGCTAATGTTGTGTATTAACATCCCTAGTTTTGTTGTGTATTTCCTTTCCTTGTTATTATATGGCAAAAGAGTTTTGTCTACAGAAGAACCAGACGACACTGGGGGAGGCCAGCATGACACTATAAAAATGACGGCATTTATTTCAAGCTTTATCACACTTAATCAGCCGGCATGTGATACGAATGGTGCGAATCTAAATTATATCACATACGTAATTTATATCGCAATTCGCAACACATGTTTCTAACAAGCATGCAAGCATACAGCCTATTAAAAGAGCTCTAATATCAGATAATCACAGGAGTCTCTCTATTCTGCCTCTCTCTCTCTCGTTCATATGGCAGCCCCTCCTTCCTCTTCCTCCATCTTAATTTGATTGATGATTATTCCCGTCACTCAAGGCAGCATGTGGCCAATTACAAGGAATAAGGCAATGGGAGACCTTTCTAAAAATGCTTCTATAAAAACTATTTTATGGCACAGTGCACCAAATTTATAGCCAGTCTTAAGCTTCAATATTGCCTCAACTTCGTTTGCACCTTTATATTAGACACTAGACGCACAGCCATATCCTAGGTTTACAGCACAGAGGTCCAACCTAAATGTTCAGATGCATAGAAATGGGGAGGGAGGTGCCAGAACAGTAAGAGCCTCTGATCAGAGGGATTAAAAAAGAGTGGAACAAAAGAACGTGAAAAGAGGAGGGAGGACAGACGTGGAGTACCAAACTGACAGGACAGGGCGGTTTAATGTAGGGGAGAGGTCAAGCAGGCCCAGTCCTGCCCCCAACACACACACACACATAAACACCTTTATCTAGTAAATGAAGAATAGTTAGAAGAATTGTTATGAAATGGCTTAAATGGCAATACAGAATAACCTTTAAAGTATTGTTTATCAGCATCCTCAAATGTGAGGTGGGTGAAAACTGAACAGAGCAGGGAAAGACTAAGTAGTTCCACACACACCCGCACACGCACACACACACACACACACACACACGGACTGGATTTCAGAGGTGAACATACAACCCTCCTTATCATAAATCTTAACAGTTTAAATGAAATGGAATAAAGGATTGCTGATTTATGTCTCTACTCAGCTGCCGTGAAGGAGGAACCCAATCAAATAGCTAGGTTTTATTACACATGCCCCTTTCTCCAAATACATGCACATGCACAACACACACACACACACACACTCTTTCCTTCTCACAGAGAGAACAAATGAGACATATGTTAGTGTTCATCTACCAAAGCAAGGAAGGATCCTGATCAATCAAAAACAGTATCATATATTTCTGTCAATTCATCCCTCGGCTCCAATATTCCCATCACTCCATCACCAAAATAACATTCTTGCCTCTCATTCATATAGCTGTCTTCCAGGCCCAATCCTACTATCCGAATCCTCCATTCGATATATCAATTTAACCAACAGTCTGTCATCTTTCAGATGTTTTAAACTCAATAATCTATTCACCGATCTATATACTTAGATTTCTATTAACCATCCATCAATCCAAGCAACCCTTTCATCTTCCGTCTGTCTAACCGTCCATTTAATCCATCTATTTGTCTGTCCCATAAGCATGAATCCAGTGTGGATGTGATGGATGATACTGGAATCACACTGGTACACAAGCATGCAAATGTGCTCCAGTTAAGCAGCATCACTTGCATGTGTTTCTCTTGCTGGTAACTCTCATACATCTGAGCTCAGTTTCCCAAAAGCATTGTAGCCATCATCTTTATGTTTAGTAAGAGTGTTTAAAATGCCTCCCTCTCTACTATCTTCTCATACATTTCAGTACTATGGCACTTTTGGGGAATCTCACTCTTGTTGAGTTAGAGCCTGCTGGAAACTTCATTTTCCTTATGCCTTATTCTTAACACTTAGAACCAAAAAGAAATAAACAACAACAAATAAAGGGTTGAATACTACATTGTAAATCTTAAGCCAGCTTTACACTGGATGATATTCAGCCCATTTTTGCTGTAGCAGGTAGAAAAATAATTGTTTTGGTCCTGATATGAGATTGACTGTCTTGGAGTGTATCAAGGAATGCAGCCAGTTTAGGGCTTTTGTGTCAACAGCAGCCAACAATGAAGTTCTGTCATTGTCATTTTTCTAAATTAAAGTCAGAGTGTAAGCACTGCTACAATACACATCTAAAAGCCACCAACAGAAGAACAGCATAAGGTCATGCGAAGCGCACAGGACCGCTACAAATACAGTAGTGGCAATTACGAAACATAAACAAAACTTACTAATGGACAGAAAAAATCCTTATTACCTCAGACTCACTTTGAAGAAGGATTCTGTTTATGCAATGCCATTTTCTGAAAAAGCTCAGGTCATGTTGACTGATGACAAAAGCAGAACGTAAAATTTTCCTTTAATTGCACATCTCTCATTAGAGGATCTTTATTGTATAATCTGACATTGCACATTCTGTTATATAATTCGGCCAAGGTTTTATTGAGATCCTCTTGTACAGTGTGACAAGTAATAATCTTAAAATACCGCTGTAATCGCACAACCTAAAACCGGCTTTTCAGTTGGGACTGGAGCACAGTTTATGGATTGACTCTAAGAGAACATTCCTGAGATTCATAATGCATCTCAGAAAGCTGTTGTAGATTCAGTTCACTGAATTCAGTGCCTGAGATCAGTGAAGATACTGTGTGTGTTTATGAACACAGGCGAAGGTCATTCCTCACTGGGCGAAACTCAATATCTCTCACTGCTGCTAATGAGCCATGAGACTTCATCACTATTAAAACGCCATTAGTGAAGGCCATCTCTCTCCTGTTCTTCCTTGCACATTCTCTCTCTCTCTCTCTCTCTCTCTCTCTCTCTCACACACACACACACACTCTGAACATTACTGAACTGTAACTTTACAAGAAAAACTAAGACTTAATGTAATTTAGCACTCTATGTATGATCAAATCTGATTATCAAAAAGTTCCGTCTCTTATGAAATGCATTATTGATGTATGAATACTCGTCAAATTTGAACGGCAAGACCGGATGGATTTGATTTAACGTAATGGATAGGAAATGCATGATTTCCTTTTTTTTGTATGTTTTTTTTTGTGTGTGTGTAGATACTAAAACACTGTGAACTGATAAAACAGTGCAGGAAAGAGCTGATGCATGCAGTTCATTAATTCATTAATGTACTCATTAATAAGGTACACTGCATTTATGGAGAATACTCTGTGTGTATTGCATATATGTTCACACACAGACACACTAACACACACACAGACACAGAGTGAGAGAGAGAGAGAGAGGTAGCTCAAAGTGATAAAGCATGCCGTATTGACATCTTTGTTGTGTCTATTGATTTTGCATTATGCTACTAACAAGCCCAAGCTGATATTTTGTCATTGACAATCATCCTAAACCTGGAACTCCCTAGTTGCACAGGGAATACACAGGTTGCACACACACACATGCACTCACGCACACATCCACGCACGCAGACATGCATGCACACACACACACACACACACACATACGCTGCTTGGCACAGTTGCCCCTTCCCATGTGACTTGGTGCCAGTAATCCGTCCTCAGTATGTCTGCTACCCCTTCCTGTAGTAGGAATACTACAGTCATACTGCAGTAACATGACTGTCAAATCAAAGTCCTTCTAGTAAAGCCTGTCCACTCAGCGGCCATCTTGCAAATGCCCCTGGATAGTTATTTCCAGTCATACAAGACCAGGCTCCTATCTGCTTGAATGGGAAGAGAACCATATACCAGAAATGGATCGACAAGTTTTTTTTTTTTTAACACATGGGCCACTTTTGACAAAATTTGACAGAAATTGTGCAAAAATAATGTGTAGTTTGGCTACAATAACATTTTTTTTCAGGTTGCACCGGCTGCTGCATATGCATGTTTCTCCATAACCAAGGAAGTAAAGAGCCCTATATCTGAGCATGCATCAGTGTAAGAATCAAATTTTTAACAACAAGGCTAAGGACTCTTTTTACTGAGAGGTGGTACTTGCGTAGTACAGCTGCCATATTGAGCATTGTATGCTATTTCTTTCATATCTCAAGCAGTGGCCTGTCTGTACTCATACCACCTCTGGTCAAATCCACTTGTGGATACAGTTAGGCTAGCGGCTTCATTTTTGCAGTTATTTTGACTTTAAGCCAAAATTAGTTACTTTATTTAGTTTCTTTAAGCCAAAATGTGCAAAATGTTTAGTAGTTAAATCCAAAAATGATACAATAAAACAGGAGAAAAATATTTTAAGCAGTAAAATCTGTAATTCTGGAAGAATAATGTAATAGTGTAATTAGAACTAATTACAGCTGTCTGAAATTGTAGGCATACCATAAGCCCTATTGCCTACAAACACCATAGTGTATTAATTCAATTCAATTAAATTTTGTTTGTATAGCGCTTTTAACAATGGACATTACTATTAGTAATAGAGAGTATTAGTACTCTGCACCATCTATGCTAGGATGTTTTTAAATATGCTTTAGCTGTTATTTCATATAAACAGGCAAAACTCTAAATAGTGCACTACATAGTGAATAGGGTGGGCGTACGTAAAGCCTTGCGGCTGCGCATGCGCATCAGTAAAGAGTGAGGCGCGCGCTTTGCGTCCAAGGCGTGCGCGCTCCCTGCGTTCAAGTGGAGCCTTTCCGCCTGCAAATCCAAACTCGTCGGTTTTTTCTCCCGGGCTAACAGTTTTCATTCACCATGTTACCACCTGCTTTCTCTCGCTATTTCACAGACTTTTTTGTTTCTTTCTTTAAATCTGACATTCGCCATTTTCGGCCAAAGTCCTCCTCTTCGCTCACTTTTCTCCTCACAGACAGGTAAACATGGTGATGAATAAGTAATGGAGGAAGGGTTAAGAATGAAAAAGTTTCCGAGAAAGTATAATGATGAAAAAACGTTATGTAGTTTTGTTTTGTTTTTAAGTTCCCCTAAAAAAGTTAGTTTTCTCTCCCATTAACTAGCTAATTTAGATCATGTTTCAAACTACCGTATTAAATAGGCTAGTGTCTAAAGTGGGACATCACAACTTACCGTAATTACCAGAGGTGCAGCATTATTCTGATTTAGGCCTACTTTTAAGTGCGAGACGTTGTAATTACAAATAATAGTAAATGGCATAAGGAAGACAACAATGTAGTTCCCAGAATAACATTTCCTGTTTAGAGTATAGACCCTGCAGTCAACCTGCTATTCTGTGGAACAAACAGACAGCAAACTGAATCACATTATAAATCAATGGCTATGTCCAGAACTGAATCACATTATAAATCAGTGGCTATGTCCAGAACTTCACAGGCCTCAGTGTCAGTCATCAGTGTGCTCTCCTGCCTGCTGTCCCGCTGCTTTCTCCCACAGCCAACTGACTAGTGATAATTAACACATACACACGCTCAGTGGGGATTTTATTTATTTTTTTGCGCTGTGCACAGAAAGCGCTCTGTTCAATCCGGATGTTAAAGGGAGGCAGAGACCGACACCTCTTTACATCGCTCCCGTTTTCCCACATTCCCTCCAAACTGTCATCCTGTCCTGCAGCCGACTGGCTGATTACAGAGACCAGAAACATCACCCGAACCCGAACCTTCCACCTCGGAATGAAACGCATAAATCCAAAGCAAAACCACAATAATCTCCATTTTCTTCAAATAAAACACCAAATTCATTCCATTGCACGGGTTACTGCTATGCTCCATTGAAACACATCCAGTTTGAATTCTTGGAAAAAAAAAAGGAAAAAAAAACCATATAAAAATAAAAGCGTGCGTGTCTCATTCGGTCTCCTGTCTCCTCCTGCTCTGCTCGGTCTGCCTCTCTCTATCCTCTCTGTGTGCCGCGATCCGCCGGCCCCGGAATCGATCTCCGCAGGATCGATATCGCGGCATGAATATTCCCGGGCCGGCGCGCGCCAGACTTTAGTCCGGGAGAGACGGAGCCGGAGGCAGAGCGGAGCGAGCAAAGGACACGGATAGATACGGGGGGGAAAAAGGAAAGACAGAGCAAAACATTAAACTCGAGGACTGGCTGTCATAGAGGTCTTATTTATCAGCTGTAATGTATAGGCTTCATGAGAAATGAAGAAGTTTGGTTTTTTGTCTCTGTGCAGTGATATAGCCACTGTAAGCCTATTCCTTTTGCGCAAGATTTTATTTATTTTTGGAAAATAGCTCCACACTCAACCACGACTACAAAATCCCACTATTCCTAGGATTCGACATAAAGGCGCGCGCGTGAGGAAGTGAGCAATCTGTTTTTCCACGGTGGACACAACAGGAAAAGACGACTGATCTCCACGAATTGGGACAGCAGAGGACATGATATGTCGAGGGCACGGCCCGGATGCACGCTGCGTGTGTGTTTGTGTATGTGAGAGAGGAGAGGACCTTACCGGAGAGCGCGCGCGCAGCCGGCGGAGACTTGAGGCGCCAGGCACGGAGCTCGGAGGCAGTTCTCGGCAAGACGAACGGCAGCGGCAAGGGGACAAACATGATCCTCCTTCGTCTTCAGCCTTTTGTTGTGGACTTTATTTCTTCCCCTAGGTGCTGGTATTGTTATTGTTATTATTATTATTTTTACTTTGGCGTTATTACAGCACAGTCTGCTTCTAGTCGCCGGTCTCTTCTTCGTAGCTGAGAGCGGATGTGCAGGTCTTCACCTCGTGCTCGGTCGTGTTCGGCTTTGGCTGTGTTCGGGATCTCTTTGGCATTGTACACCAAGTTTGATCAGTGAGAGTAACTCGGCTTGGCGCTCACTGGCATGCTGACCGATCACGTTTTCATGTTTATTCTGTGTACATTCACTTTGGACCTGGGTAATAAGCCTATAGATAATAGCATAAGCTGCTCAGACACAAACCCACACACAGGCGGACAGACTATAGGCTATCCCCTCAAACTGATCTTCACTGATGCTGTTACATTCACTGGTGTGCTACAGTGCTTCACCTGCTGAACCCCAGCTGCGGTGTCTAGCCTAATGCTTTGCAAAGCTCACTGCAAAACTAATTTCTTTTCAATCAGGCTATTTTTAATGCCTTAGCTGAGACTCGTCAGTGAATATTACGCGCAGGTTCGCTTCTTTCCCTCCCTCCCTCGTGCCTTTACTTTGGCTATAAAACAGAATAAACGGAGATCTCAGCATTTATTTCCGTGAAGAGAAAAGCGCTCACGTCCTGACACTAGCAAAATAAAGCAGTGCTTATTGGGTTTATTCTGCTATTTGGTGCATTTGCTCATTTATTTGGTCTTTAGCTATGGATCTCCTTTTTCTCCAACAGCTACATGCTACACAATCGCTTCCACATTCAAAGTCGCACAGCCTGATCTATTCGAAATTCGCCACATTAAGTGATATTTTTTTTTTGCCTAATCTCTTTATATATAAACGTCAATAATAAGGCAACATAATGTGCACGCCGGCGCTTCGCCCCTCCCACCGCCGCTCTGTCACACTCCGCTAATTAAAACGCAATCAATCGATAAAAAAATAAATAAATAAATAAAGCGAATAAATAAATAAATAAACCACGAACACTTGGAAATCTTGGAAACTTGTTTCGTCGCTGGAATTGTGTTTCTGGGTTTTTTTTTGTTTTGTTTTTGGTTTTTTTTGAAGATCACTTGCCTATTTTCCGGTCCGTCCGCCTGCGTGTTTTGTTGTCTGTTCCCGTTATGCGGGAACCCCAATGGCTCACGCGACCAGACTCCCTCCCGAATGCGCGCGCGCTCTGCCTCCGCGCTGCCGCGACGTGGAAACGAGAGCCAAGCCGCTACAACTCACACACATCACCACCTCATCCTCCACCCCCACCCCCTCCCTCTACCCCCCCTTCTCTCTCTCTCTCTCTCTCTCTCTCTCTCTCTCTCTCTCTCTCTCACCCTCCCGTAGTAGCCCAGCTGCTCGACATTGATTTTGTGGCTTCCTCGTACTTTCAATAAGACAATTGTCACTGCAGTGACGTGGGCTACATTTCAAACACCATATGCCCGTATATGTAATCATACTATAAAGTAGTATAGGCATACTATTATACCACAGGCTACTGTAGTGAATTGGATGTTTAAAAAAAAAAAAAAAAACACCTCTACTGGGACTGATATGTTTTTTCCCCCCTAATCATAGCTACAGCTAAAGTCTTACATTTGTGGCAAATGTTAATATATAAATATTAATATACATGTGTGTGTATTAATAGGTCCTAGCTGACCGGATGTGCGCAGCAGATGAGGGTCGTTCACAATGTGAAGTGCCCACGTGAGGTGTCGCAGAATCAGCGCGCGCTCAGGGGGGTTTCAGCTTCCGAACGCCGATTCGTCACGTGACGTCAATCGCGACATTACGCAGCACCGCGCACTTACACGGAAGATTATTGTCAATATAGATTTTTTAAATAGAAAAATCTATAGGCTAAACACTGCAGTCGATGGGGGGAAATCGATTGCACCAGGCTGCGCGCCGCACAGGCCCGCCGGGGCTGAAAAGAGTGAAGCCTTTCACTGTTTACTTTAATGATTAGCTAAAACCCTCTGTGGACTTTCAGAATGGATGGTAATTGTGGATTGTCCCAACAGGTGCATGTAATAGACCAGTGGTAAGGCATTATTAAGTGTTATCTTGGGAAAGAATAAGGTGCCCTTTAGTAAAGTGTCCCATTACCATCTGAGTGCTGAGAAACTTAGTGAAAAACCTGTAATGTGTTTCACCTGCAACTTTCTGTTCCATTGCCATTACAGAGTCATTTACAAGGACGTACTTTTGGTTTTGGAGGTGAGGTGGGCGCCGTAAAATTGGAGCCCACTTTACTTTCCTCCTCCTGCCACTTCCTTCACATGTATAAGCCAAACAAAAGGTAGCTAGAAAACCACAATGTTATTGATGGCGGTGCTGACAGAATAGATTATCCATGAGAAATTTGTTTAAAGTTTTAAAGTTTTGAATATTTGGAATAAATGTCCTCAGTATTACTGTAATAACATCCAACCAGTAATTGTGTCTCCTAAGAACTTACGTTGTCTACTGTAGATGGATTTTAATCCATTTTTGTGACTATTTCTATCAGACAGCTTATGACAGCTGGGCAGCAAGAGTAGATCGACCTCCTTCTAACTAACTTTCAGATGGACAAAAACAGACAAAAAAAAACAGACTTTGAAACAGGTGTAAGTCCCTTCCACATGTTCTACAGTGAAAAGTATGGAGTAACTGATAAATGGAATAACTAAAGCGATACTCAGACAAAAAGAAATAGTTTGGGAGACTGACGGTTCTGTCCATAGAAAATTGGAGCGTCCTCTCTGTCTTCTCAAAGGTACGAACATTTCGGTCCTCCACATGCACTCTTTAAAAAGAAAGGTTCCTCAAGCATTCTTTGGATTGCAGCTTAAGGTTTCTTACCCCTAAGTGGTTCTACTTGCAGCCCTCTCTGAAAGCCCTATTATAGGGTTTCACACAGAACCTTTATGGGTTCCTACAGTTTAATTACAGTTAAATGCCAGGAAAACTCCTATTTCGTGCTTGATCAGAACTGTGTGGCCATGTCAGATGATTGACAGTGGCATCTACCTTGCAAGGTAAACCATTAGTGGTGAAAAAGGTAAGAGTGGCAAAAGTGGAACCTCTCTGTGGTGCATTTATTTATTTATTTTCAAAAGTTGCAAGTGGAAATGTCACAAAGGTATATTTTCTCCATGACTCTCACGTCAGGTGGAAAAAATATACACGACTGTGGTTTGCATGCACTTGCACTCTATTGCAAACTTGTGACCTTAAACACTAAGTCACAAACTACATCATCTGGAGTGAGTTCACTCTGGAAGCTGCAGCTCATATTAAAAAGCTCATTATGAAAATAAGTTGATGACAGCTTTAAACACAGCAGTTCATGCAGGAGCGATTACGCAATCAGAGCAAAGTACGGTATTAAAAAAGGAAATAAAACAAGGTGAAAAGAAGATGATGGTAAATGACTAGTTTCTTTAGGGGTCCGCAGAGTGCATATGCACAGGGCTCCCGATTCTGCACTATGCCTTTGTGCTACACCGGAGCGGAGGGAAAAAAAAGAATGGAAAAAGTGACCAGTTGTACCTCGCATGTCCCCCTTCATGCAGAGAGGTAGCAGGTTGTGCAGGCCCTCCCTCCCTCACTCCCTCCCTCACTCCCTCCCTTGTGCACTCCTCTCAGACAAAAGCAATTATTTCTGGTAGAGTCTGAGTGTGGTTGTGTGCCTGTGAGAAGGGGAGAAGGATAGGAGAAAGGGATAGAGCGAGCAAGAGTGTGAGATTGAAGGAGAGGAAAATAAGACAGTTTCGGCAGGATGTGGAGCTAACACCTCTTCCAACCCGTTCTCTTCCTCCTCATCATCCCTTCTTCCGATCTCCTGGTGTAATACACAAAAAAGCCTACACCCACACAGGCTTGTTTGTTGCAAGATAGGAGAAAGGAGAGCATATGATCTGGAGCTGAGAAACAGATCAAACACACCAAAGGATGTTCTCAACAAATTATTCATTCCAAAAAAACTTGCTTCTACTGGCAGTGCTGGAGGGAGCTGCTAAAATATAAACCACAATATTTATTAGGGCACTATTCTGGTTATTATTTCTAGGCTACTTTAATATACAGAACATTACATCATTAACATGCGAGGCCTGCGTGATTGATGGTGTGGTCTTAAGTTATTAATGACCATCATATTTTGACAGCTGCAGAAATGTGCAAGTTCAGGGAATTGTAAATTACCATAGCAAGAAAAGCACATTATTCAGACACAGACATATAGCACAGCAGCTGGTGTTGGATCTGTGATTTATATGAAATATATGAATGAAGCAGCAGGCCACAATGCGTGCGAGAAGAATGGAGTGGTGTATTGTGAGAAGGCATGTTGGCGTGTGTCCGTGTGTGTCATTGTTAAATGGCGGTGACATTTTGACAAAAGAGGGGATGAAATTAAATTCATCAATAACAAGGTGGCCCAATCAATAGCAGTGAAGCGCCTTACTACTACTGTGGCACATTAGAATTGACATCACATCTTTCTCTATTTCTCTCTCCTAGCACACACACACACACACACACATATCCTACACACGAGATGTCAAATTGAGGCCGCTATCTCATGTTCTCTAACCCCGTGATGGAAGTCTTTTCTCACACACCTTCAGTCTCATATATAATAAACACAAAGGCTTATATAAGTATTAGCATATGTAGTACGATTTACTGTGTAACAAACAGAGCTGAAATAATATTCTGTGTTCTGTATTTTGTTTTAAGTTTTTTTCCCCCCTATCATTAAAATGTTGCGTTTTTCATTTTGGTATTTCCATTAAAAAGACTCCCAAATAAAACGGATAGAAAAACACACGTCTATTCTCATTTCTCAGTCTTTGGCAGTCTTCCTTGCCCCGTGACTCACTCTCAGAAGATTTGTGCTCCCTAATGAGCAAAGCAGCATTTCCTAACAAAGCTTTAAAGCATCATTTGGTTCTTAATACTTCCTGCTGGATTTGGAAATACGTCCTTCCTGATCTGAACTAAGACCCTAATTGGCGGACTATAGTAAAATATGAGTAGATTATGTGCACTAGGGGAGTGTCCACTGCTTTAGCGTGTATACATGAATGCACAGAAGCAGGTTTACATATGTATGAGTGAACAGCATGAATAACGTGTATATGCAGGCACCGAGTGTGACCATTCCCTAGTGTGTTACCTTCATGCATACACACACAAATAGACCCACTCACGCCACTCAAATGTTTCATTCCATCCACACAAATGATACATATGAATTATGTTTACGGGGTCCTGGGTGTGTACGAGTGTTTGAGCATTTATGAATGTTTATAAGTGCAGTCTTACATCCATCACCACAGTAAGTATGTGTCAACGTATGTCTGTGAAGGAATGGCTGAATAAGAATGAAAATCAGGAATGCTAAAAACACACAAATATAGACACAGTGATGTCCATGTACGTGTGTTCATATACACATGCACTGTGTATTTTCTCATAAACCCACTGCACTAGCTCATAACTTTGAACATAGCTTTACATATCTTACATTCTTAGATCCCATGAAGCTCGTAACTAAGTACCTTCCCATATGGAAAAGATCACAAGTGAACATGTCTGCATTTCAAAATGTTATATGCTGAAATTGCACATGTGCAGTTAAGTAAAACACATGACAACGTGTGAACAATATGTGATAACGTGAAGGAATTAATCAGGTGAGAAAATCATCATTTGTTCATCATCAGTGAGCTGTTTCTCTTGGTAAGGGTCATGCTGGTTCTGGAGCCAAGCCCAGAAACACTGGGAGCAAGGTGGGAACATAACCTGGAACAGACAACAGTCCATCGCAATTCAGGGGCAATTTAGCTTAGCCAGTCCACCTACTGGCATGAAAATACATAGAAACTCCACGCAGACTGTAACCTGAGCTCAGGATCAAACCGGGGACCCTGGAGCTGTAAGGGAGCACTACTCACAACACTACTCACTGAACCACACGTGAGAAAATCTGAAAAACTACACCATGTGAAAAATTAACATGTGAAACTAAATGACTTGTGCCTAAAATTCATGCGTATCATGTGGTTACACTCGTGTGAAGTTCATGTGATATTTCTGTAAGGGTTTCTTCTGTAAGTAGGTTCACTGCAGGTGTTGAATAATATGCTTTATGATGTATACCCGAACAACAATCCAAGTGTTGCCATGAGTAACCGAAAAAGAAATCTTTTGCCTCTTCTAGCTTTTCGACAGAAAGCTGCATTTAAAAGGCATTTTTCCTCATATGAGCCAGCAAACTGTCCTCACAATGACAAAATCTATCATTGCCGGGACATTTGGGCTGTGTAAAGACAGTAAAACCAAGTGCACACGCACACACACACACTTCATCACTCCTCCTGCTGCTGTCTTTGCCTGTAGTTTGGAGTAAGGGAAGCAGATCCATCTAAAGCCTTTGTTCTTCCCTCACTCGTCTCTTTTATTAGTTTTTATTAACTCCCGCTGCCGCTCTATTCCTCTCTCTCTGTCAGTGCTCCCAATAATCAATGCTGATATATTGCCAATATCCCGGCCAGTCCCGGTGTCATCCCTCACTGCTTCCCTTTATTGTGGGGGATCGGGACAATAATAATGATATTTATTATAGATATTCATTGTCCTTATCATAATCGCTGAATGCGTTCCTGTGTACATGTGTGTGCTATTACAATCTCTAGGATTCCTCCAACATTTTCACCCTTTTCTGTCTTATCATCTCTTTTTGAATTTCTCTCTTTCACGCTCATACACACACACACACACACACACACACACACACACACACACTTTCCACCCATCTCTGTTCCTTCTGTTCTTTCTGCATTTCCCCTATTTAGACAGAAAGGCAAAGAGCTTTAAACTCAATGCAACTACCATGATCAGTGCATTGAGATCCAGCAGCACATAAACTGCTCTTTTTCACACATACGATCTGCAAAGGTCCTTACAGGGAGGTTTAGAAAAGAAAGCTGCAACATCATCTCCAAGGCCTAAACAACAACCCCCCCCCCCAACCCCCACCCCACCACTACCACCACATACACACACCCCAAACCCTGTTCCCTGCCCCCCAGCCCCAAGGCCTCCAGACAGTAATCTACACCTCCCCTCCTCATCACTTCTCCTATCGATTTCCTCTCCCTCCCTCCGCCCCTCTTGCTCTTTGGGACACAGCAGGCAGTGCCAGCTCATTGGTCAGCACAGGCAAAGTGGGATCTGGCCACAATAGGAGAGCGGCCCCAGAGCGCCAAAAGGACAGGGCAGAAAAAATAAAATAAAATGACAGGACAGGTGAGAGACGCAACGCTGGAGTGACAGAGAGCAAGAATAAAAAACAAGACGATAAGTCAACGAAGGGATCGTAACTTAACTTCGGAAAT
This sequence comes from Pangasius macronema, assembly GCA_037577455.1. NCBI lineage: Eukaryota > Metazoa > Chordata > Actinopteri > Siluriformes > Pangasiidae > Pangasius > Pangasius macronema. Next base: position 21,834,282 of record CM074945.1, read on the forward strand.
GAAGAACAAAAGCAGAATGATAAAGTGCCGTAAGATTTCAGTGTACGACTCCACGTCTGTTATATAAGGTGTGCTGCAGAATGAATTCTGCGCAAAAGCCATGGCTTTTTAGTTCACGAGTCAGCAATTGACCCCTGAACTGAAAAGGAATAATATTTGGCTTATGTCAGACAGTCATGAAAATGCAGTAGAGTGAACAAAGAGGTACTCATTTTCTCAAAAACACGAGCACACACACAGCTCTCCATAGTTTGTGCTAACAGCAACAGAGTAAGACATCAATCATTAATCAGTCATTTAATCAGTAGATTTATATAGTGCCTTTTGCTCAGCTTGAAACTGAAGCTGACACTGAAGAGTTCGAAAAGATCTTTTACACAGACATACACACACTCTTTGTCTGCTAAGATCTCTGTCTTTCCTTTCAAGAATAACCCTCGGCCTTGTCCAAAGCAGTCAGCAAAAGGAGAAAACATAAAAAATCTCTCTTTCTCCTTGTCACAATCTCCTCTTCTTTTCTTCTGCATTGTACTGGCCAGTTCTCAGGGGTTCCAACCCATCTTACACAGCACCACAGAGACAAAGCTCAATTCATTATTACTCTGTGCATCTGTTTCTCTGAGAATTGCCTTTTAAACTCTTTTAAAAGCCGAATTGATAGTGTATGGTCAACGACATGAAGGGTGGACTAAGAGAGAAACAGAGTGAGAGAGTGAGAAAGAGAGAGAGATTTAAAGCTTGGATCAATGGGAATTTCGAAAATCAGTGTACTTAGGACTACAAAATCAATGAGCTCTAATCGAGCTGCCAATTCCTGCAGTCCAACAGTAAAGAGCTGGAGAAATAAATGTTGAACAACGATCTGCCTCCAGCTTAGAGAGAAAGAGAGTGAGAGAATGATGAATGAACAAATACGAAAGGCAGGAAATTAAAAGGTACGTGATGTAAAACATAATGAAATATTTATGAGTTTTAACTAAAAAGTAAAATATCGAATGTGGATATAAATCAAGCAAATATTAGCAATATTATATAATTTATACTGGTTTTCTGTTAGTGAGCACAGCTTCCCTTTTCAGTAAGATTAGTATTAGATTAGAATCTGGGGAATGTCTGAACTTTCAAATTAATCATTTCAAATATGACAGTCTTCCTCTCGCTTTTTTTGTAATTACCCACCTCTCAGCCATCGTGAAGTTTTGATCTTTTCAGATTAAAGCTTAGATGATGTACATGATGTACAGTAGTCTGACAGCACTAGTGAAAACACTTCTTCGCATTCTTTGCTAACTCGATACACAATATTTCATTACAAATTCGATTATCAGCAATAACTTGAGCGAAAAATAGAATCTCTGAAATATTTAGATGAATTTCAGAATTTCTTAGTATTTGGTATGTCCCCCTTTTGCTTTAATGGCAGTGTGTGCTCGAGCAGGCACCGACTCCACGGACAGGGACGAGTGTCGTCTGAATACCTGCTTCAATGAAAGGGATATGACTCAAGAAAAATGGGACGTTCTGCACACAGGAGTTAACATGGCAATTATCACAAATTTGCTTAAATTTAAATAGTGCCTTAGAAATAGTGCAGAATGTTCAATATTAAATATTCAAACTATTGAACATTTCCATTTTTTGTTTTAAATTGGTCAAAATTCCAAAACTTTCTGTTCATTTCCAGTGTGGAAAAAAACAAAACCTCAGATTTTNATTTTGGACCAAACTGTATACATGCATATTATCAACACCAAGCATTTAGCATCATGACAACGTCAAGAACAAATCCAATTGTAGAAGCCGTTGTGAAAAGAAGACAGTTTTGCCATGAGTATTGATGGGAGAAAGATGGTTTACCAATTACAGTGTTAGCTTTTCCCTAGTGGTGAAGCTAACATTAGCATGACTACATTGTTCAGTGCTTGATGAACAGATGAAAAAGATAAACTGTGCTGACAGCCGGATTCCAATGGAGATATCCCAACTGACTGAGTGGGTTGGAATGCAGGGGCTAATTTGGGGTCAATCAATCGATACATTTCTCTCTCTTCCTCCACCCGGGTGAAGGCAAGTCAATAGCCGAGTCAATAGCCGAATCAATAGCACCGTCACTGTGCCTGAATTACTCAACATACAACTAATCACATGCCCCGATACTTCTACACTGCTGTTCTCAACCGATAGGTAGGGTCACTTACACTTACACTTGCACACACACTAAACACACTTGCAAGTGAAAAGTGAAGCCTCTCTTTCTTCATAGTCAATAAAAGACTAGGGTTGGTGATTTAATGTTTAAGGTTCTGTGCTAATGACTAGAAGGCTGTGAGTTCAAATCCCACACCAGACAGAGAGCTGCTGCTGGGTTCCTGAGCAATATTAACACTTCTCAGCTGTGTTCTGCTGCTACTCTGTCTCAAATGTAGGTTCTGTCAAAATAAATATGTAGAAAATAAAGATAAGTATTAAATGTTTAGAATAAAAATGGAGGAAAATACTGTTTACTAATTTAACAGATTCATTGCCATTGGAAATTGGTATATTCTCCAATCAAGGTCAGCTCATTCTGGTTCTAGTCCTTACTTTATTTAATTATTATTAAATAATAATAAATATGATTAAATATACACAAAAACATTAGGAAGGATGAGAATGCTGCGAACACACACTGAAATTCTGTATTAGAAGTTCAATTATGGGCTTGAAAAAGGGTGCAAAAAGTATTCAGTGCTGGACTTTGGGAGCTTTTAATTGAGAAATATTTTCCTATTTATTAACATTTTCATACCAACCACGTTTTTTGTTAGCAAATCCCTTTTGATCATTTCTGAAGAAAAATCTCTTTAAAATCCTTTTTCTTATTAAGTCATTCTAAATGACTGTCTCAAAAGCAAATGTGGAAATGTATTGACTGTCTCAATGCTCGATTGAGGATAATGAGTGATCGCTATAAGCAGCTGCTCTGCCTGGTTGCCTGGAGAGAGGAAGAGAGAAGAGAGAAGGAGAAATGGAAGAAAGAAAAAAAAGCCTGAGTGAGGCCGAGGCTTCACAGGTGATTCTGCGTCTGCATCCCCTTCGCTTTCATCCCTCTCCCCTGAAAGCTTTTTGTTTTCCTGAGCCGTGCTGCTCGCTCACTTTTTCACAAAGTTGCTTTTTTTCCTACCTTACCCCATGTGTACAAAATGAAGTTCTTAAAATAGGCTGAAGGTGAACAGTAAAAAAAAAAAAAAAAAAACAACCAAGAGAAACAACTGCAAAATTTCTAAGAAATTCTTCTCATTCTCTGTGGAAAATATCCAGAACGCATACTCTAAGCCGTCTTGTCAGCATCTCTCTATCAAGACCACAGCGCTGTCTTGAAAATGAAGCACTGTTATAGGTATTAGACAATAATCTGAAAGTGCTTCTCCACACATTAAACAGAGGAAGAAAACTGCTGCATGAACGGAAATGATGGCCTTAGCGTTAAGCTCATGCTGTCTGAACGCTGGGGCAGGAATGAGACACAGAGGCATAGCCAACATGATTTTGCATTTGGATCATCCACAGCTGCCAGGATCCACAAAGCCTTAGCCAGACCTTCCTCTTAGACTGGAGGTTTGCTCATAACAAAGCATGGTGGATGCATTGGTTCCGTATAAGGCTGCTTTTCCTTTCAGACCAGAGCCTGAAAAGAGCCACTTTCGTTCTGTGCACTGATAACCAAAAGTCACACAGCTTGATCAAAACTAGAGGTGTGACTGGGTAATCTTAACAGTTACATTATTACACTATACATCTCATATATATTACATTTAAAATATGTATGTAAAGTAAACGAAAAGACATTTACTTTAAGACATTTAGGTAACGTGTGCTTTACAACAACCTACATCCTTATTTCAGATATCTTTTTTTTATAATTAATATCTTTCTAAAATCTATGTAAAACACTTAGAAAGCATCAGTTCCCACTACCTCAGACCACTACAACTACAGATACCACTGGTACTTTTCTGATACGGATACGAAACCTCGCGTATCAGCCGATACTGATGCACATCTGATATTTTTCATCACTTACATCACAGATATAGATCACTTACTTTGCAAATATAATAAATAGAATAAAGTATAAATAACACAAAAAGACAATCAAGTCTCTTTATATGTGAACAGTTCCAGTTAAAATAAAATCAATTTCAAATCCAATTCCAGTCTTATCCATTTGTTACAGGATCAGATGAAATTCATTATTCGCACATTATCCCCACACACACACACACACACACACACACACACACACACACACACACACACACACACACACACACACTACCGATACCGCTCTTGTGTATCGGTGGCATCTCTAACATCTCTCTACACTTTACCTTGTAATATAATCATTACAATATTACAAAAATCTTCCAAAATGATTTTTGGCATTAAGATGTGAACCCATTTAACATCTAATTCTTGAGACATCTTCTTTTAACCTATTAAAAAATGTATTCACTCAACACTTTTACCCAAACACATTCACCTCTACGAAATATCTGGAATATTCCACAACCCGAAGCTGCATTATCCGACTTTCCAGAAGATCAGTGGAAGAAGAAACTTAAATTCTCTTAACTCACAGGAATGTAATGTAGCAGGAATCTAAATCTATCCGTGGGGTCCTGTAAAGCTGCGTTGTGACAATATCGATTTATCAAAAAGAAACTGAATCGAACTGAATGTCCTCATGCCATTAGAATGAATGCTAGTTAACCACATTTTGTGTATTTGTTAAATATTGTGCTAAAACCCAACCTTCTCACTCATTTGAGAGCAAAATGCAGCCATTTTCTGAAACAAAACCTTGTAAAGAAATGTTGACATTGTTGCCTGAGATGGTTTAACAGGTCTTTATTAACGGTTAAAAGCATATTTTCCTAAATTCAATGTTGAAAAATGCTTTAAAAAATAAACATTTCTTTTTAAGAGTCACCAGAGCTAAATGGCTCAGCAGTCATGGGAGATTACAACAACAGGAAAAAGCATTGCTTAAAAAAGTCATAGTTAAAACCCCAGGTAGACGTTTTATAAAGGGAAAAATGCACTAATACCACGAAAACATCCACATTTTCAGCAGCCGTAATCAGACGACAACATAACGCTCACTACGCTGATGATGCAGTCCTACGTGTGAACTGATTGAAGTGTTAGTGTCCTCGTATTCATTTCCTATTAAAGCGGACACACACTCAGTGTCCCTGTGTATGAGAAGGAAATCAATAACATGACAGCATGACAATCTCAAATTGCATTCTAGAAAAAAAAGAATAGTTTTCATATTCACATTTTTGTATCCCTTAATTGTTTTTTTTTCTTTTCAGGATCTTTTAGTAACGCGAGGTCTTTCTAAAGCGTTCTCAGAGCCGCGTTTGCTCCTCTCCTCCTGCACACCGACTCTCTTCCCATTTGACTCTGATATATTGGCCTTGGGAGTGAAGATTAATTTTAAGTTCAAATGCAGTTTTTGATAGCAAGAGGTCTAGCAGCACATTTTTAGCAGCACATTGTGCAAATTCCTGGATGAATAGTAAGCCTTTGAACATATAGCTCAATGCATCATTGTAATTTCATTGGATTCAATTGAATTGAAATAAATAAAGAGTAACGTGAAATCAACATTTCATATCAACATAGATGTGATGCTAAAAGGAAAGCAAAAAAATAAATAAATAAAAGATATAAAAGGAAAAAACAATAAACTAAATTAGAGGGTCAGTGATGAATATCTACAGACAAGAAAATCACAAAATGAGAATATAGAATATATATTATATAATATAAGCTTGATTTTGTACTTTCCTGTTTATTTCCTTCAGATGTTTTAAGCCATGCCGTGTGTGTTTATCTTGATTATGCTTTATTATGAAGATACTTTGTATGTCATGCTGTCTATGAAGGGGCAAATATATTTAAAGCTTTAAAGTCCATTGGAAAAGCATGGGTACTGATTCTAAACGAAAGCAAAATGCAGTTAAAATGAATGCAACAATAAGCTCAAATTAATACTCTTATACTATGTCTGTGTTCTGTTTAAATAAGCATAAACCCTTCATTATATAGCAAAATGTAGCAGTTAAAGCCTGGCGAATGTTTCACATATTCGTGGAGTGATTTGACAACTAACTTCAGACTCTCATTACTGTTAATATGTTACAGTATTAATGTTCTCACATAGTGTTAAGAAGAGCCTTAAGAGCCTTAACTCGGAGTTCTCTCAGCATGCACAGAGACTGAATTACTCTCTGAATATTGTTCATGACAATTAAACAACAATTGCCTACAGGGTATCAAAAGAGCTAAAAAAATATTTTAAAAAAAAACACTACCCATCATTTAGGATCTCTTCCTACAAGCAAAACAGTCACTAAGCACCTCCATTATACTTCCATTAAACTACTAAATGGTTCCTGCCACGGGAGTCCTGATAAAAGTGAAGAGAAGTTCCTTGGGCCAAAGTGCAGTCAGTGCCCCTGATCTTCTTAAAGGCAACACACTGCTGCACCTATAAGGCTGGTACATGAGGGAGGACAAAAGTCATTTCTCAACTGGGACGTTTTTTTGCGCCCTGAGGGTTCACCCAGGATGAGCACTGCTTAGCAGCTGTTTCAGCTTTGCTGGGGGAGCCTGAGGATGCAAATGGTTTTATTCTCAATGGGAACATAAAATAGAAAGAATCCCCAAATTCTCTGTGCCAGCTTCATGGTTATAGGCATAGATAAGTATTTAACACTGAGTTAAACTGAGGCACTGAAAATGTGGTGCATTTCAACAGCACCAGAGGAAATGTGTGCTAGCGCTCTAAAAACTGAGAGGACTGTTTTACCATAGCAGGGAGAGAGCCAAAAAATGGTGAAAATGGTCAAATAAATAGAATCAAAGAAAAGAAAAAATAACTATAACACACAGAGAATGAAAGGACGTAAAAAGGAGGGCATCCAAAGTGTGACACAGCCTGTGTTGGAGGTACATAGATTACACTTTTGGTGGAGCATTATTCTTATCATTCTCAAAACCACGTAAGAGGAATTTCTAAGAATGAATGGGAGGGAAAAAAAATTGTGGACAAGGTGAATAAAGAAAAGCAAATGAGAGACAAGGAGTGAGAAAGACAGTCGTGATTAAGTTGCATAGAAGAGAGAGCAGATTAGATGATCGTGCTTGTGTGTGATACAAAAGAGGAAAATGGGTAGGAGACAGAAGCCTCTCACAGTGCGCGCACACACACACACACACACACACACACACACACACACACACACACACACACACAAACATTTTTCCTGTTCTTTTTTTCTCCTCTTGAATTCCCTCCCTCCTTTCCTATCTTTCACCTCTCTTTCCTATTCACCTGGTTATCAGCTGGGATGAGTAATCAAACAACTGACTCTCCACTGCCTCAAACAGGTCACGTGCAGAAGTGCACTACATACGCCCTCGCACCTAGTGCACTCAGACTTTAATTAGGATGGAGAAGTGGACAAAAGCCCTGATCCTCTGTTAGCCGTTGGACATGCAGGTCTGGCACACTCGCACACAAAGCAAAAGGAGAGCAGAGCACTCACAGCCTGGTTCTGCTTGACACTCAGCACTGCGCCCAGTGACTATTCAGTAAGGAAATATGGCTACACAGTGTGTGTGTGTGTGTGTGTGTGTGTGTGTGTGTGTGTGTGTGTGTAAAATTAAAAGGGAAACAGGTAGATAAAGGGATAAAGAGAGAGAAGCATGTGTGCCTGAATCCACTATGCACAATTGACTGAACATGACAGATTTAAATTTGATGACCACATTGGTACTCTCTGTCTTTTCCCCCTGACCCCGCCGCCTTCTCCACCATCACTCTTTGACCCCTGAGGTCATGCAATCGAACAAGGTCGTCTGGCTCTCTGAATTTGACCTCTGGCTGAATTTGAACTCTGACCCTGACGCTTGATCAGGTCCTAAAGATACATACGCACACAGCAAACAGACGCACACAGCAGACAAGAGTGGGCCTTATGGTGCTTATTTTGATCCATTCGTCACAGGGCTGCAGCAAACGACACAACTGACAATTGCCGTCGAGACGTTTCCACCTCACACGATCGATCTATAAACAGCTGACTTTCTATCCAACAGACTCAATAATCAGTCAAGGAGGAAACAGAAATACAATAGTATTGTACATAAATTGCCCTCACGTTGCACTGCTTGCTTTAAAACGGATTCATCTGCGTTTGAGAGAAGGCTTGCGTAAAACGATAAACCAAGGCGTCAACGGTGACAAGCATGCGGCTGGATGTTACTTATCACTGCTTTAATTTTAATCTGATTGAAACCATTTACGAACATTCACTAAGTAACCTGTCAATAACGCTGCAGAGGTCAACAAGAATCGGGTATTTTTCAAATACGAGACACAGGACAGATGTAAATCTAAGGGGAATATTAAAACTAGTGAGTACTGTTTACTATTATTATTATTATTATTATTATTATTATTATTATTATTATTATTCACATACATTCATTATATATATATATATATATATATATAATGATATTTATCATTATAGAAGCCTCTACACAGCACATATATTAATTACATTACATAGACATTTTGCATACACATTGTATAAACAGGAAAATGTCAAATCATATTCATTAGAAATAAGGAACTTACCAAATATCTAAAGGGAAGTAAATGTTTTTAAGTTTTAAGCTTTTTTTTTTAAAGATGTCTGTTTAAATAGCTGGTCTGAGTCTTTGTTACAAATTACCTTTGATCCTGGGAATCTAGACTACATCCAAAAGCACATCCTACAGCACTAAACACCACGCCAGAATAGTACAAATAGGACTTATGGTAGTGGAACAGGAGGCTAAAGACCACCTGAGATAAAAGTAATGGAAAAACATTCACGGTGTCAGTGTGCTGCACAGCCTCATATTTCCCCACATTTCCTTAAGGGCCATCACCTCGATGCTGCTCTATTCCAAGTGTAACAGCAACATTAAGTCAATACAACATCAAAATAAAAAATAAAAACATTTTTACAAAACGTAATCTACATATTAGTATTGCATAAAACTGAGTCTGATGAATGTCATGCAGATATAGTCTACATTCCTCCTTCATCTGCGTTTGCATTGTGCATTTAAAGAAACTGTAACACTTGAACCATACACACTTCAGATTCAGATTCAGATTCAGATTCAGATTCAGATTGATCTGAAGACTCGATGAACTGAATCAGGTGGTTTTTATAGCCTAACTAAAGCCAGGTCATTGTAAGGGAGTGTTATAAATATCAAGGAAGGCTTTTCCCGTAGAATACGTTCAAGCAAGAGCCACGGGACATATTCTATGGGATATTTTTGGACTAGCTGATTTGTTTACACAAGATCTCAGTGGGTTAATTTTGGTTGGCAAATAGACACAGATGCGTGTATTACTGTAGAACTGTTACAGTGAAATAAATGCGGGTGCAGTGTATTACTGTGACATAAGTGCACTGCGGTAGTTTGCGGTGCAGTGCGGTGGCCTGGACACACACACACACACACACACACACACACACACACACACAGGCGTGTTAATGAGCGCTTTATGAGCACGTGCTTGTCCCGCTGCGAAAATAATAACGCTTCTAATTCTCCTGTTCAGTTTCTTTTTTTTTTTTTTTAAAAAAAAAGGAAAATCGTGAAATTTGCTTATGAGTCATATGCCTGAGTTTGAGTCGGTAATAACAGAATTGTTTATTTATCCGAAGAGATGTCCAAACACACACTGATGTACACTGAAACAACAAAAACGCAGAACTGCGTGCTTCACTTCAAACCAGTCCTAATAAAAAAATAATAAAAAGATAATTATCATCAAAGCGCAATTATCATAAGAACCCTCACATCAGAGGAACCATCAGGACTTCATCATTATCTTGTAGTCTATTTTAATCCATATTAATATGGATTTGAATATTTAAATAGTGAGGGGAAAGTGCGTATTAATAGGCTATACACTTGTCCTCACATTACATGCGTTATTGTCAAAAACCAAATATGCACTATGTAAAATGAGGTGCACTATGCTAATCTTACTGTGTATGATGTACCAAATATAATAATGCTTTCACTGATCATTCTAATAATCGATTCATTTCTCTCACAGTATAGAGCAAATACACTATTCTGATTTTTTTCTGCCTGTAAATATCATTTACATTTCTACACTAGAGTCCAGTGGTCCACTTACAGATAAATTACAGTCATATGTTTCATAATGTGCTAGAGCTGTAATAACACTGCACATGCAAACGCTACTGTTAATCTACTGCAAATATAAGTTCATATTTTTATTCATATATTTATTATTTAGGCATACTCTTTTTTAATTATAGCTGGGAGCTTATGGAAAGGCATTTCCCCTAAGATACACGTTAAAGACCCGCATATTGTTATGCAACACTTTGTTTAATATTCATATTCATTTCGCGTGCATTAATATTTAATATTCATCATATAATAAGTCGTGTAGATTGTCGGATTTGATTTTATACACCCGAAGACAAAGCTTTAAATCGATTACATTCAGGCTTTTATAACCAACACCGAATATAACAGGTTTAAGAACCAGCTTGCAGTTAGCACACAGATCTGTGTCAGTGAATAAAATATTCACATGTGATGTTTTATAGCAAGTTTACAGAAGCTTGATTATGTAGGGTGGATTATTGCTGTAACTCTACCATGTGAAGGAGAAACGGAAAAGAGAAAAGGAAATAAAATAAGCTGCAGTTATCATTTTAAAATGATTTTAAAGGTGTTATTTGTCTTGAAGGCGGAGGAGAATCTTCATCTTCATCATATTATTCACTATTAATTTTATATTCACAATCTGGCTGAATATTCACAGCTGCGTCACTTCCTCTCTTTCTGCGTTTCCTCTCAAGTGTAAAGGTGAGACTCTAGCACTAATCACCTACTAAATTAGTATCGAAGAATACGACACTATAGAGGCTGCCATAATTACTAGAGGTCAAGTAGCCTGCTGTAGTGACAGTATTAGTAGGCTGTAGTTGGTTTGGGACGCGGCCCGAGACTGAGCATCACCTGCACTGCGTCTTCAGCCCTCATGAGCAAGGGCCCTTTCCTCCTCCTGTAGCACACTAATGTTTCAACTCCACATGCTACTGCCATTTCTAATGTCAATAACACGTCTTTATTTAACATGTTGATGTGTCATTAGTATTTATCATGCTTGATTTTATGTCACCTGTCTAACATATATCCTACTGTGCGAATTCTTTTTATTTCGAATAAAAATGATGTTCAGATTCAGATTGTTATGGAATTGTAAATGTACCTGAAATATAATAATTTTCCCATAAAATATTTTATTCTACTGTCTATTGTTGTTGTTTTTCCCCCTTTGATTTCAACTTCTTCTGCTTTTACTTCTAATAATAATAATAATTTCCTTTTCTCGTTTTCTTTCTGAAACTCTCTCTGCACACATAACTAACTCACTAAATAAATCGAAAAGTCTCAAAGGCATTGTTTTCTTCACATCTTCACAGGATTTTCACGGTTTTATATTTCTGAAGGTGTGTGTGTGTGTGTGTGTGTGTGTGTGTGTGTGTAGTTGATTTAGTAAGTATAATGGTCAGGTGTGAAGCAGCGATGAAACGTGAGGGCACATAACGAAAACTAAACGCGGTTAGGTCGCGCAAATATTTGCGGGCCCTAAAACTCTACAGATTGCCTTAACAATGAATGGGCAACACACACACACACACACACACACAGACAGACAGACAATCGCGCGCGCACAAACACACACACACACACACACACACACACACACACACACCTAGTATTCGTGTAAGGACCTTCCATTGATCCATGATATGCGATACCTAAATCTAACCCTAACCTTAATCTCAGAGGAAAAGTAAACATTTTAGCTCTTTAAAAGAAAATTAAAAATTGAAACGCATTTTTTCTTGTCTCATGAGGACTCCATTAAATCAAAACTGTCATTTATTCCTGTGCGTGTGAATGACACACACGTTTGTTCTAATAAAATTATTTTTCCTTTGGAGCTTTTTGGTCTCTTTAGTAAGGATTTATAAAATAGGTCTATACAAATGAGAGAAGTTTCTGAAAGAAGCTTTTGGTTCACACTCCAGTAACACACCTCAGCTGAACCCAGTACACACACACATCATACACACTCCAGCTGTAAGTTAATGAATACTGTGTGTGTTCATAATGTGTTAATGTCGGGCATTTTCGTGTGTGTGTGTGTGTGTGTGTTAGATGGAGCTGTGTGATAGCTGTATAGATGAAATAACAAACCAATAAAAAGAAGCAGCAAAATGAAACCCAGGGGTTTAATGCATGCATACAATGTTGAAATAATTCGTAGTGTCTAGCTGGTGTCCTGTGCGTCACATTCCAGCCTGTGAGCTTCAGTGAACACTGAGAGAGAAAGAAAAGCCCAGGCTGGAGGAGCTGCATCTCTTCCCCTCTGTCTGCGGTGCATCCCTGCTCTCTCTCTCTCTCTCTCTCTCTNCTGTTTAAAGCCTACCAAATCTCCTCCTCCTGATTGATTTTTTCCCATAATTAACTCGGTTTGTTGATCGATTTCCCTTCGGCAGAGCCTGCACTCCGGTGTTATTTTAGCATCGTTATCGCAGATACCGCCGCCAAACACGTATCGACCATATTGATTAAAGAGACACGTACGAGGGACTAAACACGCTCCGGTTCCCACAGAGACAAAAGCGCTAAGGATGGAGAAGAGGAAAGAAAAGGACAGACGTGGTGCTCTCAGCAATAAACTCACTGTCTAAATGAGCACAACAAAAGCCCAACTAATAACCCCTGACCAATAAAGCAGGCGTCCTGTTTCCCCACCAAATACAGACGTCACTTTAGAAAGGTTGAAAAAAAAGATTTTGTTTGGCGTCAGCAGCTAAATACTGTAATGGTAATAACGGGCGCGTGCTATAGATCTCAGTAATGCTCAGACACCGAGCGCACAAAGCACAAAGCACACTGATCATGTTTAAGCTACTATTTCCTCCAAATGAAAAAGATCAGACTGGGAGAAAATCTCGCCACGCCCTTTCCCCCCAAAAGCAATCGTGTTTGACCAATGCATAACCTGCTAAAAAAAAAAAAGAAAGAAAGAAAGAAAAAAAAGAAAAGAAAAAAAAGAAAAACAACAAATCAAAGACAAAGACAAAGCAACAATAAAGACTCCCAGATCACTGGGAAATCTGGAAAAGGCGCAGAGGCCAAACAGCAGCGCAAAACCTCAGCTCACGCGCACAGCGCATTCAGGCTATTCAAATGTTCCCGCGATGCGGAATATTCCACGGAGCGCGCGCGTGTGCGCACGCACGCACGCACGCACACACACACACACACACACGCAGAGTCACTGATTCGCGGTCACATGCAAAGTTACGTGTAAAGGGAGGGGGGAAGAGAGAGAGAGAGAGAGAGAGAGAGAGAGAGAGAGAGAGACGCGGGTTGTCCACGGAATTAGTTTCCCGACTAATCAATAAGAAACTAAAGTCCCGGGCTTTAGTCCCGCAGCTCTTTCTCTCTCTCTCTTTCTCTCTCTCTCTCTCGCTCTCTCTCTCTCTCTCGCTCTATACCCTTCTGCCTTTGAGTAGGACATAAAGTTATACACATTCATTTTCAAGCTTCTCTTAATTTAGACAACAAGCAAAAGCAGAACAAAAAGAAGAAAGAAGCAAGAATGAAGAAAACGCCAGTAACAAAGCAAGGAAAAAGTTGTCTATCTAAAGATTTTTTCTGTTTTAGCGATTTCCCCAAAGACATTACCAGCTTTTCCATCGACGCACGGCCGCAGTGTCCGCCATATATGCGCAGTCTGGCTGTATACGAGCTAGAGACGGATGGAGAAGGAACGGGGCAGATATGGAGAGATGGGGGCGGAGGGGGCAGAGAGGTGCGTGTCGGGGGCCGGTGTGGGGACAGAAGGGGGGACTCGGGTTGAGGAGGCAGAATTTGAATCCGAGGTGAAAGGTGATGGGGGTCAGAGGCAATGGGGAGTGGGTCAGACTTGCACCTCTCATCACTCCCAACACCAAGACCATCACCCCCTCTCTCTCTCTCTCACTCACACACACACACACACACACACACACACACACACATCTGTCCGCGACTGTTGGCGGTTTCCATGGCGACGTGTTCATTGCTCTTGACTGGGCGATAGGAGAATGAGCGCGTGCGAGAGAGTGTAGGAGCAGGAGAAAGACAGGCGAAAAAAAGACAGACAAATTTATATGTGACTTTACAAGGTCAGATGTGGTACAACATGGCCTGTCATGAATCTCACGCAAACAATTAATAATGTTGCATATCCAGAACAAATTCAGCCAAACCTGAGGCAAAGTAAGACAGAAGGCCTTGGGTTTATGCTGACCTTATGGAAAACAGTAGACTTGCTTTCGGAGTGATGGCAAAAACATGCTAACAAGACATATGGTTGAAAATGCACGGTGACACTGACTATATCGATTGAGTTTGTGACAACCTACCTGCTGATTCCCACTCATACAATTGCTTTTAGTATGAAGAACTGAAAGTGTTGCAGTATAGTGTTGTTAGTAAATCAATGACAGTCAATCAGTATATATTTATATAATAAAAAACATACTTTTTAAAATAAGCAAAACAGTATGCTTTAGGATCCCAGCCCCAGTGACAATGATGTGAATGAGACAATGTTACAGTACCCTTATTTCTGAGTGTGTACCTGTAGCACACTCTATAATTAATATATAGTGTCTTTGCACTGTCCTGTCTTGCTTCCGGTATTGCAGTGTTTATTGTCTTTGCACATTAGCATTGGCCCTACAGTTTCCTGTCCCATACTCTTCTACCGTGTGTGAACAATGTACAGCATGTTGCACAGGGAAGGAACAGTGAGAAAGCTTTTCGATATGCTGTACTGGTATCATGACAATCAAGCTGAATTGAATTGAGCAGGGAAGCCTGAAACAACAGGTCAGTGGCTCACCAGGACTGGAGTGAGATTGAGGCGTGAGATGGGCATCATTTCAGCAGCATGGCGGTTGGTCACAGGCAGCACTGACCACCAGCTTCAGCACCATGGACAGCGCAGACACACTCTCCTCTCCTCTTAAACAATAGCTTGAAAGACAGCAGGGAGTCCAGCCAGGACTCTCTCTTTCACTCTGCTCCAGAAAGAGACCACAACTTTTAAATAAAAGACTAATTTCCACATACATATAGAATACACTCTGGTTGAAAATAACCAAACTGGATACCCAGCACCAAGTCCAATACTGACTAAAACAGCATGGCTTGCTTTAACCCAGCGAGGGTGGGTTAGGATGTTGACCCTGAGGATCAGGGCTGTAGATGCCATGCCTAGCTGATAATCCGAGATAAATGTTACACAGAAAACATTAATAGAAGTAACGATAATAGTTATGTAGCAGCCCAAACTGCTACTCGGCAACTTCATGTTAACTCTACATCTAATTATGCTGGAATGTAATCTGGTCTTTGAAACACACCTTACAGTTTGTCTTATTTATTACAACAAGCCAACTTCAGCCATATTTTCCTCATCAAAAATGTTAAGCAAGTTAACACTGCTTATCAAAAAGTTGAATACAGAAATGTACCTTTAAAAGATTCAACAAAAAATAATTACAATTTTACCTTTTCTGTCTTAACAGACACGAGGAAAAACAGTGAGCTTGTTCCCATTCAGCATGCATGGCTCACCCATTATCAACCTGTTTTGACCGACGTTGACCCAACAAGCTCAATCCAGCAGCTGAGGTGTAAAAATAACCCAGCGTTTCAGCCCAGAGTGCACTGGGACGACACTTGTTCCTTTTAAAGGCAAGCCTGCCTAAAAGCATGGGCCATTTTATCAGCTATACCTATCCTATAGGTTACTTTGCATGTATACTGCCCTAGAGACTGCCATAGACATACCATTGTCTAGACGTGTGTGATGGTTATTGTGTAGTATAAATATATCATGAGAATTTTAAATGTCATGATAACATGGCTGGGTTGAGAACAGTCCAGCCGTGTGTAGTCCTGTGGTCAGAAACCAAACACTGACAAAGGACAACAAACATTTTGCAAGGGAAATGGTAAGATAAACCCGCTAACTGTAAGTCTACAAGGTGGATCAAGCTAAGCGTGTGTAAGAAAGTGGTTAATAAGTACACAGAGCATGTTAAAATCCCAGCAAATCTGCTTCACCTGATACACTAGTACCAGTGCAACAAACCCTAACATGCCCTGTTAGTGCGACTACTGTGCTGAGAATTACCCACCACCAAATAATTGCTACTCAGTAGTGGTCCTGTGGTGTGGTGGCCCCTTGGCATTGATGGACAGAGTAGAGAGGAGCTGACAAATTGCGCAGAGCAACACATGGGATTTAGTCAGTAATTGTGTACGTACAAAGTGACCTATAGTGTAGGGGTACCTGATAAGAGAGATTGAGTGAAATGTTTCTTTGCCTGCCTTTAAGTTACTCAACACCATGTTTCACAAACTACAGGTGGCTTCAGTATGTCATTCCTTAATTGGTGAACCCTTTTCAGGAAAATATCTAATATATATCTAATAAATATCTAATATATATCTAATCTAAAATATACTAATACTGGGTAGGGCCTCCCTTTGCTCTCAAAACCTCAATTCTTCATGGCATGGATTCCACAAGATGTTGGAAGCATTCCTTTGAGATTCTGGTCCATGTTGACATGATTGCATCACATAATTCCTGCAGATTTTTCAGGTTCACTGTCATGCTGTGAATCTCCCATTCTACCACGTCTCAAAGGTGTTCTACTGGATTCAGATCCGGTGACTGGGAAGGTCACTGACTTTTGCTTTGTGACATGGCGCATTATCATGCTGGAAGTAGCTGTTAGAAGATGGGTAAATTGTGGCCATGAAGGAATGCACATGATCAGCAACAATACTCAACTAGGCTGTGGCATTCAAGCGATGAATGATTGGTATTAACAGGCCCAAAGTGTGCCAAGAAAACATTCCCCACACCAACACACCACCTCCACCAGCCTGGACGGTTGACACAAGG